>CM032487.1:7465660-7485659 GCA_019059595.1 Marasmia exigua | reverse complement strand
TTCCGTTGAAATATTTGAACGTCCGCTATACAGTGCATCTCCAGTACTATCATCTGCATAGCAATGATAATTTGTTCTGAGACAACATATCATTGATGTGCAGAAGAAACAGTGTTGGAGATAGCACACAGCCCTGAGGGACACCAGCGTTCACGGGCTTCGGATCCGAGCAAGAACTGTCGATAACAACCTTAATGCTACGCCCATTTAAAAAACTAGCAAACCACGTGCATAATTTCTCCGGAAGACCGTATAAGGGAAGTTTAGATAGCAGCGCCTTGTGCCATACCCTATCAAAGGATTTCGCTATATCCAAACTGACAGCCAGAGCCTCACACTTACTCTCCAACGCCTGTGCCCATCGATGAGTCAGAAATACCAGGAGGTCCCCAGCGGAGCGACCACTACGGAAGCCGTACTGACGGTCGCTTAATAGGCGGTTCTCCTCTAAGTATTTCAAGAGCTGACGGTTGTTAATGGACTCCATTACTTTAGAGAGGAATGGCTATCCTTACTAATATTATAAATCCGAAAGTAACTCTGTCTGTCCGTCTGTCTGTCTGTCTGTCTGTCTGCTACTCTTTCACGCCAAAACTACTCAACGGATTTAAATGAAATTTGGTATACAGATAATCTAGACCCTGAGAAAGAACATAGGCTACTTTTTATTGCGAAAAGGGGGTTGTAAGGGGTTGAAAGGGGGGTTAAAAGTTACTTTTCCACGCGGACGAAGTCGCGGGCGGCCGCTAGTTGGTCTATAATTGTTTTAGGTACGCGGTGCCATTTGGTATCGGAAATGGGCGTCGGTTTCTTATAAGGATCGGGATGCAACTGAGTAGGTACACTGAACAGCTTATTTTCTGCCAGATGAATCGTATTGGTTGAAATTCAAATTATTCTGTGATTTATCAACAGTGATACATTGCTTTATAAGCTAAATGTATTTCAAATTCTAACCCTGTGTCCTGTGTCCCATAGCTGGATATTATTAAAGCACGTCTTCCCATCCATTATTTTCAACATAGCATAGGTTCAACAGCCTATGTGAAGATTTTTGAATTAGTAAGTTGATTTTTTATGTGATAGGTGGCAAACCAGCAGACGGATCACCTGATGGTAAGCGATTGCCGACTAGCGCTATTCGTATCGCATTCATTGCTGCGCGAATACCGCAATTTTAAAGTGTGGTCAGTGTGTTATCATAAGAAAAACTACAATGTAGGTACTGAATTAGTTTTGTAGTAGGAAGTAGGAGGATATTTCATAAATTATTTTGAAAAAATGTGTTTTTTATTTGAAAAAGGAATAATTATCTGTATAAATTAATTCCATCGTTGGGTACTCACTGACTTGGATTTGTACACATAGGACAAACCGTCTTTATGCGAAAAAAATGAGTTTTTAGCGGAGATGTGCGCGCAATTTATATGCAGTAGCGTACTGATAGCGTCAGGGGAGCGTGACCCGACAATTGACCATACTCCGTTCCACAGGTACGCGGTGACGATAGCCACTCTATCTCTGTCTGTATGAATATATGAAAAGACCCACCCTTCGCCTACCTCTTTAGCTGCTGCAGATTGTAGTACAGAAGACTGAAAAGTAGATCATATAATCTGCCATTATGTTTAGCGCTTGTGGATTTAACGATTTAGGGACCTTCAAGCGAAGGGCGTACTCCTTTTTGAAAAGGCCGGCAACATATTAGCGATCTCTCTTATTTCGCGGATGCTCATGGGCGGCTATGAGATAAACTATGAGAAAATAGTAGTTTCTTTCAAGGTGCCAAATAGACTACCGGTACATACATACCGGTACGGTGGCCGTGTGGTCCCCGGCAGAGTAGAATAGGCCACCCTCACTCTTACCGAGGTGTCGTAAAAGGCGACTAAGGTAAAGCTGCTGGCATGATCATCAGCCCCCAGAGAAGGAAAACTCTGCATTTACATCAAAACCATCGCCAACCCGTCTGCCAAGCGTGGTGAGTATGGCAATTACCTCTCATGTGATTGAGGGAGGCCCGTGCCCCAGCAGTGGGGACTTAAATGGGCTGATGATGATGATGATGATATACACGTATTGCAGTCATTATACGGAAAAGCCACCATGTCAGTCCGTCTTCAGGATCAGAAATTGAAATCCATGGAATTATTTTCGCTCCAGCGTGGTGTGACACAGGGCAAAGTTATACTGCCGAATCGGTTCTCTACTTTGTTGGAGGACGTGTTTGCACTTCTAGACTGGGCTAGACTTGGCATCAGTATAAATGGCAAGTACATGATGCACCTTCGATTCGCCGACGATATCACAGTCATGTCTGAGATCTTGGTAGACTCCTTAGTCTTGATGACTATGATCATAATCGTCAAGCATTGTACAGTACCGGGCTTTAATTTGGGACCCATTTCCCTTAAATGTCGATTGAACATTTATGTTATAATGAAATACGGTCGAAACTTTAGTGCAGTAATGTTAAATGTCAAGTTAAGACATAAAATGTCTTATCTAAACGACCCTTGAAACGATAACCTCTTTTCAAAAAGCCATCATTACGTTTTTCTAATTACGAACATATATTGGACACAACATATGTTCGTAAGTAAAAAACCGTTCGTATTCGTAATTCCTACTCTTTGCTCGTGCAGATCCACGAGTGACAATTCGTAGGTATGCACGAATAAGGAGTAGGAATTCACGAAATATTACGACAAATATGTGTGACAAGAAACACAGTTCGCGTTTTAACAACTACCCGGAAAACATCGGTAATGATTGTATGCCCACGCTCAAGTTGACGAAGTAAAGTGGTCGATGGTAAATATTATGACTTTGACAAGTTAAAATAATAGCTAAAGTGTACGACATTCAACCTTAGGTGGGTCCCAAATTAAAGCTCGTGACTGTACCAATACAATGCTCAACGATCATCAAATTTATGTTATCATTTCAGCCAATATACGTTAATAATTCAATATATATTAATAATTCTATGGGAAAAACGTAAAAACCTGAAAAAAAAAAAATGACGTATGTACATAGACAAGAATTTTCATAGACATTGGAAAAAAGCGTCACAGAGTGTGAAAGAGATCTAACCGGCCTTGATGCAGCTTCAATGAATTTATTTACTGGTGCAGTAGAGAAAGGACGTCACCCAGTACGTCACCCCAGTACTAATGGTTTCGCGTGGTTTTTTAAGTACGGCATTCTTTGAAAAAGCTCCGTCTGGTTAGGGTGCAGGTCTGTGTTTTTGACACAGACCAATAAATGACAAGTACAAACTAAGAAGAACATACTGTGACTAGAATGTCCCAAGATCAAAGCATAGATCGCATTAATCACTTGTAGAGAACTTTCTGAACGACGGAACCAAACCACAGACCAAACGGAGCTTGCCAGAAACCTTCCCTATTCAAAGAAGAAACCACATAATTATAATATAACAAGAGCTTTCCTTACAGTAGTTTGAATGAGACGTCTAGACAGGGCAATGGTGCAGGGCGTGCGGGGTGAGACGCGGGTGGGAGGAGCCTAAGCTGCATACTTCGCTGTCCTTAGTTGTTAGCATAGAGTAAGGCATAGAGTAAGATAAGAATAGTCTGGATAGAGTAAGATGAAAATCTGATTACTTGGGACACGTTTATTAACCTACTCTAATATACTGACCGGATGGCGCAATTGGTAGTGACCCTGCCTCTTACGCCAAAGGTCGTGGGTTCGATCCCCACCCTGGACAAACATTCGTGCGATGAACAATTGTGTTTGTTCGGTATCTGGGTGTAATATATGTATTTAAGTATATATTTGTGTTCCTCTGTTTTCTGATATATGTAACACAAGTGCTTAAGCTACTTAGTACGGAATCAGGTCAACGTATGAGATGTTGAGAATTATTACTCTATGGAATTTTAGGTGTTACCTACTACAGCCCGACTGTCTAATGATAACACGATACCTATCGTTTTATGATTAGACCTATAACCTTAACACAATATAATAAACAAAAAAGAGGATTACAACAGGTTAACATTATAAAAACTCATTTTGACAAAATAAATACGATCAAGATGAAAATGACACGGTTAGTCTTTTTCATAGGCGCACGAACGCGCTTGACACAAATTCAAAAACCGCGCCAGCGAGCAGCCCTCTGCGGAACGTTATAGACCATAAAAAGAACTCTGTGATAAAGACCTTTTCGGTATAATCTTACAAAAATTCACATTGTAGCGCGCATGGTAAGCCCCTCAGGCCAAGCTGCCACGTTTGGCCACCCAGCGGCGCCACGATCGCGCCGCGTTGTTCGCGCGCCGGTTCGCTTCCGCGATTGTACTCGTTAGCGTAGAATCCACGAATTAATATTAGATGTAAGACAGATTGTCCTTAGTATTTAAGTTAATTTGCAAGTAAAAGTACTACTAGAAGTCTGGAGTTATTATTTAACCCTCGACAGGGCGCCCTGAGAAAGAAGAAAAGAAATAGAAAAGTCTCATCTCTGCCGAGAAGCAAACGCCGGCCACAACATTTATTTTGTGGTGCTACCTTCTTAGACCTTTTATAAATGACCAACGCGTTTTACAAAAGTTCTCGGGTCTATTTGTTTGTTGCTTTGAGAAGAGCCCTATTCAAAGGTTTGTTGGGATTCTTCATAGAGTAAGGTAATATTCACGAATAACCTTCTTGGTAATATTACTCTGGAATACTCTTTGGTTGTTCGTAGTTGGACTCTCACTTTTATAGAAGAAGATACTCTTTCATAATTTTGGCATGACTGTGTCAGTGTCATGCTCGTCAATTATTTTCATGCATGGAACTGGGTGCATGTATACTTTAATATTTTTATCTTCTTCCTCCTAGTTTGTATTATTTTATGTTTATTTTGAATATCTCTACAAAGATCTCTATTCAAAGCTAATTCACGTTTTTTCTTTGACTATAATATATTTATTTACAGCCTTCAATATGGAAATTTTTGATATGGGTTGGGTGCCTCGCTTTGAGAATTGTTGTTTCTTCATTCCTCTAAAAATAGGAACAATTATTATAGCAGTAATTTGGCTGGTAATTATCATTTTGTAAATAAGCATAGAAATAATGTAAATCATTATTTAAGTATCATCCTACAAAGACCTACTCGAAAATCTGTGTTATACTATTGCGGCGAAAATCATTGTTATAATTAATAACACAGGCAAGATATATTGTAGTGCAAAAGTTTGAGAGCAAACATAAGTGCACTCTCTATTACTTTACGATGAGACACCACTGGAGATGAAGCGAGTGCAGGACCAATGCACTAAATACTATTTACAACTAATTTCCACAAGAATAAGATAGATCAATACAAGCACAATCGTAAAAAAAATGGCTAAAAAACAAAGTGAAGTTTCCTTTAGGTACTTTCTCTTCACGTCCCTCCCTTAGTCTTGGGAAGACCTGTATAGTATTGTATGCTTGGCAGTGCGACAAGCGATTCATTTTGAACCATCATATACCAAGCTACTTTTAAGACTGACTGTACAAGTTGGACAAATTATCTAGCGAGTAACACCAACGACACTACAACCTGTGCGGATAAAGAATGGGATCAGAAATGGCACAATCACACCCCACGAGTGCGAGTATAGACGCAAATATGTGTGCGAGCGAGAAGTGAATAGATGCGCCGCCATTTCTGATCCCATTCTTTATCCGCACGGGTTGTATTTATTATACAGCAGATAGAAAGAAACCTAATGCTTATCCATGTTTATTTCCAGCTTGGAACTTCATACTCTTTTATATATTTAGGACCACTTGCACTTTACGACTCGACGAATGAAACCGTTTATGAGTATGTATTTAACAATTCGGCCCTTGGATACGCTCCTAAGCTAGAATGTATTGCAACACCGGCGAATTGGGTTGTGCTCGTAGTTTCTAACATAGGAGCCCTTGGCGCTATATTGCTAATTGTCGCTGCGTGCATAGTGAGTACATTATATAGTAATTCATTATTACGAATCGCGAACTTACGATACCTAAGTCCCGGAACAAAATTGGGCCAGCCCCTTTTAACATTGACCCTCTTATTTCTAAAAACTTCTCTCATACCGGCCTTAAACCTAAACTAGCGAATTTATGATTATATAATTTCTAATGTTAGTTCTTAATTTATATTACAAATCCTCGACTAACCATAGACCACTTAGTACCGCAGAATAGTGTCGAAATTTATCGAATCATTCAATTATTCGTTCAGTGAAATTTCATTTTACATGACCTTGTTTTGTTGGCCGAAATAAAAAAGTAAAGTAAAGAAAAGTATCAGCCTATATACTGTCCCACTGCAGGGCAAAGGCCTCCGTCTTCATCTCCTTCGTCTGAAGTAACAATATTTTAAAAATGTTTTTAAGCAACAATAAATTAAAATATTGTATTAAGTATGTAAGGTTTCCAGGTATCTAATATGCATTGCTTATATTTTTGAAATTAAAATCCAATCCAATATCACATATAAATTAGTATAAAATGGAGTGAACTGTCACAGGGACAAGGTCATTGTTACTGAATCAATATTTTAAGGTTATTCTTTTAGTATTCCTTTTTAACTCAGGGTCCGTGTGGTTTAACTTGCGTCTTATAGTTAATATACTAAGTAATATCATATTTAGTCTAGTAAAAATGCTTCTTGTAGTTCTTCAGTTATTCCCAGTATAATAATTAATAATAATAATAATTCTCACAACATCTCATACGTTGACCTGATTCCGTACTAAGTAGCTTAAGCGCTTGTGTTACGGATATCAGACAACAGAGGTACACAAATATATACTTAAATATATTACACCCAGACTCTGAACAAACATAAGTGTTCATCGCACGAATGTTTGTCCAGGGTGGGGATCGAACCCACGACCTTTGGCGCAAGAGGCAGGGTCACTACCAATTGCGCCATCCGGTCAGTCAAATCAAAAGTATTAATCCCATTACTCATTTTAAACCATGTTTTGGAATAAGAGGGTGAGTGTTTGAACGGAATGACATGAGGTTTAACTTGAGTCTTATAGTTAATATACTAATTAACATCAAACTTAGTCTAGGAAAAATGTATATTGTAGTTCAACAGTTAAATCCAGTATTAAACCCATTACTTATTTTAAACCATGTTTTGGAATAAGAGGGTGAGTGTTGGAACGGAATGACATGTGTTTTAGTACAGTAATAGCTTTAGATCGTGATTTACAACAAGGTGGTGTGATATTGTCCACCCACGGTGGGCTCACAGGGGGAAGGAGGCAAACTCAGTGTGTACCACAAAATAATAATAACCAAAATATAATTTTAGATTTATTTTATTTTTATTTAATTTTCGCAAATTGTTATTGTATTTTTTTTCCTCAATACTTTTAATAAATATTTTTAATTAAATATATTAATTTTGTTCTTGCATTATTTTTTTTTGTCTAAAATTCAGTACATACTCAATACTTTATTTGCATTTCACAGTGTACATTATAAGATCGTAAATATAATAATTCGATGATAACAAACTTGCTGTTCACACTTAGGCATTAGTGGAGTTACAGCCTAAGGAAGTCAATAAAATGTGGATTTTATCTTGTTCCAGCAAAATGCCACTTTACTTTTATGTTGCACATGGTGGTATTTTACCTCAAACGTGGTATTGATTCCTTTGTTAAAAATAACAGCGGATATTATAAGAGTGGCGAAGTCATGTAATCCCTGGGGTTTTGATATTCCATGTGGCATCATTACTGGCCTAAGTAAGTACCTAACTACTAACTACCTATTCTTGAATCTAAAATTTAAGACTAATAAATCTAACTACAATGTTGCCAATGCAATAAAATGATCTTACAATAGTATATATATACATTTTTTATGTAATAGGTAGGCAGACGAACAGACGGATCACCCGATGGTAAGCAATTGCCGCCGCCCATGGACACCCGCGATGTCACGAGTGCGCTGCCAATCTTTAAACCCCCACTATCCCCCGGATTGGGCCTCCAGTACCCTCACTCAGCGCAGCGAAACACAGCACAGTGCTTCACGCTGGTTTTCTGTGAGGCCGTGGTATCACTCCGGTCGAGCCGGCCCATTCATGCCGAAGCTTGTCTCTCCCACGGTATTTACCTATTTCCTAAAAACACACGGTGACATAATTTATATATTGGTTATATTACATAGTTCTATAATTTAAATAAGTATTTTTTTTTACTTATTTTTACATAAATACAAGACGCTTTAATAAAAACTTAATCATCCGTATTGTTTGGTTGCAAAGCTGGTATTAATTGAGCGTGTATTACTTCAGGTGTTAACAACATTTGACTGACTTCGACTGTTAACTACACCCTTGGTCAAAATATCACTTAATTTTTCCTGACGAGTTGTTTCGCTTAATAACACATAAAATCGAAAACTAAGAATAAAATAAGACGAAAATAAGAAAAAGAATCTGAAGTTTACTCAGACCGTTCGAATGTCGTTTTGCTCCGTAGTGGTTTCTGTCTTGTAGAGTTTTTTGCTAAGTTTTGGTAAAAATGGTTTAATTTCACTTTTCCACGCTGTCTTAATAATATGTCACACTTTTGTTTCTTTACAATAAAATGTTGTCAATGTTAGTTGAGTTAAAAATAAAGTTTGTAATTAAAATTCTTTTTTATAAGAAAATCCTTATTAATAACGATTTAAATAGGTTGACGAAACCTGAAAACTGCGTTTGACAATGACATAAGTGACATTGATAGATTTGACAGTGACGTACCGGTCGTAGATTTTTTGGTCTTGAATTCCAGTTTGGAGTATAGTTATTGTTAGTGTATTGTTTCATACACAGGTATCTTTCTTTTTACACCGGTGTTACTTTTTGTTGATAAATGTGTCCAAGTGTTACTAAGCAACATCCACAAACAAAAATTTATTCAATATTAATAAATGTGTCCGTGTTTTATCTAAATACCATCCACATCACCTGGATGGATTTATATCGACTACAGTGCGTTTCTCACGTCATTTCCTACCACGCACAGTAAAACTGTGGAACCAGCTGTCATCCGTGGTGTTTCCGAACAGGTACGACCTGGTGACCTTCAAGAAAAGGGTTTACTCCTTTCTTAAGAGCCGGCAACGCATATATGATACCTCAGGTGTTGCAGATGTCCATGGGCGGCGGTGATCACATCAGGTGTGCCGTCTGCTCGTTTGTCCGCTGAAATGTAAAAAAAAAAAACTGGTGCGACGGTGGTATGGACTTGGTGGATTACAATCAACAAACAATAACACATAGCCACAAAAGTTACAGTATGTTACAGTGTTGCAGAGTACTGCAAAAAAAAAAGTAATTTCGATGTTTGATGCACGGTTACGATTTCATGCCGAAACGAGTCCAAAGTTTTTACAACTCATCATCATCACTCATCAAATCACACTCATCATCACACTCATCATCACTCATATTAAATTTAACCTAACCTTTTTGTACACCAAAAATACTCCTATGTGGTTGCATATCAAAATCATAGTTTGATGTGCAAATATGTCATTTTTAGCCCTCTAAACACAAACAAAATGTTATTACTTATAGCATTTGTAGCTATAGTACCTACAATTAAATACCTGAGTATAATTTATCATAACCTGACTAAAATTCGACCTGTATATGTTGAAGTAAGAACTATATTCCTAGCGTTATACCTATCAGCTAAAATTATCAAATCAATTTGATTTTCTGAACGAAGTCGGCAAATCATGTTTGTTTGTTTTGTTAAATTATTGTTTTCTTTATTTTCAGTTTCCTTTTATTTCTTTACAATATTGGCGTCTTTAACAAGTTCACTCTGAATTTCTTTTGAAGCTCATCGCAACAAGGTTATGATTTCGAAAAGTTAACAATAAAGACGACGGGAAAGTTAATGGCTCATATGTTTCATTTATATTTAATTTCCTGCCATTAAACATCCTTATTATCTTAGCGTGTAATTGCATATAATGAGTGGCACAGACTTATCGAACTTGACATTTTTCATGACCAAGCCAATTTATTAAAAAGAAGCCTAACTATAATTTTTGTTTAGCTTACCCTTTTTTTTTTTTTGTTGACCCGGTGGAAATGCCGCCGGCTCACTGACAGGAGCCGACGTCGGCGCCTTGGACGGCCTCTGATTAGCAGAGGCCAAATCCAGGGGAGAGCCCCACACTACCCGGTCGACTCCCAGCGGCCGGGTGTGCATAAGGCGGCCGTCGGGTAGCAATATGGCGAGCGCACCATATTACTACCCGCCGTTGCCCAGGGACGCCAGGACCCCTTCGGTAGCAGCTCCAAACAGAGCAAAAATACTACCGAAGGGGCCACACGAGGAGGCCGCTGCACCGTAGTCCCCTGTTTAGCTTACCCTTAAGTAAATTACTGTAACCTCTAAAATATCATGATGTACATGTCTGTAATTGATATAAACACTAGAATAGTCCCTGTGTCCCTAATGTAAAATGCTTGTTTATATTGTTGATGTGCCTAATAAATAAATTCCTAGTTACGCTAATTCAAAGCAGACATTACGACCGAATCGGACAGGGGTTTCCCTCTTTGTCCTGTGCTGCCCTTATGCAAGGAATTTCCGCATGTGCGTGTGCATTGAGTGAGTGAGCACCCTAATATGTTTATCATTATAGTAAAGAGGTCTAAAATTGTAAATCCGATCACACAATTTGTAAAATAATAAAATCGGAGATAATTAAGCTCACTCGGTAGACGTAGGCTCCCTCAGTCCTCAGTTAAGATCTCCGTTTATAATAAGTTTGAAGGGACTTGCCGTATCTTCCGCTATTTTGATTTATTTTGGACATTGCGACTTTGCGGCTTGCCAGATAGAATTTACGACATTTGTTCATTGTGATTTTTTGCAATTTATTCTTAAGTAATTAACACACTTAAACATTTCCGCCGGACCGCCTGAACAAGAGATGAAATTTTTAAGTGTGTTATTTACATTGTGATTATTTCGAAAAAAAAAACAAGTTTGACTATAAATTACTATTATTATTGACATCTAAACAATCATATTCTTATAAACATCAATAAATGACATGTTTATCGCCTTGGCAGTGATTGATCTTGATACTTTTTTGGCCATATCATGAAATTGTTCCTATTTTTCATTCAACTTGCAGTGCACTCGGTAGCGTACTTGGTTATATTAAAGCTAGCTACAATGCAGAGTGTGCTCAGCTTTGTTTTAAAGGTTAAAGATGTCTGCGTCTTGCTACTATGCTGTTGGATACTATACTAGGTACGCAAAGTGCCTCTTTAACAAGTTGACGTGCGCGAGTCACATATCCAAAAAGATCGCTCGCACATCTATCTTACTGCCGTTCGGTAGTAATGTTCGGTGGTTCTTGTAGGCTGGTGCATGACCTGAAAATTCACATTCATCTGAATAAAAAGGCCCTATGGTAAAAGAACTACCTTCAAAACCACGAGCTGAAAGAAAGAAAGAAAGAAAGAAAATACATTTATTGACCATCACAATACACAGGAAACAAACATATACAGTTGGTACACGGTTTAAAACAACATAAATTACTAAAAAAAATGTAATCTGTTTCTGGTCGCGCAATGTTCATTTGACATTGCGATATTGAATAAACAGCCAGGGCAATAAAAAATGAAAAAAAAAATTAAAAAAATGGAAAAAGAGTAGAAAAAGAAAAAAAACAGATTAAATAATATTTTAATACCTTCACTTCATACAACTTTTTATAACAGTTGACTCGAAAAAAGGTGTTACCGAATTTGACACCCAATACTTATACACCGTATTTTTTTATTATTTACATCCCAAGAACCACATAAAAGGTATCGTGAATAAAGACTATTTAAGGTGACGGGTAGGGCACACTACTAGCGAAGCCAATCAATTTTAATTTTTAGCTACTACACCGGATCTATTTTAAACAATTTCGGAATTACAAGCTCTCGGCAAACACTTATACTATTTATTAAATAACCATGCAAAAATGATGGGTCCAACGCGTACGCGAAAAATTGGCCACTTTTGGCGTGAATCAATTTTTCGCGTACAAAAACGGGCCCAATATTTGGGCATTGTTACTTAATAAATAGTATAAGTGTTTGCCGAGAGGTTGTAACCCCGAAATTGTTTAAAATTGATCCAGTTTAGTAGCTCAAAATTAAAATTGATTGGCGTCGCTAGTGTGCCCCACCCGTCACCTTAACATGTTAGATAGATAAAAATGAAGTGTTAAAAATCAGCTGGTCCATACACAATTGAATTATCACCCGGCTTTCATGAATGGAACAGCTGTATTGGTTTTTCGCTTATTTTGTTGATTTAAAATGCTAAATGGACTTTATTCGCGATATCTATTATGAGGTTTTCGGGATGTAAACGATAAAAAAATAACGGTGTAGGTATATGTCGCAGCCATCTAGTTAAATTATCCATCTAATCGGACGTCTAGGGCGTTCGTTAAAAGAGGGCTTCCAATCAAATGGCTGAAAAATAAGTACCCATGTTGTTGACCGCATCAACGTTTGTCGTCATCATCATCAAATTAGATGCCTAGGCTAGTTATTTGAACTAAAATCACTCGACCGAAACTTTTTGTAAAAGTTGCAGACAAATAGTTTTTTTTAAATTTTCGTGTTGCGTTATCATCGTCATCATCATCGTCAGCCCATTTAAGTCCCCACTGCTGGGGCACGGGCCTCCCTCAATCACATGAGGAGTAATTGCCATACTCACCACGCTTGGCAGATGGGTTGGCGAGGGTTTTAATATAAGTGTAGTATTCCTTCTCGGGTGCTGATGATCATGCCAGCAGCTTTACCTTAGTCGCCTTTTACGACACCTCGGTAAGAAAGAGGGTGGCCTATTCTAGCGAGCGTTGCAGCGTTGCGTTATAACTATAATAATTAATCAAGACGGGAATTAACACGATATATATTATGTGATACAACATTGTGTACTCACATATTTTACTCGACGTTTCGGCTACGTCGGTAAACGTCGAGTAAAATATGTGAGTACACAATGTTGTAGGTATCACATTATAAATATCGTGTTAATTCTCGTCTTGATTAATTATAGTAAACTTGCAGACGACGACAACGTACCTACTATTATTTGGCATTTCCATGTTTTTAGTTTATTTTGACAATTAAACTTATATTTTGCCTATAATTGACACACAAAAACAAGATAATCAAACCATATCATTCACAGCTGTTTTCGCTGCAGACGCCATACCTATTTGTTTTGATGATTGCTAGCGCTGCAGTGAAGAAAAGCTGAAATAAATTTGAATCACTTGGCTGGGTTTTTATTCATTATGAATTCAGTCATTTAGAATTGACAAAGTTTATCGAAATAATGATATAAAATTGTGTACACCATTTATAATTTTGGGGGAATCTAAACATGAGTTAAGCTTCTTTCGATATTTATTACTCTCAAAATTACGAAATATTAACAAATGGTGTACAGAACCAAATTGCCTATATTTCTTTTACCACATTTTTATTTATTTTTAATTGATTTCTGAACGTTACACCCCAAAACAACAACTTATGTCATTAAAGCAAAATGTTTTTATGGTCGAGACTTTCATATTTGGACCTAAAATATAATATGAAATTGAGAGGAATCTCCTTCATTTCTTTGGATAAAAATTTTCTAACTACAGTATGAATAAAGAGTACTTTGACAAAATTCCTCCTGGTATGCTATGGGGATCCCTTTAATTGGCATAATGTGTTTTGTCCTAAAATGGTTTAGCATAATGAAATTGGTAAAATTTATATAGCAGGATATTAATTTGGTCGAATTTGATTTTAGCATA
This sequence comes from Marasmia exigua, assembly GCA_019059595.1. NCBI lineage: Eukaryota > Metazoa > Arthropoda > Insecta > Lepidoptera > Crambidae > Marasmia > Marasmia exigua. The sequence continues at coordinate 7,471,793 of CM032487.1, read as the reverse complement.
ATATGCACTGTGGCATAATTATTATTTAGCATAATGGATTTATTATTTCCTATATTATATTAGAGTAAAAGTAGGTTTAAGTGCGGCGGGGGTGGCCACCCGTAAGCCGCTTTTTAATGACTTAAGGTTAATTATTTTATGCTTATTAGTATTATGCGAAATTATCATTAATAGTAATTACATTATGCTAACTTATTTTATGCTTAAAATTTTATGCTTCTTGACAGTGAACCTATGCTATGATATGCACGTAATTTTTGTCATATCCATCTATATATTCGTAGGATGTTGGGACGAAATAGCACATCCTTCGTATATCGAAGTGTCGTAGAACGTCAAGTCTGTCAAAACTAAAAACATTGAATACTGAAAGATTAAAAACAACTGAAACACATATAATTCAACTAAAATACGTAAAACTTCAGTTTACTTTTTTTTTACACCAAGATATTTTTGGTGACTGAATCCTGAGATACCGATGAATAATTATAAAGAATATGTATCTGGTCATTTGAACACATAACATAATATAGGCATTGTGTAGTTAAGTTTATATTAACCACTCATTACGGTTAAAACAATACGATGATCCTGACAATCAACATAAAATTTAACTCGTGTCCTTTAAATAAATTTGACCATTTTCGACACTAAGATCTTTATAAAGCTAACTGTACCTTAAATTCTTAAGTTAGCATTTGTTAAACCTGTCTGTCCGGTTTTCGCAGGACTTGAAAACTCCAAAAAATGTTAGAACATACATGGGGATGTTTCGGTACCCCAAACGGCTTATACCCTAAATTAAACACCATGTATATTATAAAGATTTTACCTTTTGAATTGTCATGTCTTGCCTCCGCCCACACGTCATCTATGCCTCGCTCGCACTTGATAATTTTCATATATAACAACCAATAAGGTGTATTAATGAGATGACTCAAATTGGTCTTTATAAGAGACAAGCACACAAGTAAAATACATGAATTCTAAAAGAAAAGAAAACAAAGTGGTTACTAAAATCGACATATTAGAAGTTAGCTAGGTTAACCTAACATCTAGCTATGAGGAAAATTATTATAGCTCACTGTAGAATATGACAGAAGATACAAACTTATAAAGCATGGTGTAGTTCTGCATTTTTAGTATTAGACAGAGAGTAAGCCACAAAAATAGGTATGTGATTTATAGAGCAACAAAATCCCTCTAGTTACATAATGTGATATACTATCATTATTAAATAATCCCGGCGCCTGGCAGCTGTCCAGCGGTGGGTGTGGTAGTGGTTGGACAACAAAGGAGTTGTAAATCAATGAAAGGTATGTGATTAATAGATATTCGAGTTGAGTAGTATTTTATATCTTTAAAATCATCCTTTTTACACAGATTGGGTCTCCGGTACACTTTTCTTGACGAAATATAGCAATAAATGTAGCAAACGTACCGCCAAAGACAGAAGTCATCGTTTAAATAGTGGACTAGGCCCACGCGTTGATGTCTTTTGTACGGGTCGACTCAAGCGGCGCTGCTTATAAAAACGTACGGAACCCTCGATGGACTAGCCCGACTCGAACTTGGTCGGTTTTTATCCACACTGTATAGCTAATACCTTTTTCTGTGTGTTCGGTTGAATGATGACATTGTTTACCCAGATGATTTTATCATTTTTAGCACATCTCTGGCACAATATGTTAGCCACTTTTTACCGCCTCACAATACTTTTCCCTTAATCAAAGATCATGGCAATGTTATATTCGATTTAAGTGTTTAATTAACTATAATGTGACATCAAAATCAGTGCTCAATAAATTACATACTTTCAATAAAATTGATTTTTCTAACCTTTTGTTGTCCAACCACTTTCCACACCCACCGCTGAACAGATGCCAGGCGCCGGAATTCGTTAATAATTAGAGTATCGCAAACTAACTCGAGGGATTTCAATCATAGAGTAAATTATATACTGAAATAGAGGCATCAGTCGGCTAGCCAGTACTAGCGCCATCTAGAGGAAAACGACCAAAATTGAACGGCTATGTAGTACGATCACCTTCCAGAATCAGTCAGGGCTTAGATAATTTAACACGGGACGTGGCATGTGGGTGATTTCCCCTCTGCTAAAGTATACGAACAACGTGATTCAACGTTCGGGTATTTTTTATAAAATCGCCATTTTGAATTCGTATCATGTCGCTGAGCGGAACTCGTCAAAATGGTTGTTATGCAGTTTTTACTTGCAAACGACGGTCAGAAAAATCTATTTATCTTTATTATCACGCATAAGAAGTATTTTTTCAATAAAATAAACGTTATTTTACAGAATAATAACATTTTTCATCTTACATAAATTTTGCGACAGAAATAACCCCAAAAGACGATAGGCGATATCGTGGTACGTTGACACGATCTTTCACGAAGTTGATAAGTTTTGTGAGAATGATACAAAGAATGAATAATAAATGTCTCATAATTTGACTTTTTTATTTTACTACCTGAGCAGTTGGGCTTTTCACGGAGGTAAAATAGAAATGGAATGAAAAGAGACAGAATGACAAATGCATTGAAAAGATACTGGTCGTTGCGAGAAGTATTGAAGAATAAATATATGAAACAACAATACAAGTTATCCCGGTTCATTTGCTATTGGTTATTGAAGAGTCACTTCGGTTTTCCTAAGATACCATCATCAGATCCTGACATGGTGACAGACAGAAAAATATTTAGCAAATTTTCTAGGCACAGATTTAGATAAAATAAAATTTACAAGTATCTTCCTAACTGTGACTATAAAATTAGTTGGCAAGTTATGTTTTGATATTTGTGATGCCTTGATCATACAATAATGAATAAGACAGAAATAAATAAAGAGCGGCCTACATATTTTAAGGGTTATCAGGGTGAGTTTCAATTCGCGTAAAATGTGGATCCATGTATTGTCAAAAACACATCAATCTACATAAATCTTGAAATTATTATTACATGAATAAATTCTTGTTTATTTATTTTTAACATATAAATGTTCCGGTACCCGCACTCACGCAGCGAAACACAGTAGAGACACTGCTTCACACAGAGACACGCTGTAAAAATGAGTAGCAACTGATTAAATTAATCAGTCTAAGCAATCAAATCTTACAATAAAGTTATGGGGATTTTTTTTTTCATTATTTGGTAACACTGAGCATTTTAATAAATCGTTTGTATTTTTAGCTTATAAAACACAACATACTATGAAATATTGAAGGCTTTCATGTGAAAAGTGATGTTATTACACTTCTTATGCTTGTCCGAATCATTGACAACATTTTACAGCACAAATCGTCATAGTAAATTAATTTTCGCGAGATGCGTTTGACAGGCATTGACATGGACGGCTGCGGAGCGGTCCGGGCGTTTGGAGCCGTACGGCTCCATTTGAGTTGCTTCAAATTGTGGGCGCAGACTACTTTCTACTCTTGTTATTATTCTATGATTATACAGCAGTGAGCAAGTGATTCATCAATGTTCGTAAACAAAAATCATCGGTTCATTTACTTATTCATATCTAGGCCATCACTAAACTTCCCTCCCCCCCGCGCGTAAAAAATTTTGGCAGATTTTTTTATAACTAAATCTGCGTTTTACCATGTCCCGTATTTAATGAGCAGGTTTCCAGTAGGTATTTATTAATTTTGGCATTACTCGCTAGATGGTGTAAGCAGTCTCTATCTATTTCAGGTGTGGGAAGATATATCCAGGGCTCCCTAATTTATGGGAAAATATCAGTGTGCTAAGTTAAAGTAACCATATTATGGTTGGTTACAAAATAACACTTTATACCCACTTTAAGTAGACCTCTTTAAGTTGTAAAAAAACGTCTGCCATGGCGTTTGGAGATGTTCTTGATTGCTGCCCGTTTGAAAATAAGCAGTTTGTCTTTAAACATTTCTATCGAATTATAGTTTTTACAAGGAGTTCATTGTTGTTGTTGATTATTTAAAATAAAAAAAAAATATTTTTATAAAACCTCTTTCGTTCATTCATGGGTAAATGAAAATGAAATATGGCAACACTTTAAACGCCGTGACCAATCGTTGTAATTTTATACAGATACGGGTAGCGCCATCTGTTATCACTTAAGAGAAACCGACTGACTAATGTCATTGGAAAACTCCTCATTGTCTAAGAGTCAGGGAGACGATTAAATATATTATCAGAAATATTTTATTTGCCTACCTACCTATACCTTAATACCTTCTAGATCTCTAATTTATTTCCCATAATTTTTTAAAATTGTTAGTGTGCTACATCTATCGAAACAACACCGAACCATCTGCTTGATTGCTTTTTAAAGCTACATCTACAAGCTCCATCTTACGAAAACCACTGAACTATTTTTCCTATACTAAGGAAAAAAGTAATAAGTGAAAGGACTCTGATTTCAATGCTCTATAAATCACATAAGTACCTACCTACTTCCGTGGATTATTTTATTATGTATTATGTTGTATGGGTCTATTAAAGTAACGGGTAGGGCACACTAGCGACGCCAATCGATTTTAATTTTTAGCTACTAAACCGGATCTATTTTAACTTTTGCGGCCACTTGTGGCGTGAATCAATTTTTCGCGAACAAAAACGGACTTAACATTTGTGCATGGTTATTTAATAAATAGCATTAGTGTTGGCCGAGAGATTGTAACCCCAAAATTGTTCAAAATAGATCCGGTTTAGTAGTGTGCCGTACCCGTCACCTTAACGATTAAGGTGCGTCCACATCTCACGAATACAGTACAGTACAGCTCGCGAATGCATCGAGCTTATACTCATACTCGCACTCAATACACATTATAATCTCTTTTTTTTAACAAAAAAAAAATATATTTGAAACCTTAACATCATTTTTACAGACCTATCCATACATACCCCAAACGTATGGGTCTGATGAAAAAAAAAATAGAGTTTCAGTTCTAAGTATGGGGGCTCCCCCAACATTTTTTTACCTATTTTTGTGTAAATATCGTAATGCGGTTAACAAAATACGGAAATTTGGCTACGGAACCCTAAAAAAAAAAATTACACGCGCTGTGGGGCGGTACGCGTCTACACGTCTCGCTAGCGCTCCGCTTGCATACGGCGCGTAGCTTGCGAGCGAACTTATAACGCACGCGCACTCCACGTGAACGGCTCGCGAGCTGCACGTTCGCGGCGTATTCGTCAGATGTAGACGTATCTTAAAGTCGGGTACAGATTGCTGCAATGCAACAGGTAATGCAACATGCAATGCACCAAATTCTCATGGTTGCGCGCACGAACTGCGCCTGGATCGCGCACGCTCTGAACGTTACAGCTCGTGCGCGGCGCGATCCGAGATTTATTGGTTTTTGGCACGAACACAAAGGGGCGCGCAGTGTGCGCAGGAGTGGACGGTTGTTCGTTTCCTCCGTATTCACAACGATCTTTGCAACGACAACTTTGCAAAGATCTTGCAACTTTGATCTTTGAAGACTTTGATCTTTGCGAGGACAACTTCAGGAACAATTAGATTGTTTAGATACCCTAAATGTATACTGTAGACTTGTGTACGAGTCCCATGAGCATAAAACTCGAAGAGTTATCGCTAGTCTATCTTGGGCTGAAATTGGAGCTCTTGAATTTGAATATTCTCAACTTATTCTTGGTCCGACTATCGCGAGTAAATTTTCAAAGTCTGTTGGCGTCATCCTCGTAAAACTTTTGTACTGGCTACTTATATGCTGGAAACTCATATCTGTAAGCAATTCTCTGCCTTGTTATATATATATATATATATATATATATATATATAAAAGTTGATGAATGACTAACAATGAAGCACTGATAATCGTCAAAGCACGAAGGCTGTCTTCAGACTCCATGATTAGAAAGAGTGATGCGGGCAAAGAAAAGAACACGTGTGACGAGGGCTAGTATTTGAAAAGAATTGCGGGAACAGATGTTCTCGAATGATTCGTAGTCAATGCGCGCACCGCGCGCGTCACACTCCCAAGGCAGCAGAGAACATGCAATGTAAGGAAGAATGTCGCATTACATCTTGCCAATGCAAGTTGGTGCAATCACCAATCTGTACCCACCTTTAGAGTAGTGTGAATTCAAATTTGCAACTTCGAAATCTTGT
>CM032487.1:7005561-7465560 GCA_019059595.1 Marasmia exigua | reverse complement strand
ACATGATCCCGTGGCAGGGAGAATGGACTCGTGATGTGTGTGCTGCTTACTTTGGTGGTGAGTAGTTCTGGTACTCAAGAGCAGGTTGCAAACTGTGTCTTGGGTATCTTCCCAGAAAATACTAACGTAGTGCCTCTTTTCTGGTCTTACGATTGTTAGGTTACGCTAACGTCGTGCCTATGACTCATGCTGTGGTTAAGTTACGCTAACGTCGTGCCTATGGCTTAACCGATCGCTTGCTGGCGTTTTGTATCTCATTTTTATGACGGACGCGTTATAACGATTGGAATGTTAAGCGTCGTTACTATTTTTTTGTTCTTGTTGTATACAACTTAAGGGAAATGTATGTACATGTGTGCACAGGTGCAGACACAGAAAACGAGGGCTTGGCGAAGAACTCTCACCGTCCCTTGAGGCCGGCGAGCTAGATCAGATCCAACCCGGCCCTGCTCGTCGAGACTACCTACTGAGACGGAACAGCTGCCTCTACGTCTGGAATCAGACGCCTGCTTGCGTCTCTGGCTATCAAGAGAACCTCAAGATTGCGAGGAGATTACAGAAGAGCCACCGGATTCCAGCGCTGGCCATGCCATTTGCTGACTAAGAAGACCCCAGAAAGAAGATGGAGTCCGAGGACGGTCTCCCTGTTCAGGAGAGGCCGTGTAGCAAGATAGAAAAATGCCGCGACACGCCTCTATATAACCGCGCGCAGAGGCGCTCGGTTCACTTTGCATTCTGCCAAATCGACGCGATCGGTGCTTCTTGGATTGTCGTCCCGATTTGATTTTGTAAAAAGTTATTTATTTAAATTCAAACCTAAACGGTTATGAATATTTTTGGCTTTTTCTTTTTAAAAAACTAATCTTCCTCGGAATTCACTATACAGAAGTGGATAGGATCTTCGTGAATCCTATCTTGCTGAAATTATGATTGTGTCTTTCCGTGTGTGAGGAAAAAGGCAAAAATGTCGGACCGCGATTACCGCGAACGTGAGCGTCGTAGAAGTCGTTATAGCAGCCGCGAACCACGACGTAGTAGATACCGCGATCGGACGCCAGACGACAATACAAATATGAAACGTGAGATGAACGCGATGTTAGCCCGCCTTAGGACGTTGGAAAATCAGGTAGCTGAACGGGATACGTTGCGGCCGGTTCAAGGTAATGTGCATCACGGTTCGTTGCGTAATAGCCGGGAGTCAAATAGGCGCGCAGCGTCACCATCGCCCGATAGGCCTACGTCACGCGCGCACCTCACGGAGCGTTCTCTTACGCCTCCGATTCCGCCACAACCGTCCAGTGTTGTACATGAGTTTTCAGCGCCTGGCGCTGGTTCCGAACATGTGTCTAGTGAAGTGAACGCACCATCCACAGTAACGGACCGTATAGTGGACGCTATACGCTCAATTAACATGGTAAGATCAAACCAACACTTTTATATTTCGAACTTTGATCCTAACATTCATAATATTGAAGATTGGTGCGTAGAAGTAGATCGTGCTAAATCCTTAAATAATTGGAGTGATTACGAGTGTCTGTCACGTATCGGGAACTGTTTAAAAGGGGATGCCAGGACCTGGCTAAACGAATGGGTAACGAGTGAGCGTAGTTGGAGTAATTTCAAAAAAGAATTTATTCCTTTGTGCCCCAAAACACCAGATATTGCCAATATTCTGTTCGAAGTAATGAGTACCAATTCAGATAATTACACCACCTATGCTGACTACGCTCGCCGTTCACTCCTTCGTCTACGGATAGTGCGGGGACTTAGTGATGAGTTGATTTCAGGCTATAATTATTCGCGGAATCACTGACCCGCAGATTAAGGCGTCTGCTACGAATGCGAAATTACTGCCTAGCTGACCTTGTTGAATTTTTTTCCACATATGTAAAGCCTAGTACATCTAAAGGTAATACAGTTTGTATTACGTCTCGAAATACATCGTTTAATCATAATAAAATAATGAACGCGCACCCCCGAGAAAACGTCGTTTCGACGAGGGATAAATGTTTTTCGTGTGGTCAGTCAGGACACAGACAGGCGAGTTGTAATAAGAGGCCTAAATTCTAATTTGAGTGAATGTTCCCCTGCAGTCAGTTCGAATAATAATAACCCAAAGCCTGCTTTTGTACCGACAAAACCAGATGTATGTTCGTTCTGCAAAAAATCGGGTCATAAAATTGAAAATTGTTTTGCGAAGCAAAAGTCAGAGTCGCGTAACAAAAATAACGTGAATTTTTGCCGCGAAAATGAAACTACCCGCAATATCGATGTAATTGTAGCGGTGATTCAAGGCGTGCCGGTTGACGTCCTTATTATCCTTCATCATTAATTTCGTCTAGCTTACTGAAGCATTTTAAATGTGCTCATAAGCCAGCGTTTCGGATTTTGAAGGGTCTTGGTAGCCAGGAAATCGAAAGTACTTCTTACGTTACATTACCAATCGAGTTTGACGGGATTACCCTTGAGGTTGATATGTTTGTGGTAGCTTCCGATTTCATGAATACACCGGTGATAGTTGGCACAGACGTTCTAAACAGAGAGGGTGTTCGTTATGTTCGAACACGCGACTCTCAAGTTATTACGAGAGTGTTACCTGAATTTGATAAAATTATGACAGTTCAGTCTGACGCGTCCATTCCTGTTAATACACCTCTGGTTGGTGATGAGTTACAACAACTGTTAGCAATGATAAATGAGTTTTCTCCATATTTTATATCCGGTACCGCTACGTCAACCGTCACTACAGGCAGCATGTCTATTAAATTAAAAAACAACGACCCGATTTCATATCACCCATACCGACTCTCTTACACTGAGACGCTTCGCGTTCGTGAGATTGTTGCCGACTTAATGAAAAAAGGAATTGTACAAGAGTCAGAATATGACTACGCCAGTCCAATTCTTTTAGTTAAGAAAAAAGACGGTTCTGATCGCATGTGCGTGGACTACCGGAGGTTGAATGACGTAACGGTAAAAGCCCGTTTCCCATTACCACGCATAGACGACCATATAGACCGTTTAGGACGCAACAGATTCTTCACGAGCCTGGATATGGCGACAGGGTTCCACCAGATCCTCATGGAGAAGGAGTCAATTCCTCTTACGGCCTTCGTGACGCCAGAGGGGCATTTTGAATATTTTAAAATGCCGTATGGCCTCGCGAATGCTCCAGTAGTCTATCAGCGGATTATTACAAAAACACTACGAGAGCTAATTGAATCTGGTGAAATCCTCGTCTATATCGATGATGTCCTCATTTTGAGCCCGACAGTAGATCGCGGTTTAGTTCTTTTGCGTAAAGTGCTCACAATGTTGACAAACGCGGGGTTCTCGATTAATTTAAAGAAGTGCTCCTTCCTGTCGCCATCAATTGAGTATTTAGGCCGAACTATTAGCGAAGGTCAGGTGCGGCCGAGCAATGACAAGGTTAGAGCGTTACTAGATGCGAGTGAGCCAAGAAACGTAAAGGAAGTACGTCAGTTCATGGGCTTAGCCAGTTACTTCCGGCGTTATATCCCCGGTTTCGCGCAGAAAACCGCTTGCGTCGCGGCATTAACTCGTAAAAACGTTAAATTTGATTGGGGACCTGAACAACAAGCGGCTCGTAGGGAGATCATTGAATGTCTAACCAGCGAACCCGTACTCGCGATATAGGTCCATACGGATGCGAGTTCGATAGGATACGGGGCTGTTCTTTTCCAAGTACACGAGGGTGGGCACAAGCGAGTGGTAGCTTACTACAGTAAGCTTACACAGGGAGCTGAAGGAAAATACCACTCGTCCGAGCTGGAAACCCTCGCGGTAGTACGAGCTCTACAGCATTTTAGGCATTATCTTGTGGGTGTGCACTTCACCGTTGTCACCGACTGCAACGCATTGAAACTGACTCAGCATAAAAAGGACTTACTTCCTCGGGTGGCTCGGTGGTGGGTATACTTGCAGGATTATGACTTTGAGTTGGACTACCGAAAGGGCTCACAAATGTCGCACGCCGACTACTTGAGCCGGAACCCGGTCAATGTGTGCACGGTTCAGAAGCCCCTGAACTGGGCACGGGTTGCCCAGGCTTCCGATGAAGAAACCCGAGCGCTTATTCAGCAACTAAATGACGGCCAGTTAGACGCGAATAGGTATGTGGTTAAAAACGATATCCTTTACTTTAAATACACGCCAACTGGCGAATCTTGTCGCCTTTTGTGTTACATCCCCAAGGGCCACAGGCTGAGCTTATTACGCGTGTTTCATGATGAACACAAACATTTTGGAGTTGAAAAAACTTTCGACTTGATAACAAAACATTTCTGGTTCCCGGGGTTGCGAAGTTTTGTTCAAAAATATGTGTCGCACTGTTTGGTATGCATTACTCACAAAAAGGTACCGCGAGCCCCACTACAGCCAATTCATTCATGGCAAAAACCAGAGGTACCGTTTGATACTGTCCATATGGATGTCCTGGGTCCGCTCCCCGAAGTCGACGGGTATCGCTACGTCCTCATAGTAATTGACGCTTTTTCAAAGTTTAGTTTACTGTATCCAATGTATCGGCAAGATTCGAGTGAGTTAAAAAGTCATGTCACAAATGTCATCTCGTTGTTTGGCGCTCCCAGATTAATTGTAGCCGACCGAGGGCGCATGTTTCAAAGCGTAGATTTCCTAGAGTGGGTAAAGGGCATGGGCTGTGACGTACATCTGATCACACCCGAGATGCATCAGTCCAACGGGCAGGTGGAGCGCTACTGTAGAACAGTATTGAACATGATCCGCATCGAAGCAAATCACCGGCAGCGGAGGTGGCCTAGTGTTATGTGGAAGCTCCAATTGGTCCTGAACATCACACGACACAGGACGACGCAATGCTCTGCCCTGAACCTGCTGGTAGGCGTCGATGCTGCGACTCCTCTCATCCGAAGTTTAGTACAAGACGTGGCGCTAGACGGCTCCAGTCCGAACAGGGAGGCTTTGCGTGAAATGAGCCGACAGCGAGTGTCTGAGCGTCTTAGACAGAACCAACAAAGTCAACATGCGTATGTTAATCAAGGGAGAAAGTCACCGCGTGGCTTTGACCTTAATTCCTTAGTCTTTGTCAGGAAACAAGCGCAGTCTACGGGGAAGTTGGACTCCAGTATGCGAGGCCCGTATCGCGTTACGAAGATTCTTCCGCACGGGCGCTATGAGCTGCAGCTGGTGGCCGGCTCCTATGGGAAGTCGACACAGGCGGCTGCAGAGTACATGATCCCGTGGCAGGGAGAATGGACTCGTGATGTGTGTGCTGCTTACTTTGGTGGTGAGTAGTTCTGGTACTCAAGAGCAGGTTGCAAACTGTGTCTTGGGTATCTTCCCAGAAAATACTAACGTAGTGCCTCTTTTCTGGTCTTACGATTGTTAGGTTACGCTAACGTCGTGCCTATGACTCATGCTGTGGTTAAGTTACGCTAACGTCGTGCCTATGGCTTAACCGATCGCTTGCGGCGTTTTGTATCTCATTTTTATGACGGACGCGTTATAACGATTGGAATGTTAAGCGTCGTTACTATTTTTTTGTTTCTTGTTGTATACAACTTAAGGGAAATGTATGTACATGTGTGCACAGGTGCAGACACAGAAAACGAGGGGCTTGGCGAAGAACTCTCACCGTCCCTTGAGGCCGGCGAGCTAGATCCAGATCCAACCCAGGCCTGCTCGTCGAGACTACCTACTGAAGACGGACAGCTGCCCTCTACGTCTGGAATGCAGACGCCTGCTGGCGTCTCTGGCTATCAAGAACCTCAAGATTGCGAGGAGATTACAGAAGAGCCACCGATTCCAGCGCTGTCCATGCCATTGCTGGACTAAGAAGACCCCAGAAAGAAGATGGAGTCCGAGGACGGTCTCCTGTCAGGAGAGGCCGTGTAGCAGATAGAAAAATGCCGCGAACACGCCTCTATATAAACCGACGCGCAGAGGCGCTCGGGTTCACTTTGCATTCTGCCATCGACGCGAGCGGTGCTTCTTGATTTTCGTCCGATTTGTATTTTGTAAAAACGTTATTTATTTAAATTCAAACTAAACGGTTAGGAATAATTTTTGGCTTTTTTCTTTTTATCGGGAAAAACAATCGTCTCTTTTATACAAATCGGCTCGACCCACTGAAAGATTTGCATAAAACAGATGTTTTTGTTTTCGCAATTTTAGTGTTGGCTCTTTCAATCACCCATTGTACATAATGCTCAAGTTATGTTATTTGTTTAATTTATTAATTATTTGTTTTATTTCACCTTAAATTGAAATACAAAGTAATAAAATTAGTGTTTTTCCCCTGTGAAAAAATCAAAACGTTAAAACTAACTCCCTTATTACAGAACGTGGTCTAAAGTTAATCTTGGTGTAATGCTGTCACTTTCATTAGGCATTTTAATAAAAGTGACAGTATCACTTTTAAACTATGACTATCTTTAGTCTCTGTTTTGTAATAAGGGGGTAAGCATACAGCAGAATGCAGATTAAAGATGACAAATACTCGGGTGAAAAGTATACTTCCCGTTGTTCCCGTTACATCATATCCTGCTGTATGTCGCCGTGACAGGGACACGGCTTGCGGGGACAACGGGAATAAACGGTTTCACCATGTTTTCCCTGTAAGCAACCTGAACAAATCTCCAAAAAATTCCTAACTCACGCAATCTACACCCCCTTTTTAATCATTATTTGATCGGACTATTTATCTATTATTGTTATAATTTTTGCATGGTTACTAATAATAAATGTTTTTCCTTACAGTATATGATTTTCTCATTAACATCTATACACTACGGTCTTTATACTATTGCGCATATGAGTGTTATAACACTAAATGTTACAAATGTTGTTTATGAGATTTTGGGTCTGATCTTTAACGAACTACGAAACGAGAGAAAAAATGTTTATGGCGATAGAAATGTTGGTAAGTAGTTAGAGTTGTAGTTATTCTCGTGCCTAATCATACATACACTCTCAAGTTCAAACCGTACTAGTGAAATACCAAAAATGTGCTAGTGTACCTTATCAGTATAATAGCACCGTGACCTTAGCTACGCTTCGAAACAGGATTTCGTTGCAAGTTTAGCTAAAAGCGTTTCCGTTAAAACATAAGAACGAAAAACTAACCGCCTTCATAAACCACGAACTGAAAAGCGTAATACACTCTTTTGCAAAAACCGGCCAAGTGCGAGTCTGACTCGCGCACCGAGAGTTCCGCCGTACAAACGTAGCGGTTTACAATCGAAGTGACGGTATAAACTGCTGTATCTTTTGATCGCGTTAACTTAGAAGTTTGATTTTTTTACAGCTTAAAGGGACGGTAGACTTAGGTATTTGGTATAAATTTCAATTTGATACCTTCATTCGTTCGTGAGAAATAAGGAGTAAGTTTAATTTTATCAAAATATTTTTATTATATTACATAATTTAAAAAATGTGATTTCCCAATTTTCCCTATATTTGCATTATATGACAATGCTTCGTGCCAAATTTCAGGATTCTCAGTTTACGGGAAGTACCATGTAGGTTTTGATTCCCTTGCGAGTGTCGAAAATTTGTTGAAAATATCGACATAATCGGCTGTATCTTTTGATTAGCTTAGCTTAGAAGTTTGATATTTTCACAGCTTAAAGGGACAATAGACCTGAGTATTTCATGTGAATTTCAGCGTAGTGTGTAGATAAGTATAATAATAAGTTTCGTTAAGCTTACTGAAGTCTAATTTTATAAAAATTTTGCATGCCAATAATTGGTAAAATATGTGCACTTTTATACTTTTTCAAACCTTATTGTACACCATATTTTATGCAAATAAATAATATTCTATTCTATTCAAGTGACAAAGCGCGTCGAAATTCACCATTTCTAGCTGCGCTACGAGTTGATTGCGCCGCCCCGGAGTGGAGGATCAGGGACTAATATTACGTCTGAATGCCCGCTCACTACGGATCGGACTGCTCTTATCATCTACTGGTACATTAGAACACGATAACTTACTGAATGTTTGGAAAAGACCAAAACGCCGGTTTAGTGACACACCGGGCTCAGCTCAATTAATAGCAGAGTTAAGGCAACAGGTTGACAAGCTTCAAGCTAACTAAGATACCAAATACAAAACCTTAACCTCTGCAATAAGCACACTTATTGCACAAAACGCAGAGATAAAAAAACAGTGGACTCAATATCCTCACAATACGGCACTTTTTTAAGAAAGCTGTAGACATTAGAGAAGGATAATCAGAATCCCAAGGCAAAATAAAAATAGACATTCTTGAAAAATATTCTAAGTCCACGTCAATCGAGCTTCGTAAACAGTCTTTGTGCTCCAGCATCAAAGATTTAGGCGTTGCCATCGGCTCGGCATTCAAGAATTTGAAATTCGTGATATTTATAAAACGAAAACTGAGGCGATTGTGGTGAATCTCGCTACAACCAAAGTCTACAATAAAGAAAGGTTTCGGTCTAATCAACCCCCACTCAATACAGTAGCCCTCAAGATCCCAAACCCAAACCCAAACTCAAATCAAGACTGTATTCCTTTCAGAGGCGCTTACCACCAATACGCGCCACGTTTACTACCGCACAAGAGAGCTCGTAACGTAAAGAACTGCAAGATAACAGCCACCTGGACCTCATACGAGAAAGTTTTTATAAGAAAAGAGGAAGGACAGGCACCGTACGAGTGAACGACGAGAGCAAACTTGCGCCTTTCATATCTTAATTGTATTCATTTAACTATAATACTAGTTCATACTTATATACGGTGAGGAGTTACTAAAATGTCAAACACTAGTACTGCAAATATTGATAACACCTCTGTAGACAAACCATACTCCGACAATATCATTAATATCCAAACAGATTTGGATTACATCTCTGTAGCTGAATCTTAAGCAGTAAACACCAAAAAATGCTCCAGTAAGCTTTGCTTTGGAAGCAAGAATTGCTTAAAATTATCACATTAAAATATATCAGAGGTATAAACCCTAATTTCGATTTTTTCCTGGTGTTTATTGCTAGTCTCAAAAAGATTGATTTTAACTGAATGTTTGCTATCAAAAAACAAACCACCTATTCTGGACAATTACAAATTGTACTTCTCCTCTTTATGTTTTAACCAAAATGTAGAATATACTAGTGATGGGCGGTGTCTCCTCTATAACTATTTTACCTCATGATCCAAATGCATCATTTTGTGATATTATAAAAAAAATATATACAAGTTTCATGAAAATACTACCCTTATTATTTTGTTTGCCAACAGGCGAAATGAAAATAAAATTGTGATGTTTACACTTCTTTAAGCGAAAAATTTAACACAGTCAGAAAATGACTATATATATAAATTAAATCTTAGTATGAATTTAATGACATGTAAAATAATGAATTCCGTATCATTGACATAAATTCAAGTTTGACAATAGTATAATTTAATTTGGACAGATAAATGTTTACCTTCCAAAATTGTATAAACGACAGATAACCAAATTTTTGGCTCACCCGAGAATTTGGCTACTCAATCTTCTTCTATTGAGCAGAATATTGACATGTATTATCGGGACTTCGGAAACAGTTCCGAATAATAATTTAAATTATCCCTTAAGACAATAGAGGATTACTCTAGCGAATGAAATTTAGTGACAAAAAGAAAAACCAATTTTTAAACATTCACCAAAATATTCAGGGCCTTTCTAACAAATAACTAGAATTGGAATTGTTTCTTAAATATATAAATATACATGTTCTATGTATAACAGAACACAGGATACGACAGTGTGAGTTATTGATTAGTATAGATAACTATGAAGTCATTAGTTCGTTCACAAGGGAATCCGCTATTAAAGTTGGGTCACTTATTTTATTAAATAACTCATTAAAGGCGAAATTCCGTAAAGATGTTACGTCACTTTCTATTGAACGAACTATTAAACTATCTTGTGCAGAACTGGAACGGTTTATTATTATTTGTGTGTATAAAGCAATCTCAAGTAATTACAATTTATTTGAAAGCACAATGGAAGATTCATTAGGATTTTAAACCTATTTAAATATTTTAATTTAAATAATCTTTTTCTTGAACCCACTAGAGTAACTCCTACATCAGTATACGGATGGGACCTTATATGAATGAGTTGCGTTTATTATTGAAATAAAGTTGAATAATATATTTAGCATAGACATACACACGCATACACATTTATATACCACACCTCCCTAGGAAACACAAAAAAAAAATAGTTTGCATATTTTTTTCAGTACATTTCCTCTTTTCATTTTCTCTTTTTTTTCTATTAACGTACTTAATAACATAGTGTAGTAAACAAAATAATAATTATAGCATAAGTACACTGTTTCACAAAATAACTACATAAAACTAAGGTCAGGTCGATTACATCTGATAGCGCTTCGCGTATATTCATGATAAGTAATAAGAGTAACGAAGGTACATGCATTTTGCGCACGAGGTGGTATGTTATCAGCAGCGACCTTTAGATGACATAATATGTGGTTTTGCCAAAAGGCAACGACAAACCCCTGACAGACCCAAAAGCGTATAGACCGGTAACGTTGCTGCCCATTTTGGGAAAGATACTGGAACGTCTCATTATCACCTGCGCTCCTTGTCTGCACCGGAATATCTCACCAAGTCTTTGTAGGGAGTGAAGAAACGCACCGGGGAAAGAGCCCTTAGCAAGTACCTGGTGAGCGTCTCCCAAGATTCGGTCCGTATGCCGAGACGGTAGGAAGGACCATGGGCTGGTGGAGGGACTGTGTCTATGACATAATATGTATTAAGTCAGTAGGTATTCATTCATGATATAATTTAGTCTGATTTTTGTGTACTGAATCAACTTTTCATTTAATATCTACTTCAATATTCGGTGAAACGTCTCTTATTACTACATAAGGCCCAGAATACAATTCCGAAAGTTTATTGCCAGTTTCATTTTTTATTCATATTTTATCATTTTTCTTATAACGTATTGCATTAATATCATTGTCATATTTTAAAGTCCTGTTTATTTTGTTATCAATTAAATTATTACGAGCTTCTTTCTGTGACACTTCTAATCGGTATTTAAGTTCAAGGGGATAGCTCTCGTAGTTATAAAGTGGTTCCACATTCTTAGACTGACTGCTAGGTAAATTGCAAATCTTTCCATAGACCAATTCGAAAGGAGTAAATTTTGTTGACCTATATACCCAAAGCACCAAAACGGCAGCCTGGTACTCCAGGATTCTGGCCTGTTTTCGGTTTGAATTCGCAAATAAGATCCCAAACATTTAAGTATGTAAATTTTCTAACGCTCCGATGCTTTGGTGATGATACGCAGTTGAATTTAATTTTGAAATATTAAGTAGTTTACATATCTCATAAAATGTCTCCGACATGAACTCGGTACCCCTATCAGTCGCGATCTCTCGCGGAACACCGTACTGGAGTATAAAGTTGTTTACGAAGACACGCGCCACTTCCGCTGACGATTTTGTCACAAGAGGAAATGCACATACATACTTTGACAGCTCGCATTGTAATGTGAGGATATACAAGTAGTCATTAGTCTTTCTCAAGTCTAAAAATACCTTTTCGAACGCAGTTTGTGCAGTTGAGGTAACCACCATGGGTTCTTTCGTAATAACAGTGTACTTTTGTTTTTGACACTGTGGACATTTAGCCACAAAATTTGTGACGTCCTTTTCTATTCCTGACCAGAAATAGTACTTCCTAATATTGGTTAACATTCGTCGCATACCCGCATGTCCGCAAATGGAAATCATTAAGTATGACTTTTCTGTCATGTACATTTTCCACCCTTACTACATCTTTTAAAATACAAAGACGGGACTCCCTCCAATTAGGATTACATTTTATTTCCTGAACTAACTTTTCAAAAAATATCTTAGTTTTACTATTTTTTATCTAATATATTTCTTCTCCTTTTATCTTTATACAAAACACTCACAGCTTTTTCGCAAATACGGCTCGCGTCATTTGTGATTGAAGAGCTGGGTTATTTATCGTAGTCTTGACTACCATAAGAGGTATATATCCTATTTTCTTTTCTTAATTTTTCAAGACTTTTTTATTCGTAAATCTTAGTTCCACTGCGTCTTTCGGTTTGATACGGTCTCTAGGAGTCTTGGTCGTTGATCATACCGAGTATCGACAGCTACGCTACCACCCGAGGAATCATTCTTCTCTTTCTTTCTCTGCACTCGTGTCATCACACGTATACACACATTCATTTCTGTCAAATCTTGTATTATTTATCATGTATTACCTACCTCTAAAAGCGAATTAAAATTAAAGTGTAATCACATTATAGGGTTCTGAGGGTGTGGCCTGGTGACCTGTAACACAGGTTTCATTTTGATACCTATTTCAGGCACCAGTCCCTCACTATTCATGCTATAAAAAATTATGTCATAAGTTTGTTTTAGAGTTTGTTTGATAACTTTGTTCTAAGTAGCTGATTGTGATGGGATAATAAATTAATTAATTAAAAATAAAATTTAATTAAGGACATGCAAGGAGGATTTAATGTAGGGTGCGAAATGTGACGTGTGAGGACAATGACCTCAATAGTGTTGTGCCACAATGGTTTACATGCAAAATTTAATATATCAAATTACGGTAAGAATGTTCATTTTTTTCTAAATTATTTTATATTAATTTGATACTCTACACAAGGTACACAATCTATTCTCTTATGGTTGATGCCCCCTTTTTGTTACACCCTGTATAACTAAAAAAATGTGATTTTCGCAATTTTTCCTATATTTGCATTATATGACAATGCTTCATGCTAAATTTCAAGATTCTGAGTTTACGGGAAGTACCCGTAAGTAAGTAGGTTTTGATACTTTTGGGAGTCTCGAAAATTTGTTGAAAATATCGACATAATCGGTTGTATCTTTTGATTGGCTTAGCTTAGAAGCTTGATATTTTCACAGCTTATAGGGACTTGAGTATTTCATGTGAATTTCAGCTTGATACGTCCACACGTTGTTGAGATAAAGGGTCTTGACAGACAGACAGACAGACAAAGTGATCCTATAACTGTTCCGTTTTTTCCTTTTGAGGTAAGGAACCCTAAAAAGTAAAGTATCAGGTTATAAATTGTCCCACTGCTGGGCAAAGGCCTCCATCATAGAAATCAATTTATCGCTACTATGATGGGATTAGGCTCAAGCACCATGCTTGCCAAACGCGGATTGGTGATCACAAACCCGAACTATGTTCGGAAATTCGAGCCATCAAAAACATCCTGTAAAAAAACCCAAGTCACGGAGCAGCTGCTCAGTCTCTCTCTTAAAAAGTTGTGAGATGCATGTAATACCAAGTCGGTTAATCTATTTGGACCTTCTGTCTTAAGTTATTACATAAGTTATTTTCATGCCAATATTAAAAATATATTGCTTTTGAACAAATAGATCGACTTGGCCATCGCATGTTTTGATTATTAGTATGTATCACACTACATAACACGACGGGCCAGCAACCGAATTCCTCACCAGAGTCCTTCCGAATATGATCGGATGAGTCCCTTGGAATAGATAATGTTCCTGAAATTTTATTGGCGAATAAGAGTATTAGTGATTTGGTTGCACTAGATTCCGTATCGACTTTTCAGTTTATTGAGAAGTTTAAATGCCTCCTGAGCCATGTTGTTATCCGATGAGTCGCTTGGAAAAGATAATACATTTATAGCTTGTTTTGGAGACGAGAGTTTTAATCGCGTGAGGCGCGATAGACTAAATAATCCAATAATTGTAATATTCATTGTGTTTTCATACGATAGCCAAGTCAATCTATTTGTTTGAAACGTAAAATGTGAGTTGTGACGTGTACAACTTGCTAGTACCTAAGAAAGTCTTAAAACCTGCGATTTCGTTAAGAGTAGTCTCGGCAGAATACGTAGGTCGATAAAACGCTAAACACCCGTTTTATTCACTGACTTCGACTTGACTTCCCAGTTTGTCAAAATATCACTTGACAAATTTCCTTACGAGTTATTTCGCTTAATAACGCAAAAATCTAAAACCTGTGCAAAACTGGTCGAATTAATTGCTGGAGTGGTTGAAAAAAATATTATACAAATGACCGACTCAGGTTCCATAGTCAGAGACATTTGTGATGGTGAAGATAAATAGAAACAATTAATAAAAAAATGATTTTATTTACCTTTTCCATATTGTCTTAATAATATGCTACACGTTCTTGGATGTTCATGGGTAATTCAATGTATAAGTTCTTTACAATAAAATGTTGTCAATGTTAGTTGAGAATAAAGTTTGTACGTTATTGGGTTTCTATTTTTTGAGAAAATTCTTGTCTTGAATTGTGCCAGCCAATACTAAAAAAAGAAGCATATAACAAAAAGGTTGACAAAACCTAAAAACTTGATTTGACAATGACATAAGTGACATTGATAAATTTGACAGTGACGTATCTGTCGTAGTTTTTTTTGGTCTTTAATTCTAGTTTTTAACTCGCTACACCGGTCAATAACCATTAAATTAACGTGTCTCACTCGACATTGGCAGAGTTATTATATGTTCGCCTTTGAGTATATAGCCCCCTGGAGATGCCATACACGGGCGACCCCCTCCGGCAAAGTACATTGGTCAACTGGTCAACAACGTCAAATAAAACTACTTGAAGCCGCTACTACACCGCCATCATGGCTCTGAATCATCTTGAAAAGAAATTAGTCACGTTGTCTATGCTATCATCTTTCAGGTAGATGTTCAGAATCTCGAATGAATGTATGAAGGCCATCATCTCATTGGTTCATTTCATGATTGATGAGCTTTTTGACTTGTCACTAGGGGTGTCCACTTTGAAAAATCATCGATATTTTTATCGATCCGATACATCAAAACTGTACATCGATGTCTTTCGATGTATCGGATGGAAACATCGGGTACATTTTCTAAAGTATATTGCAAAGCTAAAGTCATGTCAAAAAAAGCGTGTCAAAACAGGTCATCATTTCAAAGTGAAAATGTTTGTATTTGAAGGTAATGACAAAAGCTAAATCCAGTATCTTATTATAGTTTAGATTTTAATTTTTCATAAAATAATAGATCTAACCTCCTTCGTTGTCTCTGTGAATCTGTGTATACTACAACCGCCCCCTACCCCACCCCCATTCACTGCTTCGGTGGCGTAGTGGTTATTGGGTCGCACTATAAAGCGACGGCTGCGCAATAGGTCAATAATTTTGTTTTTAAGTCTCTTGAGTTCTTATTCAGTTCTTAAGTCTCTTTGATCGCCGTAAACGATTGTCCTTCTTTATTAGCTAAAATAAACTTCAAAAGCAAATTCCGCCTCCCAGTTCGCCTTCAACGTGTATTTCAAACATTTCGTACCACCTATTCTACGAAAAAAATATACTTACACAGAATTGTTTTCTTTCCCGATCAATTAACTTATACAATAAAGAATTTCTGAATCACGATATTTTTAATTGCTCCTTGTATAGTATTCAAAGATCAATTTTTAAAATGTATCTTAGTAAATATTCCCAATGTAACCTGATTTTTATAACCTATGAGTTATGCATATGACTATCGCATTTCTTCTCTTTGTTATATAATATATAAAGCTAAGATTACTTATATATGTATCCGTTTATCTCTCTCTTTTCACTAAGATATATATATATTTTTATATATATACTTTGTTAAAATGTTTGTTTGCTGAACTGTGGGATGTACATGTTTTCCCTCGTACACTGAGGGAAGATAGGCATTTCTTGGGGTTTGGTAATGGGTTTGGTATTTTGCTAAACTTCTTTTAGTTTTAGTTTAAATTCCTTAAAGTATTTTTGTACTCTATTCGTTTTGATTTTATTGTTTTCCATATTTCGTACTAGTACATTTGTAAGAACCAACTATTGTAGGTAGTTCATGTAACAAGCACACTTTAATTTAATGTTAAAATAAATATATGTTTCGGCACTCGTCTGTTAAAAATATGTATAAATAATTATTTAATTCATTGTTACTGTAATGACTGTTTGTGCCAAAATATATTTAAAAAAAATTTGGAAGAGTCTGGAAGTCCTCGGTAATGTACCTCCGTGCTTCGGAAAGTACGTTAAGCCGTTGATCCTGCACCCGACTTCTTTCAGGTCGTGTCAGACTGGTGTCCCATCGGAATATGGGGACAAGGGAATAGCGAGTGCACTTGTGTTTGCGCATTCACTTGAGTACTCTAATATATCCTCCATACGTGGCTGATCGTGGATATTGGCCGCCATAACCGCAATAGGTTGGAGGATATGTATACAAAGCCATTTATTTTGAAAAAAAAAACCTTAGATGTAAAGACATATTAATATTAGTTTTAAAAATCATTTACATAAACTTGAGTATTTTGACATAAACCGGTTATCATCGATTCAATGTTTTATGAAAAAACAATGATACATTGAGTATAACGATAGCTTTCAAAACATCGTAATCTATTCGATGTATCGCATTGTAAACATCGATGTTTTCAATACATCGATATATATGGAATATCACTACTTGTCACCACCACTCAGAAAAACAAAATGGCAGTTATGTCAAGAAGAAAAATTTATAGAATTTTGTTAAAAAAATTGTAAATTAAGTGCAAATATACGTTGTGGACATTTTTTATTACGTTAAAGAAAACTAAACAATGTGCAGAAGCGCAAAGATATTATATATATATATATATATATATATATATATATATATATATATATATATCATTAGAACATATTATATATATATATATATATATATATATATATTCTAAGTTCGCTCAATGAAATTCTTGGTAGGTAACAATATTTTTCACCTATCGAAGATTGTGGACCCAAGAGAATGTTACAAGGATTTCCACTTGCATGCTTGCACTGCAGCACAGCGCGGCACACGCAGTCCTGGATTTCCCGTAATAGACTGCGGCCTAGTCTACATTACTATTTTTCTAAGGGATGTATATGAGGCAACAAAAGTGAATTCTATTGTGTGTTTCGTGATATTTTGATATTAAATCGTGTTATAAGTAGCTTGTATTTTATTTTTGTTGTTAAATGGCGTTATAAAAAATCTGAATATTTTATTTGGATTTATCTGGTTATTGCCAATCATTCGTTCATTGAATTAACGAACTGCTGTATGACAATTCATTCAAATCTGTCAAAATCAATGCTGATTCCGTTCAGTCGTTCTAAAAATGGTCTAGTGGAGCACTATGGGACATTCTTGTCTGATACGTAGCACAGACTAGATAGTAGATACTAGTATCTTCTACTTAGTTTGTGACCGCCATTTTGCATCGATCCCTGTCGCGTGACGTTTCTCTTGAAAAATAGTTAGTTTTGCAGTATTCTCGTG
Source organism: Marasmia exigua (assembly GCA_019059595.1). Classification (NCBI taxonomy): domain Eukaryota; kingdom Metazoa; phylum Arthropoda; class Insecta; order Lepidoptera; family Crambidae; genus Marasmia; species Marasmia exigua. The sequence goes on along the minus strand of CM032487.1, from coordinate 7,448,181 downwards.
TAAAAGGCGATACGACAGCTCAAATTCACAACAAGAGCACAATTCGTATCATAGGTAAGAATTTTTATTGATTATTAAATGTGTATTTAAGAAGAATTTTAATTTAAATAAATAACTGTTATGATACGTAAACGACAGAAAAAAAGTAAACATGAATACAGTGGTACGGAAGCAAATCCAGGGGGGGGGGGGGGCACACTTGACATTACATAGTCAACAGCGACCTCTGGACGCTGGTAGGTGAATAAAAATTGGCAGCCATCTTATTTCTGTCAGTGGGCTTTCGGATGTAGATGTGTTATTGTTTCATTGATTGTTTTCTACTCAACTTGAGCGTAACTCGGAGGAGATTTTGCATTTTTGGCTGTGATTTTTTGGGTAAGAACGTAATTTTTTATTTATCAGGCATTCATTTCACATCAAAACAAACATATTTCTAGACTATCTATAAAGATGATATGAGCTTTTAGACCATTTTTATGGAAAAATATATTTGGTATTAACTCGCAGAATTGAAGTTATTTATGCACTCATGAAAAGAATTGTATTTGATGAATCGTTTCTTACCTCACGTGAACATTGATTTTTTTAAAAACTATTCAGTTTAAATAATAGCACTTTATTTCTCACATAGATATACGTCTTGTCACTTACATGAGAATACACATTAGAGGAAACATACATAGCCTAATCCCAAATAACAATACACAAATAGATAGGTTAAGTTAAAACTAAACAAAAAAATAGGTACATCACAAGAAAGGAATGTGACAAAACAAGCACAAAGTTGATTCATCATGTTTATTATCATGTTTATTTGTTAAGCTATTGATTTTCACAACTTTAAATATAATAGTAAGAACAAAATGTATGTATTGTAACCCGTTTATTAAAGTTGTTCAATAAACTATTTTATTTTTAATAAAAAAATAAACTTACAGAAACCCTTTTTAATATTAACTTAATAATAGAAATGTCTTAACTACTTTCAGATGCACAAGGGGTACCAATTCATCAGTTCCCGAATTCTGAAAAACACCCGTACTTATTTGCGGCTTGGGTGCCGGTGTTAATTGATGAATTTTTTATATTTATACTTATTTCGCCATAACAATAATGTTTCCCAGAGAAATTTGTTCATAATTATGTGTAAAGTACTATCCTTAAAACATACTTAGATAAGTATCTAAATATGTAGCTATAATTACCTATATAGCTATGTATCTACAGTACTTGGTAGTTACTCTACCAGTCGCAATGGGCAGCACTTTCCATACATGCACCTTCTTGTCCTTATTATATTAATACTCAATGTGCGAATCAGTCCTAGTGAAAAAGTGACTCGACGTTTGAATGAATCATTCACTCACTGCAGTTAGTTGCATAATCCGTTTTTTATTATAATTTTGAAAAAATTGAAGAGACGTATGTTATATTTAAATCTTGTAAGATGAATTAGAATTTTTTTTTTCTTTTCTTCTAGTCATTGAAGTTTAGTCTGAAAATGAAAAATAATTGTTGGCTATAAAATATTTGGAGGAATAAGTCCGGGGCTATGAGTGTATGTGTTATGCATACTATACTGTATACTAAAAACTATTATTTATTTAATATAAGTGTATGTCCTTTTCGATTTCCAAAAGATCAAAAGATAAAGGAGATATGGAGAAAATTTTATTATAAAGGAAATGATTCTTGGACACCCTCACGTACAAGTGTTAACTGTCCGGAACACTTTACTCTGGAATTTATAATACAAGATAGTTCAGTTCATTCACTAAAATGATTTTACTCATTCTGTCCCATCACTATTTTGTTCTTATCTATGCTGCGTAGTTACGTGAAAACTTTGTTTGTGTAGGTGTATTGTGTCTGTGAGTTATTACATTTTTGGTAGTGTGCTGTACGTGTATACCTCGCCCCCCACTAAAAATGGCGAGAATTATTGTTAGAAGCGTTGACGTTATGGCATCTCCAGGGGGCTATATACTCAAAGATGTTTGCCGTAGGCAACACAGTAGCAGCCATAAAGAAAAAAAAAGAATTCCAGTTTCGAATATAGGTGCCCCAATTTTTTACCGACTTCAAAAAAAAGCAGGAGGTTCTAAATTCGACATGTATATTTTTGATGTGTCTATCCCTAACTTCATTTCGGAATAGGCTATAAAATTCCAAAATTCGTCCAACAGACTCAAAATCAACTCACACATGGTCCTCACAATAATCCGGTTCTGCACGTTTGTACCTAAATTCACTTATTCCCTACGTTGCTGCCCGCTCTGGAAATTCAAAAACATCCTCAGGTCTTTGGATAACCTATTGAAAAACACACTCCGCGAAAACCTTAATTGCCCGCTCGATGACTGAGGGCCTAATATAAAACAGACGTTACGACTGAATCGGAGTTTCCCTCTCTTCCACACGCGCTGTGTGTCTCCTTTCTTTGGATGCGACAGGTATATTATGATCGTTACGGGACAGCTTTAAATTAAGCCACCTGAGCTCAGGGTTCTCTACCCATCCGGTTCGGCGGTTTGAGCACTCGAAAAATTTCCACAGTCACTCTACCCGCATTCCTGTCATCCGCCTATTCTGAACCCGTCGCTTGGCGATGTTGAGGTTACGTGCCTGGCGGATGCTAGGAATGCCTGGCCGTTTGCCTGCCCCAATGATCCACCGATCAACCCACATGCACAGAAGCAATGGGACGAGACACTGCCGGGCTACTTTTGAAGACCTATTGTCTTCCTCGGCCATTGACACAGAGCGTACTCGTCTGGCATCATTGGTAAAATTATTAAATCTTCATGTTTGATTTTTTTTCTCTTTTCAGTTCCAATGCTGTGGGGATTTTTATGGTATATATTCTTATGTTGGCGACCCCTTACCAGTATCATGTTGTTCAACATTTTCGTTAGACCATATAGATCCAAGGAAACCAAATTTTAACTGGAATGATATCGAATTGTGCCCAAAAGACAAGGCGAACACAGAAAGTTGTGCACCTATAGTCGTGAGCAAGGTGCTGCCGATACTTGATGGGGTTTTTTTTATTATAATCTCATTTACATTTATGCAGGTAAACACTTTATATAGTTACAAATCAAAACCTTTTATTACTTAAGAATTAAAGAGTTAAATATAATTTAAGAAAAATACCATTAAGTATATAGGTTGTTCCGTAAAAATGGACCAATAACTCGTTTAAAGATCTACAACTCATTTGAAAAACCTAAAGATTGCCATTTTCTACATCAAAATAGTTTTTTTGATGTTATAATCCCAAATGATGCCTTTTTTTGTTTTTTGTTTTTTTTTTGCTGAATAAATTACCAATAATTCGCATGTAATTAAAAAATCATCATCAGCCTTTTTTAAATACGGTAAAGTTCAATATTTATGTTATTTTACCTGGATGACTGAATTTTAAAAATCTCTCGTGCAAAATAACTAATGACACTGAGGTGTGTCAGCATTTTAAAGGTATGTACACATAATACGCTTTCTAAATTGGTATAAAACATTCAGATAAGTACCTACCTAATTCGCAAAGTTATTGCTGAAAATCTGTAATAAGCTACAAAATCCTTAAAACATTTTCCATTTGCTTTTGTACGGACATTCATATGATGTTAATGTGTGTATATAATTTATTTCAGTTATTTTCTCTTAAAACCAGAAATTAAACTGAAAAATCTGCTCTAGACTTTACCAATTCTAACCTAAAATGCGGCGCGGTGTGCCGCATTTTAGATTAGAATCGTGCCTGGGAATCGAAGTAAAACGCAAAGTGAGATTATGGGAAGCGGCGTTCAGGGAAAAATTCACATTTTCGTACATCGAAATGTGGAAGTTTTTTAAAAAACTATTTTTTTGTCTCTACGAGTAATTTAAAGATAGGCTACACGCTTTTTACACTAAATTGAGCTTTTATTACTCAACCGTCTCGTCTCGTCTCGTCTCGTCTCGTTTGTCCGCTATAATGTGGAACATAGATTTCAAAACTCCAGATTTGCATGCTCGGATGCGGATTCGTGGTGCGTTCTATCTACTGAGCTACCATCGCTCCTGCAGCCAAAAGTCTACGATATTATTATCTTTACATTTTTGCGACCTCTTTTGGACAGATTTTAAAACACCGTGTCTGCCTTGGACTATTGGCTGTTTTTTTTTTATATTTTGAGGCTCTTGCTTTGCTTTGCCTTCACTCGTGATCCGTTTATTTTTTGACGATTCTGCTTTACTTGGACTTTCGTATCTGCTTCACCTGGCCTTCTGGTTCTGGTTCTCCTGGTTCTGTGGTTCTGGTAGATCTGGCTTTTTTTGGACTTCTTATTATTCTGAGTGTTTTGGGTTAAACAATGTACAGGCCACAACACTGGGTGTGTTAACTGTGTAATCGTACTATGGAACGCATTAGCAGACACACATTAACTCATGATCTGCGGAATGAACATACAAAATGGTCTTCCGCCTCGAGCGGCCGACACTCACGCTACGCCACTGTGCCACCCTATTGTATGAGTTTTGTCAATGGTAGGTAGCTAACCTATCAATTAAGAAGGAAGCTCCAAAGTTTTAAGCCGAGCAGCCATAATCAAAGACCTACCCGTACCCCTGGTGGAAGGAGGAAAGGAACTGAGGCCACAGTTGTGATCCTCTGAAAAGCAGGGAAGGATGACTATACCAGCCCGAAATTTGCTCCACTGTTAAATGGCTCCGTTAGTGCAAAACGAGCAATGAGCAGACTCCAATACCGATTAACACCACGAGAAGCACAGAAGACGCCCTGTATGTAGTCGTCGAAGATATAACAGATCGCGCTAGGGAAAAGATGATGGTGGTGACAATTTCCCTGGATATAAAGGGGGCTTTTGACGCTACATGCTGGCCGGATATAAGGATGCGACTGGTGGAATCTAGCTGCCTCTAAATCTGAGGAAGCTGGTGACAGTTTACTTTAGGAGAGAGCAGAGAGATACGCCGGCAAGGGGTTGCGGACCGACACCACAAAGGGTTGTAAATAGGGCTCATCATCATCATCATCAGCCCATTTAAGTCCCCACTGCTGGGGCACGGGCCTCCCTCAATCACATGAGGGGTAATTGCCATACTCACCACGCTTGGCAGACGGGTTGGCGAGGGTTTTGATATAAATGCAGAGTTTTCCTTCTCTGGGTGCTGATGATCATGCCAGCAGATTTACCTTAGTCGCCTTTTACGACACCTCGGTAAGAGTGAGGGTGGCCTATTCTACTCTGCCGGGACCACACGGCGGGCTCAGTGGGAGTTATTATCACACACGGGAGTAGCGTCAAAAAAATAACAAATTAAATATCATATTGACTATAGTAGATTAGTATACATTTAATATACAATTTTATGATATTATAAATGAATGAAAAGTCTTCACGTAATTTTTTTGGGTGGGTCCGCTGGTTAGTATGCTCTACAGCGCGCTCAGTTTGATTTAATGTTTATAACGAAACTATGAATATACATTTTTTTAGTAAAAAGTACAATTTTATACTTACTTTTTACAATTATTTCATGTTAATAAAATTTACCTAGATCAAAGAGGGCCCGCCAGGGAGTATGACATGATAAAAAGATTATGACGGTTTAATCAAGAGTGCCAAGACTCGCCCTGGCCTATATTTTAAATGCGGTATTTAATTTTCATTTAAACTTCCTGAGATATCACTTTGATATCACAACTTTACAATAGATCCAATTTTGAGCTAAAAGTTTAAATTAATTGGGAGCGCTTATGTACCATTCGCCTGAAGCAAGAAATGCTACCAAGTTTTTGTGTAAAAAGCGCGTAGTTTATTTTTAAATTAAACAAAGAAAATACATTAATTATTGGCCACAAACAATATAAAAATAATACAGAATGACATAACATATGAATAGATGCAAAGCATAGGTAGTTGCTATACTCGTGCAACAGCGGAAACATTTAATGGTGGATATACATTTTGTAAGGAATAAGTGAAGGTTGTGGCCAATTAGGTCCCAGACTCAGCATTTGCTGCTACGGCATTATCTGCGATGCCGCAGCAGCGCTGGTATTCTGGTGGAACCTGGTTTCGGGTGAGTTAGGTAGGATCTAAAAGAAGGAATACAATAATTAAAAGCAGTGTACGATGTGGCAGATATACCTACATTAAATACATATTAGTACATAAAGTCAATATTCTAGACCGAGACACCACAGGTACAATACAAGGCATACAATAAAAAGAATACAACAAATACAATACAATTTCTGGGTGTGGTGTACAAGTGCGACATCGTGGCGCCACCACCGAGACATCAATAATGCGGCATCCCATTACTCTGTGTTATAAAACACGGGAATTACGTTAGTTCCTCAAAAATCCACGACTTTTTTGACGCAGTGTACACATCACATAATATGACCAAGTACCAAGGCCATGGAAACAAAAGAAAAATAAATAATTAAAAAAAAGAGAAAAAAGTGACATTTGTAACGCTTGTGTATGCTACAAAAACAAAATACTTATAATGTCAGTATGACAATCACTCACAACTGTCACACCACAGTGGACTAATTTAGATTCAGACACAACAATCCAAAAGATAAACTTGTGAGAAGATAAGGTGATTCGGCGGGTAGGGCTAAAACAAGCCACATGGGCTGATGCAATTCAAAGATTTTAAATTAGTGTCTAGTGGTTTTTAGTGTTCAAATTTGGTGTTTATTTGTACAGTGAAGTGCCGCAAAGTGATCCTAATAATAAAAATATTTGGATTGTATCGTTTTTAACACTGCTATTGTGTGTCGACTGAGTTGTCTCGTGACAACTTGCTTGGACTAAATAGAGTCTTAAAACCTGCGATTGCTTTTAGAGTGATATCCGCTGAATCCGTAGGTCGATAAAACATAAAACACCGCCGTTTTATTGAGTGACTGTGACTTTGACTGACTTCGACTGTTGACAACCTTCTTATTCCCAATAAATTACTTGACATTGGCGAATTATTAACGGGTAGAGCCATAATAAAAAAAAAGAGAAGAGAAGGTAGTATTTACTTTTGTGTGGAGTAAATGAGCAATATACATAGTTGAGACAGGTTTAGTCGAAGTGAGATGTGAGTTACCCTCATTGTGAATCGGATGGGCGTTGGCCGCTAGTGGTGGCGGAAGTGATGTGGAGTACCTACTGGTTTAAGCGACGCTGTCCCCATTATTCCTATCAGAGAGGACGGCCAGAGGGAAATTAGGTACCTACTCCTAGAGACAGAAAATAAACTTATCATCAACATAGCTACAGGGCGGAGCGTAGATTTCATCAGTCGATACCTTTCGGATGTAACGTGTAGATTCAAAGTGCCTCTTACCATTCGGTGATCACTTCCAATGTTCACAGAGTTGATCACTGAGATATCATTAAATATCCGGCTCTTGGTAAACATGATGAAATCAATCTTATTTTTTGTAACGCCATCCATACTTTCCCAGGTTCACGATGCAGCCGTTTTTCAAAGAAGGAGTTCAGCAAGTAGAGTCCCTCCCTCTCCATATACTTGGCTAGCATTTGACATCGTTGGTTCCGGATTCCAGATCCAATTTGCCCCACTTTCGACTCCTCGTCGCCCTTTTTGCCTAACCTTGCGTTGAAATCTCCCATGACAACAGTGTAGTGAGTATTGGAAATATGTAATGCCCGAGAGATATCCTTATACATTACTTTCACTTCCTCGTCAGACTGTGTCGAGGTCAGGGCTAAACCTGCATTACCTTTAGCGATTCTGAGTGTAAGGTACACCACCCTATTCGACACACTTCCGATTTGTACAATGTTGTTGACGAGAGACTAGTAAACAATAAGATAGATAGATAAAAAGTTTATTGGTTACAACAACATACACACAACAGCGTGCAGTAACAATTTTAAAGAAAGGAAAACAAAAAAAAACTTATATTATGTAGGTAGTTACAACCTATTGTGTGCTATTGCAGCAACCAGTGGGTCAAGGCTCAGCGTGAAGTATCCGCACGAGGCGAATCACTGATTTTCAGCCGTCACCCAGAGGCTGCGCGGGCAGATATAGTGACAAAATTACGAAATCTAAATAATTAATTAAACACAATAATTGCTTACAATCAAAATCAAAAATAAAAATCTTACAATTACATTGCATTGTGATGAGAATCGGTGTGTGCTTAGTGTAAGAACTGTGAAGTGTATTTGAGAACTTTTATATTAAGATAAATATTATACATATTATGGGATTTTATATATTAATACATTATTATGCAATGTCTTTTGAATCCGACTGGTCAGGCGATTCATAATTATTCGTAAGGAGTCACCAACCGGTATTCAGCGTGAATGAATGAAATAAACCCGACTTCACCTTTGGACAGATCTTCGCCCTCCCGGAAATAAAGCAGGTTCCCGGATTTAAGAATCATCGTATCCTCGCCCTGTCGTCGGATTTCGGATAATCCTACGATACTCCAGCGAATTCTACTTAATTCTTCCTCTAGCTCCAGCAGCTTCTCGTCGGTCCGCAGTGTGCGTGTGTTGTACGTTGCCAGGGCCAAGGTCGTTCGATGGTTTGTGTTCGCCACCCGGGGATTCTTGGCACCCCTGGTACCGGCGCCTCGCCCGCTTCCGTCATCGTTGGCTCGGCCTCCGGTTTCGCTGGGCACTTGGGGCCTTGTGTTGGTTTTACTAACTATAAGGGGGGTTTGGGCTTACACCCACCACGCTGGCCCAGCGCGGGTTGATGGGAAACGCCAGAGCCTCTTCCGTTGTGCAGCAGGGTGCGCCACGTGCAGGTGAGATTGACTTATGCCCCGTTAATTAATGTTGAGCGGGACCCCTTACACCCCTTAGAAAATAAACTATTTCCTATGGATTTTATATTTCTCGACTTGATTTTATTAGAAAAGTTATTTACGAAATTTCTTCCATGTACCTTATTTTTGAGTTTCCGATATTTCGGCGCTGTTGCAAGCGCCATGGTCACGGAGTACCTAACTGAAGTTTTTGCGGGTAACTTGTTACTGACAGACATATCAGTTTAACATTCTTCGCAGTTTTTTACTACGCGCACCTGTGGTACCACTGTTCACGAGTATATATATGTATCTAGCCGCCTTTTATTTTAACAACAAACAAATTGTCATTGGTTAGTTTTACGGTTATTACATTTTCGAATGACTGGATTCCAGACATTTGACAATTTAAACCCATCTCTCGATAAAAAAAAGTACTTATTAATAATTTCAACACATGATAGAAATGATGTAAATAACTATTCTAATGTTAGTCACCACAATTTTAGTATTTTTTGCCTTTTTGTAGATTTTCAGGAATTACTTTGCGAATTAGGTACCTGAATATTTGATACCAATTTAAAAATCTTAAAAACTGTAGGTACAGTCAGTAGCAATTAGATAGCAACATCCAAGGCTGTCAAATAGGTACAACCAAAGTGGCCAAAAATAGCGATACACCCGTGACTCTCATATGGATAGATATTTCATGTATAAGTATGAGAGTCACGGGTGTATCGATATTTTTGACTACTTTGGCTGTACCTAACTATTTGACAGCCTTGGATATCGCTATCTAATTGCTGCTGAATGTACATGTTTTAAATGACGCTACACTTTGATGTCATACATTACATTTTTCAGAAGATATTTTTACAATTCAGTCATCCAGGTAAAATAAGTTTATTATTGAACTTCATCGGTTTATAAAAAGAGCTGCTGATGATATTTACAAAAATGAGATAAGAATTTGCTGACCATTTATTCAGAAACAATAAAAAATAAAAACATCTAAAACATGTCATTATTTGGAATCATGACATCAAAAAAAAGCCGAATATTAAAAAAAGTTTTTTTTTCTTGGCAATAATATTTTTTTAAAAAACTGTTCAAACAAGTTGTAGGTCTCCAAGCGAGCTATCTACTACTACCGGTTGATCCATTATTTACGGGACACTCTGTGTACAATACATTACATAGTTGTCCCAATATCCTCACATGCCGATAACTGTCATCACACCACGCCCTCAAATTTCCTTAATTTGTGAAAATATCTACTCATGATAGGCATGAGTAGATAGTTTTACAGTTTTATTAAAATAAACATATATTATAAATATACAAATTAATGTTATAGGTAAAAAAGAACTTGCACATAGCCATTAACATACTGTATGTTCCGTATCGGTAATACATACCTCAACTTTGTCTAGGCAAAGGTATTGTAAGAATGACCGTTTTGACATTCTGAGTGTAAATATATGTTTAAACATATTATAACTCAAAAACTAAGTAACCGATTTTATTTTATTTTTCCACGGTTACAATGATACATTATCTTCTATTAAGTTTTTAAGCTAAAAAATTTACATTAAAGCTTATACAAAAGTTTTTAAAACCACTAAGTTTTACTCTAAAGCTTAAGAGTTCACAAATGATATTACTATTTTAAAAAGAACTAATACTAAATTTACAAATAACTTGTGTACGTTTATAATGGTTACCACCCAAGACCACTATATCATTAGCAAAGAATAATACATTTCTACAGTAGCCCAAGGAAGTAATATTTAAGCTGATTAACAACAGAAAATATTAAATACAATATTTTTTGTTGTGATTTCATCCACTAATTTCCGCAGCATATTATTGATAATCCTAGGCAGTAGGTACTTCACATCACAGTGCATGCGCCGTACGCGTTGTTTGCGCGCGGCTGCCAGAGTCGGTTCTTGCAGCTAGCTCAAATACCGAATGGTCAATTTGTGTTTTAAAAGATTCATTGAAGAAGTGCTCCTTTAGTAAGGTATATTGAAATTGCCCGTGGATCAGTAATGTTCTGCAGTATTTAAAGCCGGACACGTCATCTTGAAATTTAATTTTAGTTTTGTGGGGGAGTATAGCCTAAGTATTTTAATTTGTAGTTTTAGGATTTCGTTCAGATACGAGTTATAAGTTCAGTCCATATTGCACGTGTAACTCAGCAAGTTGAATGGTACAACAACATTTTGACCTTAAAAGTAATGGCATTGTTTAAGATGATAATGTTTGCTAAAAATTGTTTAAGCCTGCTACTATGTAACACGTTCGATGTCGATGTGGTTACCCCAATGAAACTTGCAATCAATGATTAGACCAAGATAGTAGTAGTGGTGGTCGACTACACCTATAGGTGGGCAGTTGCATGTAGTTGTGTTTCTTATATGCAGAAAACTGTTATCGTGCGTCACCAAGTTTAGGGTCATTGTGTGTTTTATATACGGAGATTTTATCACTAGGAGTTTTGTTTTATTTGCATTAAGGACGAGTCCAGCGTCATAATACCATCTAACTAGTGCATCTAGGTCCGTTTCCATGTGCTTGCAGGCTGCTTTGTTTTATATCAGAAATTGAAATGTTGTCGGGACCAGGCGCCTTTCTTGAATTTAATGTTTTGATTATTTGTATAGTCATCTCGCTAGCGAGATGACAATAATTCTCTTTATTATATTTTTTGTTTAATTTTTAAGGCCTTAATCTTACCCTTAATAGCGTGACTGCCGCCTGGAATTATACATGTTTTTCCGAAGGAATAATACATTTTCCCGGTAGCTACAAATTTTATTATTAGAGGATAATGGTGAAAAAAAAAATGAAATCGGTTACGTAATTTTTTAACCCCCGACGCAAAAACGACGGGGTGTTATAAGTTTGAATTGCCTGTGTGTGCGCTTGTGTGCCTGTCTATGGCATCGTAGGTTTCGAACAAATGTACCGATTTAGATTTTGTTTTTTTTGTTTGATAGATGACTAAAAGGGAGTCTTCACATAGAGGTGACTAACTGAGTGTTCTTAGTTACGTTGGATAAAAATCGACCCAAGATGGCCGCCGTCACAAAGATATGGATTGTATGTTTTAACACAACTCCCACAATATGGGTATCATATAAAAGGGCTAAAGTAGCAAAATATATTTATTGTGACAAATTTCAAATCCAAGATGGCCGCCGTTGGGGGTTTTCTTAAATTTATTTATACTCAGAATGTCAAAAGGGTCATTTTTGCAATATCCCTAGACAAAGTTTTACCAACCTCTAGTTCTTAATTAAACTAATACACCTGTATACAATAGGTCAAAGGAGATCATTCGGGCTCTTTACGTTTTGGGGCCCTCCATAAAAGAGTATTTTAGACAAAAAAAATTGATACAGACGTTAAAACTGGTACTATTTGGACCCACAGTTAGTATTGCACGGAAGCTGTATGCCTGGCGCTGCTTTGGAACAAATGCCAAAAGCTGTAGATTAAGTAAGGAGACAATAATCTAATGATTGGAAATGCCTTAAATACGAATAAATGAAAAATTATTCAGGGGTTCACCACCCAGTTACGGTGCATCGACCTCCAAGTGTTCAGGCCCGCTGGTAATCAGTTCTGTCCTGATTCCAGCCTTAATCCTGCATGTTTAATAAGGGACCTCTTATAGACCTCTTATAGACGAAGCCGCGGTTTGTACCATGCAGAAATGGTTACCGTGAGGTCTGGTATTCCCCTGGCAACGGCGGATAGTAAAATGGTACCCTCAACACCTTTTGCTATCCGACGGCTGACGAACGCACGCACGGGGGGTTTTTGTGGTGGCTCTGTCGACCACGCCCCCGGGACCTAGGGCCGGCCTCACGGTTTGGGGTGTTGGGAAACAACCCCTTCCTGTGACCTCTTTTGTCCTGGGCCCTAGGCCCAGGCCCATAAAGCGATTACCTCCGTTGTGAGAGCGTTTTGTCGTCCGCCCCACCTGAGTGTTCTGTTCTAAAGGCCCGTGTTTCATTCCGATCTTCCGGGCGTTGAATTGAAAAAGCCCTGCTGGTTTTAGTGGGTAAGCCCCTCGACAGCCTCTGATTAGCAGAGTCCTAATCCAAGGGAGGGCCAGGAGAGGAAGGATTTTTTTTTCTATCGGAATATGTCAAAAGCACTAACACTTGTAAAGGAAACTGCGTGGTAATGCGGGTTTAATATAATTGAATTTTGAGCTAAATGGACTGAGCGGATTGAGAAATTTTGGATAAAACTAGGTGCGAGAAATTATCGGAGAAACTTACCATGCGCTGAAGTGCATGCCTCTTTAAGATGGCGTGGGTGGGGCTGCTAATTCCCCTTTTTCGAAATTCCCAACGGCTGTGGCGAGCGATCATACTTTCACACAGGCATACACCAAAAGATGTCCACTTCACGGCCGTCCGAGTGATAATAACAACACAAACGTTTTTAGAACCAGTGAGTAAAAATTATTAAGTATTTATATCGGAGAAGCGACGCCATTTTTACGTGCTAGCAGGGGCTTGATCTTAGACTGACCTTTATTTTCAACGGTCGCGTCACATCTCGTGTCCTGGTAGTTCCTCTCTTTCTCGCAAGTATGGTGGGAAAACGAAAGGAATATAGGAAGGAGTTATGAAAGTAAAAATAAAGAAAGTGGCGCCAACACTTTGGACTGTAGTTTTGCATTATTATTATATACTACCTATTGAATTTGTACTCAACCTGAATGATCTCAAACATCCTACTCTCAGCAAACTTGCCGTTGTGGTAACTGGGCTCACATGAATGCGTGTAATTTATTTGTATCAATGTTGTTGTTGCGTCTAAGTTAATTAGAGTATTTTCTTTCTTTCTTTCTTAATAACTTTGTTTCCCAACAGCTAGTTCTGTAAGATCGGCTAGCATGTTCATGTGGAGGGCCCAATATGAATTATTTTTTGGCGTCGAACGCCTTCATACTATATAGCCTTCCCCTTGTCACATTTGGTGGACGAGCTCAAAATGTCAATTGGCTTGTTGCAACGTTAAATGAAGAGTTTTTGATCATAATAGCAGAAGAATAAATCCTAAATAAATCATATTAAACTTATTTTCCGTACTTTACAGATTGTGGGAACACTTTGCGCAGCCTACCTTGCTTATATATTCAGACCTAAAGAGAACTTATTGATAAGAAATTTTAACCTTCTCTTGAATGGAATGCAGTATTTTATACACAGTCTTTTTAAATTCCGATAAGTACGCGTGTGTGCGTTTCCATGTGTGCATGGCACAGTCTATGGTTTCTTAAAGAAAGTTCACAGAGACTCATGCGATTTAAACAATGGGGATCCACAACCTCATGTATGAACGAACATGCATCCAAAATAAATAAATGCCAATGTAGTTGTTCATTTTACTTACCACGTGAACGTTATATCAAACACTAGCCTAAACCTGTTTAGAATGCCGTACGGTTAGTTCTACAACTATGACGTTACCTTTATCTCAATGGCGTCACTCTGTCAGTTGTACTATTTGACAGGAAAGAAAAGATTGAACTCTTTAGATTAAATCAAAATAGCGGAAGATAGGTGACGCGTTTCTACCGCGTGGACCGCATAAATTAGGTCCCCGTCGCATAATTTCACGTAGACTGACGTAGCATGCGCGTAACATGCTAAGTCGAGTTATTTTATTTTTATATGCACGTAGTACTCCGTCAAGCTTATGTCAAAACAAATAAAGTTTTTATTTTTATATGCACGTAGTACTCCGTCAAGCTTATGTCAAAACAAATAAAGTTTTTATTTTTATATGCACGTAGTACTCCGTCAAGCTTAGGTATGTCAAAACAAATAAAGTTTTTATTTTTATATGCACGTAGTACTCCGTCAAGCTTATGTCAAAACAAATAAAGTTTGCAGTTATCTAATTGAAGGGACGTGCCGTATCTTCCGCTATTTTGATTTAATCTAAGATTGAAGATAGAAAATATTTTAATGAAGGTTCAGATGATAAAATATTATTGACGACCCATTTTGAACCAAGATAGAGAACGCTGCCTTTGGCCTAAAGCTTGCGGGTTCGATCCCCGCACAGTACAAACATTTGTGGTGTACATGAAAATGTTGTTTGTATTGGTCAAGGTGTTTCTATGTATTATAAGTATGTATTTACAAAAAACTCTTGGGTTGCCATCTCATATCTATCTACATTTTCCACGAAACTTTCTTATAGTTACTAAAATTATAATTAGACCCTATTAAATAATAATACCTATATTATTTAGTTTGTACGATTTATTAAAAAACAAAACGCATTAAATCTGCTGTAGTGCAAATAGGTGTTTGTAGTAACTTTCCCCCTATAATTTTAACTTCATAATTAATTATTCTTGAGTTGTTATTAAATCTGGCGATTTAAAAACCTGTTATTTGTAATGTTCCATTATGTTAGAACTTTTCCTTTATTTAATTTTTATAAATTTCCCCATCGTTGTGGTAACTACCTTACCCAAAAAGGGTAACACTGCAATAACAAAACAAATGTTTGCATAGGGTGACTACATAATAATTATATACAATTTGCAAAATTGCCTTTATTGATATTATCTTTTTCATTTAAACTTAACATTGCACTTTTTCCTCCAAATACATCTATATTTGGAGGAAAAAGTGCAATGTTAAGGCAAATGCTTTTACTTCATCAGTATACCACACACCATGTAGATCAGTTGGTGCTTTTTTAAATATTTCACAGACCTTCAAAATTGCCATATTATTATTATCTTTTTAGGAATTCTTTAGAGGTAATGATATATTATTGATTGTTGTGTTTGTAATATATATAAGTCAAAAATATATTTTCCGTCTGTTTTATTGTGACATCCTAATATTTACATTATATTCCTGCTGCATCCCTGACAACAAAAGGACAGGAGTGCCCAACATTTTTTCTCGTTCCCACGCGTGGGTAATCGAGCCACTTTTTGAGGAATATGAGGTGAAAAAAAATGACAGATGAACTACCTAAGTAGTGCCAAATAGGTGAGTGAAAAGTCCTAAACCGATTTATTATATCGCCATTGCACCACTCGTCAAATTAATAAAATATAAATTACAAAGGTCTTTATTTATAAAGTTGAATTAAACGAAAATATAATAATGAATAAAGCCCTAATTATATATTTAAACATGTCCCTCTTACGTTACCTTTACAGGTAATCTTAACTTAATACGATAGTGTAACTATCAAGTATATATAAATTATAAAAAACTATGTTTTCTTATACAAATATCATGAAGTAACCTAACTATGCCTTATCCTACCAACAAAAATACATTATAATGTCCTTGCGTATTCATTCGAAGGACACGAGAATGTGTCCAATGTCCTAGTATGAATTATAGTTGTATGCACACCCTAAAGGTGACCTACGGAGCCAGAAAGAATATTTGCCTTCAAATAGGCAGTAGGAGATTTGTCCCAATTCTTATCTATAACCTTGGTTGGATCTCTTTCACACTCTGCGACGTTTTTTCTGGAAATAGCACATTCCATTTAAAGCGCGTGTTAGATTTGTTAGATACTAGTGTAGGTAAGTATACGTTTTCAGCAAAAGCTTCATTTGTGAATATGCAGCTATGTAAACTTATATTAAACATCTATGTATTTAAGATCTGCCTATTAGGGTGTAGTAGTGTAGGTACTATTTGTTTCTCATACAAGTGATATATTAGGTGTGTACCTACCTAGATGGATGTTAGGTATGTTAGAGGTCATTTAATAGGATCGAGGAAATAATACGTTGAACAACTTTGCATCATTATTTATTTGACACAAAATGCATTTGCTAATATTATATTGATTATTATTTCTTGTCAATTAATTTAGTAATCTACCTTTGGTTCGGAATACCTACCTACTACCGAGAAGAACCATCAAGAAACTCGGATTTCATCAATACTTCACAAACAAATACAGTACCTATTATTGTAAACTGTATAACTACCTTATACTTATTATTAACAATTTCTAGACCTATTAGGAGAAAGGCAAGCTAGGATTACATAACTATACTTAGCTGTAGCATCCAGACACTCCTTAGTATTTTCACCAATAACTTAGCAAAATTCCTAGGTTATCTAGTCTCTAGCTTTATCTAGTCTCACAGTACCGTTCTATTCTACTGCCATTAAAAAAGTGGCTTCCAACCATTCGTTTCCCGGTTTTATTGAACCGAAGCAGAACTATTCATGTACCACCTGATTACCCTGTTCAGATGTCAATACATCAATCTTCTTATAATATTTTCATAACACCTATACTTACAGTTTCCAATTACATCAAAATAAAACTAATAAATAATTATAATTATTTACATTACTAAGTTAATATTGTGACTATAATACATTATTATATGATTTCGGTATAGTAATTGATTCTATTACAGTATTGAACTAGTTATTGATTGGTCGATGGATGGCGGAAATACTAAATCCATGAAAATAACTCGTGTAGATACTTTTAATACATTATACAGCGTGTTTATTTGATACGGGCGAATATTTTAATGGCGATTACTATCGGACCTAGGGAACCTGTTTACATACATTTCTTTAGGAAATTAAGGTACTTTTTTTTTCATACAAAATAATTGAGCACGCAATGTATTGCATCCACTGGTAGTTAACGTTAATAACATCAATTAACGTAGACATAAGTATCTAAACGTCATACGAGTGTCATGACACTCATGTCACTTGTCATGTCAAACAAAGGTGGACGGCATACATTGCTGCTGGGTTGCACTTTAGAAAAATCATTACACCTAATTAACCACAAAATTTAATGAAATGATTATCTTATACGATTCGTAGGATCAGATATTATAGCTGGATTAATTATTCGCCCGTATAAAATACACACGCTGTATATAAAAATAATCTAACACGCGCGAGTTTTCTATAGTTCCATGCCTCACTGAAGCTAACCGCTTGACGTTTCCGAACGTTATTAAATGGAAAGGAAAACTCAAAATACTTTGTGTCAAATAAAGGTAATAATTTACGTCTTACGTAAAAATTCTTTACGTCTACACGTCAATCCAAGTAGCGCCACCAAGGAGGTTATAGATAGCACCACAATTCTCAGGCCACTCGAACTATTTCCGTGTGGTAGTTCAAATACAAATGTTCAGATTCTACTGTAAAAGTTCGAATGGATGCATAAACTCTATTCTCAGCACCAATAGAACAATTCACGATCGAACTACGAAGTCAAACGTATCATAGACAATATTTTTAACGTTCCTATACAACACGGGTAGGTATCCACAGAGTCGAATGGGTAATACTTATATAAGTGGGGTAGACCCTAGTAACACAGTCTCTGTTAGACAAACCCAGAAAGTGGCTATCTACAGAAGTCCAACCGTAGCCACGCAGGGACAAGCACCGTAGCTACACCTTGACTAAACAGGAGCCGCGCCGTAGCATAGCACCGTGGCTAGTAGTGGCGGGACTGGCGGGGCATGGCGCGAACCGGAAGTGAGCGCTGATTGGGCGAGTACCAGCCAATGGATGGTGGCGTTGTACACGATTTTAGACCGGAAATCAAGTATGCTACTCTCATGTATTTATTAGGCTTCGAATAAGGTAAGTATGTTTAATAAGCGTTTTATTTTCAGGTAAAACGTCTCTAGTATCAGATGATAAGTGAGCAACACAATAAGTAACCAGGCTAGAAAACTTCGTTTAACAAACTTTTCATAAAAATTCAACATTCGTGTTGGTTGACACACGTGTCTCCCAGAATATAGATTAGTGGTAGGCAGGAAATGCAGACTTGACATATCCCTTCTGTTCCTTACATAAAAAGTTTATCTGTTCCTAGTCGATAAGGTTACAGGCCTCGACTAAGTTTATGAATAAAATCAGCTGTTTTAGGGTTGTGTACAAGCAATTTTACGTAAAAACTTTACTTAATAATTACTCGAAAACTATAGCATATTATTTTTTTTTATTATTTTTCCAAAGCCTCCAAGGGCAAGCCCTATTTACATTTGTCGGTATGTTATACCCTTTTCCTTACACCCTGTATATACCTATAACTTATTGTTTGTTCCTAGTATTAAAAACATAAAAGATAGACATTTATTATAAGTGCTCATATGTCATTCTGTGAAATGTGCTAAAGAAGACTTGAAATTACTTATATTGTTTGGTTTATTACTTAACTTAAATTAAAGAACATTAGCTGTTAATGGTCATGGAATTGGTCAATAAACGAGATTCTTTGAAGTACCTAATTTGTGTTTTACTCTTGTTGGCCAGAACTGTCATACGAGGTGGCCTGAATTAATCTAGCCAAACTGGCAAAAAAACACCTTTTTTTTCTTAATTAATACCTATCTATTTGAATACGTATATTAACAAAAAAAATATTTACGTTTATCAAATTTAATATATTCTTAGTCATTTTATACAATAATAACGATAATTTATTAGTAGTGACCATACAAAAACTATAACAAGAATAGATAGATAGTCCGATCAAATAATGACTAAAAAGGGGGTATTATAGATTGCGTGATCTAGGATTTTTTTGGAACAGAAACGGAACGGAAACAGGTGCGCGGGAGTAAGGAGCAGTTGAAGTTCCCATTTTTGAGTTTATGGCATATTTTAAGCGATGAGTCGTAGAGAAAAATGTCTGGTAAAGAAATTATTCTTACCAGACATTTTTCTTTCTTCTTTCTGTTTTTCCGTTTCTGTTCCAAAAAAATCCTAGATCACGCAATCTATACCCCCTTTTTAGTCATTATTTGATCGGACTATCTATCTATTCTTGTTATAGTTTTTGTATGGTCACTACTAATAAATTATATTTTCTTACAGTACCTATATGATTTTCTCATTAACATCTATACACTACGGTCTTTATACTATTGCGCATATGAGTGTTATAAGACTTAAGGCTACAAATGTTATTAATGCGATATTGGCCGTGATGTGTGACGACAACGATGCGAGAGAGAAAATGTTTATGCCGATAGAAATGCTGGTAAGTAGTTAAAGTTGTAGTTATTGCCTAATCATACATATATACTCTCAAGTTTAAACCGGTACTAGTACAATGCCAAAAAAGTACTATTGTACCTTATCAGTACAATAGCACCGTGAGCTTAGCTGCGCTTCGAAACAAGATTTCGTTGCGAGTCAAGCTAAAAGCGTTTCTGTTACGAAAACATAAGAACAAAAAACTAATCGCCTTCAAAAACCACGAACTGAAAAGTGAAAAATAATCCTTAAGTGAAACGTGCTTTACTTATAAAAAACATTCCTTTATTTTTTTAACGCACTTTATTTTTTAATTTTGCTTGTATTGAACGTGAAAGTAACCCAAAAAAAACAATAAGTAAAATCGGACTTTCTTCTCTCATCTATATACAGTGTGAGTCTTCTTAAAGTGCGCATATCAAAATCAGGGAAACTACACGCCATTTTATCGACGGAAAATTAAAAAAGAAGTATCTTTGTAAATCTGTTTTTCTTTTCCTCATTTTTGCATTTATTTTACAATTTCTCCTAAAATAATGCTATTGACCCTACTTTTCTCGTTTACCTATTGCCCGTGGCACAACTGCTTCGAACAACTAAGTTATGCGATGGGAAATTCGTTTACCAGTGATACAACTATTCTGATTGGTCCATTGATACAACAAAATTACCCGTGATACTATCCGTAGCACAGCTATTCTTTTATGAAAACTTGAGAGATTTTTCTGAGAAAATAAACTGATTAATAAATTAATATAAAAAATATAATTCATTTATTTCAACGCCGTATAACCGGAGTGAAGTATGCTTTTTTGCTTCTTGGGGTTTTCTCTCGAAAAGAATCGTGGGCAACTCTTGTGCGAAATTAATACGGTGAGGAGTTACTAAAATGTCAAACACTAGTTCTGCAAATATTGATAACACAGCTGTTGACAAACCATACTCCGAAAATATTATTAATATCCAACCTGATTTGGATTACACCTCTGTAGCAGAATCTTACGCAGTAGAAACCAAAGAATGCTCCAATAAGCTTTGCTTTGGAAGCAAGAATTGCTTAAAAGTTATCACATTAAATATTTGAAGTATAAACCGTAGTTTCTATTTTTTCCTGGCGTCTTAAAATAGATTGTGATGTTATTATTTTAACTGAATATTGGCTTTCAAAAGACAAACCACCACCTATTCTGGACAATTACAAATTGTACTTCTCCTCCTTATGTACCTGTTTACCGAAACCAACAAGGCTGCCTGCTCTCGCCTCTCCTCTTTTTGGTTGTCCTAGATGGAATTATGTACCGCACACACCATAACAAGCGACGCAGTATAGAATGGGGCATAACCGTGGTTTTAGAAGACTTGGATTATGCAGATGATCTCTACCTGCTGAGTCTTACGCACCGGGACAAGCAATCCAAGCTGGATGACCTGCTTCGAGAGGCGGGGAGCACGGGACTTAAAATTAACTGCGGGAAGACGCAAGAAAAGCGATCTGGAGAGGTAAACTCAACACCATTACGGATTGGGGCGGATGATGTGAAGCGTGTGCACAGCTTCGCGTATTGTTGTAGTGGGTAGTGTTGTATCCAAGGTGAGGGGCAGAGAAGATGACATCACTGCGCGCATTGCCAAGGCCCGATCAACCTTCGCACAACTGCGGCCCGTGTGGCAGTCCGAAAATTGACCGGAAGGATTAAACTCAAGATTTTCGTCAAGTTGCTTTGAATTATGTATCATGGAAAGGTAGGTGTCTCTAAACTCTAACCAGTTATCGCACGACCCCTCAAGGGAGGGAGTGATATGGTAGGAAGTTTTTTAACCGATGTCGCGCCACATTTTAACCCGCTACTATTTTGATCAGAAACATTAAAACGTTTTAACAAACAATCTACTTCCGCCATGATTTCGTAATAAATGTTTTCGAATGATTCCCGAGATTGTAACTGTTGCGAGATTTCGTCTTCTGTCGACATTAAATTTTCAATTGAAGTTTGGATGTTATTAAATTCACTAAATAAAGATTTACATATTTCACTTCGTAATTTTAGTTATATTACTTGTTTTTCGTTTAAATTGACTGCACGAAACGAACTCACGAATTTCACAAATAATGTTAGTCTACCCTTTATTGAACCGCGTTTCTTATTTAATTCGCGAATAGCACTTTCTTCGAAATCTAAGCGTAAATTAGGCGATTTACTACGACTAGTTGCACTTTCTACACTCATTTCTACACTCATCCTAACGAATTATAGGTATAAGATGGGGTACTCACCAGTTTCCTGCCCGTTGAAGATGCGTAGGTACCGGAATCTAAGAATTTAAACACAGTTTTAGTACAAATTAAAATGGACAAGACGGGGAAAAAGGAACGAATTGGCCAGACCCTTAGTTTGTGGTTCCACGTGGTTCTCTCGATGGATGATGCGGCGAAGAAGGTCCAGTGTTGGCTACGAGTATTTCCTTTGATAGATGCTTGATAGGGTTCTAGCTACTTTCTAATTCGTCTTGGGTTCTTCAATGAATGCGTTGTACATTAAATGAATTGATTATAATTATAAAATTTTACAACTTTTTATTGTTCTATAAGATTTACAAAGGATGAGTGATCGGTGAAGAAAAGAGGAGGAAATGGAGGTCTTCTTGGGCTTATATAGTCTTCCGTCAGATCCCTCTGGCGGCTACTCGGCGTACCCCGGTGATCCATTGCGTGTCCCGGGCGGTCGATAGCCCGGTACGGTGCCGGTACGCTGCGTATGCGGTAGATGGCGCGTAAACACTCGTACTCAGTTCTACCGTGAAATGTTGTGAGATCTATGTTACCAAGTCGGTTATTAATTTGACAATTGCATGGTGTTTTCATGTTTTCGTATATGACCTGTAATTTGGTTGAAATAAATGATATTTAATTTAATTTAATTTAATTAACTGTTTACCGTGGTGCAAACTTGCACCAATTTGATACTTGTATCAAAACCATGGACATTTTTTTTGGTTGGATTCTTCCTTTAAAGGAAAGTCAAAGGCACAGACTGAGGAGAAGATACTACGTATGTCAAAGGGTACAGAGCTCATACAGCCATCGTCTGTAATTTCCTATTAAATGCTGAAAATAAAGTTTCATAGGCCGAGGCTACATCTAATTTGGTCCTTATTTTAGCTGACAATTTTTAGCTGAAATTTGTAAGTTGTACGTAGAATGTTCTATAGGCAATAAACAAAACCATACACTAGCACCCTTTAAGGAGACGGATAGGATACACTAGCGACGCCAATCGATTCCAATTTTTAGCTTCTAAACCGGGCCTATTTTAAACAATTTCGGGTTTACAACCTCTCGGCAAACCTTTATACTATTTATTAAATAACCATGCACAAATGTTGAGTCCGTTTTTGTACGCGAAAAATTGATTCACGCCAAAAGTGGCGGTTTTTGGCGTGCATCAATTTGTCGCGTACGCGTTGGACCCAACATTTGTGCATGGTTATTTAATAAATAGTATAAGTGTTGGCCGAGAGGTTGTAACCCCGAAATTGTTTTTCCAAGTTCGGTTCAAAGGATTATTTTGTTTTACAAATTTGGACTATTTTTAGTTCAGTGGGGACAGTTGAATAGTTTGTCCCTGCTATAGGATACAGGGACAACCCCGAAATTGTTTAAAATAGATCCGGTTTAGTGGCCCCGTCACCTTAAGCGCGCATTTGCTAGTTTCATGATTGAAACTCAACAAACCAATGACTAAGGAAATTTCTTGGTCATTGCAACAAACGCAATCATTTATAAGAAATATTCATAAATGTTCTTCTATATTTGAAATGACACGTGTGTCAATATCGTTGAATTTTGTTTCATACTAGTGTTGTGGAACTACTATCTCTCTTCTGATCTTTAGTAATAACCTATAGGTATTCAGGATATCGATATTCATAATCTCACTTAAAATTATACTATCTAAAGTAATATCGAAACGCGTTGCGTTGCTACACATCAACACATCAAATAACTAAACTTTTTCTCTTTACTACACTAATTTATCCGTTGTTCGCTTGCTTCCAGGATAGGTAAGGAACATGGTTGTTTTTAGTAAGACACTATTTCCATACACAGTGTGTTCGGTGATTTGTGTCCGATCTTACACCCTTGTTATAATCAATTTTATCGGAAAATCACAGTACAATATTTGTTTAAAAATCGCAGCTATTTTAATTTTTTGGTTATTTTATATCTTGGTGCGTCTAAAAAGTAATAATTGAAAAGAGGTCTGAATGTTTTAGTTATTAGTTCAACAATAAAATGGTTGTAAGTAATCACTTTATTTTTAAGTTTTAATAATTAACCACCGATCCTGATTCTGATACTGCAAAATATTTAGCAGAAATGTTTATGAATCAGTGAATTTTCGCGCTCGCGCAACTATATTATAAGTACGAATACATATGTATAATTAGGTTACAATGTGGCTGGCATGTATTTTTAATCAAAAAATAATAAATACAAAGATAAAAGATAAAGATAAAAAAGATAAAAAAATATTTATTCAATTTAGGTCCACACAGAACACTTATGAATGTCAAAATAGGTACATAATATCTACCGCTGGTTCGGAATGTCGATTTCTACTGAGAAGACACCAGCAAGAAACTCAGTAGTTACTCTTCTCAAATATTGATGATGTTACAGAGTTTCAATCGAGAAAAAAAAAATACAATTATGAAAGTTAATAGACTACTAGGAATAACAACTCAAAATATTTATCAATTAACTTGACCAAGAATCCTTATCATTTAAATAGTCTTGTACACTATAGTAACCTTTCTTCATTAGGCAGGTAGTTCAAAGTAAAAATGTTCCATATATTAGATTTTTTAAGTCAGCATAAAAAGCAGGGCTTATCAATTTGAAAGAAAGAAAGAAAGAAAAAATGTTTATTTGGTACCAAAATAACATAACACTGAAAATCAACAAAAAATAGAATCCACATGCAAACTTAAAAACAAAAAAAAAGAAAACACAATACTTAATTAATAAAACAGGTACCAAAATGGTCCAATACAATATTTTAATTTGAACTTTTTAGGAGGCATCACTTATTTATTTCTTATATTATGTAGCTTAGCTGGGCTTGGCCTGCACGTATTTGATAGTATGTAAGTGTTTGTATAACGCTTTGACTCAGTAGCACTGATGTGATGAGTGGTCTTGTCGCGATCACACTACAGTTTTGGCTTTAATATCGATAAGTCCGTCACAACCTTACGTTTTGATAAAAGTGACTTGTTGTGACATTTATACTATTTGATACCTAAGTTTTAATCTCACCCGATTGATTTTTTTAATTTGTTCGCAAAATTACAACCTACAATGTGTAATACAAATTTTTTCAATTTTTTTCCAACCTTTGAGAAGTGTTGCTTTTGTGTGAATATCAGACATGGCTGTATTATAATAGCATTGATAAATATAGTCAGTATATTGTAATCATAGCAGTGTTGAATTCATTGGGTGTATTCATTGGTATAATTATTACAAGACCAGAAAACCTAGACCGCGCCCATAATTTGAAGCAGCTTAAAGGAAGCCGTTTGGCTCAAAACACCCGTACCGCTTGGCCGTAGTTGTCAATGCCTGACGAACGCATCCGCGAAAGTTAATTTGTGCGGAAACAATTTGTCGCAATGATTCTCAAAAACATAAAAAGTGTAATAATATAACTTTTCACAGGTAAGCTTTCAATATTTCATAGTATGTGCTTACTTTACTGTCTTCGGCGCTACAAACAAACCCTTTGTGGGTCTTGGCCCCTTCTACTATGAACTGCCAAGCGCGACGATCCGTGGCTGTCAGTCTCCAGTTCTCATACGTTTTCATTGCCTTAAGATCGTCCACGATGCAATCGCACTGTCACTTCTAAGGCCTTCCCCTTGATCTCTTCTGCTGCGTCTTCCAGTCGGTCACTATTTTTGGGGTTCTGCTTTTGTCCATTCTCTTAACATCCAACTCATCTGAGACGTTGCGACTTGATGAATCTGACGATCGTTTCATGATTCATAAATGCCTCTAGCTTATGATTCATCCAAATACAGTATCCACCGTTTTCATCTCTGAGAGGCCCAAATACTTTGTGTAAATCTTATCTTATCTTATCTGTTAGGGGCCATTTTCATGGGGCACGTCGACCCTAAGGGATCTTTTGTACCTCCCCTTTCTTTTGCGCTCTTACTCACGAAAGATTCGCTTCATCAGCATCACGATGTCTTTCGAATTGAAGTGCCTGTAGTCTCCTGGTTTAGGATAAGCGTTACCTAGAAGACACATTCTGCCTCTGGCTAGTGAGTCGCATTCACATAAAAGATGCTCTATGGTTTCCGTCTCCTCCTTGCATGCTCTGCAGTCGCTGTTCGATGTCATGTTCATCTTCATCAGCATTTTGTTCGTTGCATAATGCCCTGTTAACGCTCCTATGAGCATCCTTGTCTGTTGTCTATTGCCTCCGAGAATATATTTTTTCCATATCTTTGTATTATCTCCTATGAAGGCCTTTGAATGTTTCATTCCTAGTGTTTTCTTCCATTCCTTAGTTTGGTCTTCGTATACATATTGCCGGAAGGCCATACTGATGGTGCAGCTCGATAATCCAACAAAAGGTTCCGGTCCAATGTATTTTGCTTTAGAGCCTTTTCTTGCTAGCTCATCTGCCTTTTCGTTTCCTGTGTAGCCCTCGTGACCCGGTATCCACAATAGCCTTACCTTGTTGTGTCGTCCTAAGCAGTTTAGGGTTTTAATGGCATCCCACACCAACTTAGAGTCCACTTTCGGCTTGGCCAATGCCTTCAGTGCCGCTTGGCTGTCACTAAGAATGTATATAGTACGATTCTTTGCTTTAAGGTTTATGTTCCTCCTTGCACATGTGATTATGGCATATGTTTCAGCTTGAAAAACTGTTGCCATTTCTCCCATACTTTGACTTTCTTCATAGTTTTGTCCGTAAACGCCTGCTCCAGTACCTGTCTCCATCTTGGAACCATCTGTGTACCAGATCAGACTGTCCTTTTCAGGTTTTGGTAGGTTCTTTTTCCACTCTTCCCTAGTTGGTATGATTATCTTGAAATCCTTTTGAAACCTATATCTGGGACATATCTTGTCATATCCCATTTGGGTCATCCTGTTGAGATGAGGTGCCTCGTTCCATCGTGATTATAAAATTAGTTGGCAAGTAATTATAATAAAATTAAGGCAGTAAAAAAATGTTTAAGATATTTAAAATAAAAAAAGTATTTATGATTTGTCAAGCTTATTTTGAGTTCGCCATTTTATTCATGTCACAATTATGTATCTCTAGAATGAATTAAGTTTTGCATGGTCCATTGCGAAACATCTTTGGTTTTTATTGAATAATTCTAAATTAAACAATACAAAGCAATGTTTTATGATTCAATATACTGTAGAGACATGACAGACAGACTGTAAACATCAGTAGCAACTGATTAAATTAATCAGCCGGAGCAATCAAATCTTACAATGAAGTTGAAATGGGGAAAATATATTTTTCCATTACCTGGTAACACTGAGCATTTTAATACATCTTTTGTATTTTTAACTTATAAAACACAACATACTATGAAATATTGGATGCTTTTCTGTGAAAAGTGATGTTATTACACTTCTTATGCTGTTCCGAATCATTATGATAAAATTTAACAGCACAAATCGTCATAGTAAATTAATTTTCGCGAGATGCGTTCGACAGGCATTGACATTGACGACTGCGGAGCGGTCCGGGCGTTTGGAGCCGTACGGCTCCGTTTGAGTTGCTTCAAATTGTGGGCACAGACTAGGTTTCTAGTCTTGTTATAATTCTATGGGAATAATAAAGTACCTACTCAGTTCTTTTTCAACCCTAACCAGTCGCGAACAATAGCACTAATGAGTGTCAATGTTTCAGGTTCCGTTCAGCAACGCTTTGTATATTTTGATGATGGAAGATAGTTGCAATGCGTTCGTACTGATGCTTCTAGCGCTAATTGCAAACTCATTACACATGATCGTATCGATATTGTTTCTAGTGCAGTTTTGCATTGTAAGTTATAATATGCTAATTACCCAGTAGACAAGTATTATTAATATCTATGCGAGTAGTAAATAGGCTATTGTGCTGAGGCCGTGAAGTGTAAATTAGCTTACCAAATCCCGATTTTAGCCTAACCCAAAAATAAAATACAGGACAAAGAAAGCATCAGTGAAAAAAACAAACGTACAAATAACAGTAGTTTATGTGACTGTCACTTTAGGTGACGGGTAGGGCACACTAGCGACGCCAATCGATTTAAATTGTTAGCTACAAAACCGTATCTATTTTAAACAATTTCGGGGATACAACCTCTCGGCAAATACTTATACTATTTATTTAATACTTATACTTAACTTTTGGGTGTATTTTTGTACTCGAATTTTGGATTACCGCCAAAAGTGGCCACTTTTGCCGTCAATCAATTTTTCCCGTACGCGTTAATTTTTAGCTACTAAACCGGGTCTATTTTAAACAATTTCGGGATTACAACCTTTCGGCAAACACTTAAACTTTTTATTAAATAACCATGCACAAATGCGGACCCAAAATTTTACTCGAAAAATTGATTCAAGCTAAAGGCCGCTTTTGGCAGTAATCAATTTTTTGCGGACAACATTTGTGCATGGTTATTGAATAAATAGTATAAGTGTTTGCCTAGAGGTTGTAATCCCGATTTTTTTAAAATGGATCCGGTTTAGCTAACAACTAAAAACGAATGGTGTCGCTAGTTAAGGCTACCCGTCGCCTTAAAACACGAGCGATATTTTTAAAACTAATAATTTTGTTATATTCTTTTAAAGTAAATATACAATGAAGTATTTTATGAATATTTTAAGTACCTACCTGTTTCCGTTTATTGATATAAATATAAATATAAATAAATATTTCACCACCTCACATACCTACATTGATCTGACTCCGAGATAGGTAGCTCAAGCACCTGTGTTACGGATATCAGAATCAACAGTGGGATTACAAACATATACATATACTACTTTTCTTTTGTAAATACATACTCATAATACATAGGAAACACCCAGACCAATACAAACAGATATGTTCATGCACACAAATGTTTGTACTGCGCGGGGATCGAACCCGCAACCCTTGGACCAATGGCAGCGTTCACTACGACTGTTCCAAACGGGTCGTCAAATATATCGAGCATGAAAAGGTAAAAATAGCCCCTTTAAATATTGATTTGATTTTAATTTTATTATTTATCATTAAAGTAAAACGCAACTGAGTATTTTGTGAATTTTCGAATGCCTGCCTGATGTTTTTATTAATATGAAACAACAAATGGCAACCCCATGGACACCAGCAACACCAGGTGGAGTCACAAGTGCGCTGCCAACCTAACTTTATTTTATTTAGAGGATAATGCTTATAATAAAATGAATATATTGTTTTAACTTTGGTTTCAGACTATTGAGTGGGCAGTTATACTATTTTTGCATGCCACTTTTTGGATCAATATATTTTTGATACTACACGCAATAGTAGAAACAATAGTGGTAATGGCGGTTAACGGCTGCACCGATTTATTTATAGCGCCGATTGTGTCGGTAATATGGTTCTTAAGTAAGTATTCAACATCGATAATTCTCCCTAGATTCACAATTTTATTACATGCTGAAAGCGTTTGAAAAAGTGATTCCATTCAATCGACCAAGTGAGCAGCTTCGAAAATGCCGTCACCATAAGGGCGGATTCGACCAACACGACAGTTATAACAGAATACCTTTTCGCGTGGTAATTTACCTCATCCGCCGTGTGGTCCCCGGCAGAGTAGAATAGGCCACCCTCACTCTTACCGAGGTGTCGTAAAAGGCGACTAAGGTAAAGCTGCAGGCATGATCATCAGCACCCAAAGAAGGAAAACTCTGCATTTATATCAAAACCCTCGCCAACCCGTCTGCCAAGCGTGGTGAGTATGGCATTACCCCTCATGTGATTGAGGGAGGCCCGTGCCCCAGCAGTGGGGACTTAAATGGGCTGATGATGATGATGATGATGAATTTACCTCATTACTTTATTTTGGTAATAAACTCAATTGTGTTCATCCAAAGTCGGTATAGCTATACCTTTTTTCACGAGTGAATGAACGAATTAGACCCGGCAAAAACGTATCTTTCAAATGATTGGGACATTTGCATCTGGATCAGTGCAGAGATGCGGAACAGTGAAACGCTTCATTTGGAACATCGACTCTCAGATAGATCCGTAATTCATTCCGCTCATTCGGATCATTAGACTCACTTCGATCATTCAGCCCATTCGGATCATTCGGCTCACTCGGACTCGAGATCCATTTGAGTCGAATGTTACACTCGGAGCGAACATTATAGATTCGGAACAGTGTATCATTTGGCTGAGTCGGATCATTGAGTCGTTCCAGTAAAGAGTTACACACGTCTAGAACGGATGACATTATAAACCGGCAAAAAACAACATGTATTGTTTTCTGGTTCTTGATAACGACCGCCGGGATATTTTGGTAGTGTCAAAAATTAAAAATAGCTGTGACAATGACAACGCCATTTTGAATTCCCTAGGATATACATATTTCCTTTGATATCTGGTAGGGCTAAAACACTTACCTACCTACACGCGTGGGCTGATGCAGTGCAAAGGTTTTAAATTAGTTTCTAGTAGTTTTTAGTGAGGAAATTTGTGAAGTGCAGTGCCGCGAAGTGGTCCTAATAAAAAGGATCGTTAAATTGTATCGTTTTTAACGCTGCTATTGTGTATCGAGTGAGTTGTCCCGTGACAACTAAATTTGCTTGGGCTTAATAGTCTTAAAACCCTCGATTGTGTTTAGAGTGATGATTTTAGGTTCAGAATGTTCAATTCTCAAAACGTTAACATGGTGCAAAACGTTAATGTCCCATAATGCTCACATCCCAAAACGTTCAATTCCCAAAATGTTAAAATCCCAAAATGTCCATATCCCAAAATGTTAACATCCCGGAACTAACTATTACTTCGTATTCACTTCTATCAATCAATCAATCAGCCTATCGCCGTCCACTGCTGAACGTAGGCCTTCACCAAAGAGCGCCAACCAGCCCGGCCCTGAGCGGTCCGTATTCACTTATATGAATTTAATAATTAAAATATTTTAAGTGTGTATACTTTATACACATTTCCATCGAATTTGGGGACATGCGTTTTGAGAGAATTTCATACTCATTATTTCCATTACTATTGGAAATAATGAGATGATTCTATACAAATATTATGTAGTCCCCATAAAAAAAACGCTGTATGAAATAAAATTATACGATGGAAAAAAAAACACGTGCTAGCTATGTGCCACTTATAGTATAATCAAAATACAAAAAAACAATATGTAATTCTTAACATTATTATAAAAAAAAGTTGACTTTTTTTTCGCATTTAGCAACGTTGCAGATCAATAATGGTTTGTTACAATAATATGTACTTAAATAATAGGTGAGTAGTATTTTACAAATAACTCTGTATACTCATTCAAAACACTAAAAACTTTTAATGAAAACGTCAATTCCGCCAAGTAAAAAAGGGTCATTCACAAGATTTTTTTGCTTCACAAATACGAATCAAAAAAAGTTATAGTAAGGTGACTTTTTGCTTAGGTAGGTATTAAAGGAGTTATACATCTTATTGTATCTAAAAAAACGGCAATGTCATAGCATATAGGTAACCTAATTATTATCTTTATTTTTCCTGTGAAAGATGATAGTGGTTATTCATGTTTTCTTTCTTACAAAATGATTACAGTGTTTTGCGTTCTTTTCAGTATCAATGTATTTTGTTTGCGTCATAAAATCGTATGCAGAAAATTCTGGTTAACGTATTAAATAACATAGGAACGATAACTTAACTTAAAATTCACTATATAAAGTGCAGCGAAGAAATGACTTGAATTAAAATTCAGCTAATACCTAGACACACCTCATATGGACGGACACACTAAAAGGTATGTTTAATAAGTAAGTTGGGTATAGTTTAAAATCAAACGAACTTACATAAGTGAAGTTCGATGATACTCATGTATATGGTCGGCTGCGCACTTGTGACTCCACTGGTGCCACGGATGTTCATGGGTGCCGGCAATCGCTTACCATCAGGTAATCCATCTGCTCGTCTGCCACCTATGTCATAAAAAAAACATATGAATATTGATGATTAAAGGTCGCGTCGGGGGACCGCTAATTATGTAGATTTATTTTAGTGGTAAGTATAACGTTTTGTTAAAACACACCATTACGCAACACCAGTGGAGTTTCAAGTGCGCTGCCAACCTTTAAACTAACCTGGAGGAGACTGGGCCCAATTTGTCGGAGGCCAAATACGGCTTCAGGGTGGGCCGATCGACGATCAACGTCCTCCCTCCCAAGGCGGAGTGTCAGTGGACGCGCCCGGCAGTTAGATGCCGTTGTGCTCTCCGCCGTGCAATCAAAGGGCAAGAGGGGAGTCATTTTGCCCCGTCGAGCGGGAGGCGATCCGTCCTCCTAAGGTGATGGTCTCAGCACCTCGTCCTCACCCTCGACGCGCTCGCCCCGGTCATGGACTTGTGGCTTGACCGACGTGGCGTCGTCTTCTTCCGGATGGTGCAGGTAATGACCGAGCATGGCTGCTTCGGTTATTACCTGCGTAAGATCCACCGGAAGGAGACACCACACGTGCGGCGATGTGGTGGATACGGCGCAGCTTACCCCAGCGGTATGTGCGCCGTGGGTTAGGCAGCGCCACGCATTGATGGCAAAGGTCGGTCAGGACCTCTCACCCTCTAGTAGGTATAGTGCGAGCTATACGCGCGAGTGCATATTGCGAGCATGTGATGGCAGCGAAGGAGACAGTGGAGCGCAAGCCGACGACGCCAATATGTGCGTCTCCTTCCTCTCCGAAGAGAAGGTCCGCTGGTGCATGGAAGGGGGGTTTCAGCACCGCCATTGCCGAACACCCTCCTACACCTGGTGGGAACGGCTCGACTATCTCGGCAGTCCCCATTCCCTCCCCCAACCCCGGGGGAGGAAGAGCCGTGTCTGCCGTGCAGGCAGGCTACAGCCCGAGGGGGGACGGGTATGCGTAACGTATTTCTCCAGATTAATAAAAAAAAAAAAGGTTAGGTTGGAACTGGTGCCTCCTTGCGCGCGAGCCAAGCAAGCGTGTTGCGTTAGTGGCCAGCGGATCGCCAGAAGTACAAAGAATTGATGGCAAACGATTATAATAGGCCGCAAATGAATGGCGCAAAAAACGGGTTTGCTGTGGCGTCATTTGGTGACAACTATTAATTTTTACAGTTACAGGTAAGGACCTTCTACAGGTACAGGTCTACCTACACCCAGAGGGTTTCCATGTCAGGGATGGGTTTAAGTATCACAAAGTAAAAAATATATAAAAATAATGAAGTCTCTTTATAAAAAAACACATTATTTTTTTAAGGAAAGTAATGAATATGTTATAATGCAACAGGGCTATTCAAAACATTTATTAATCGATTTAACTTAATAAAATATGTTTCTTACAGATGACTATTAGAGGCAAAAACTGCTGTACCAAAATCACTGGGTTAACAAATAATGAGTCGATTATACAAATTAAAGAAAAAGAACATTCTTACTATAATGCATGCAGAGTGGATGCTGTGACCTTGAATGTTGAAGTCTTAGCAGTGGACATAGACAGGGGCGCGCACAAAGGTTTCAGTCAGGGTATGCATGCACACATAATTTAAAAAAATGTGTTTCGAGGGTCCAGGTCCTAGGTACCACCACTTCACTTTGCATGATTTGAGGTATGATGATTGTTTGCAACCACCATGATATGGGATATTCTAATATGGGATTGATGATGCTGATAACAAAACAGGTCACTTCGCCTTTGAAAAGGCCTAGAAAATTTTGTTTCAAAACCTCTGCTCATATAGTTCTAGTAAATAATACAAAGATGTTAATATTGTATTCTTCATGCAATTTAATTCAAAATACCTACCCTAACGTTGGTCAAAACCACAAATCACGCAGTGGCTATTGCCACCGTGTGCCGGTGGAACGGAGTATGGTCAAATGTCGGGTCACGCTCTCCCCTGACGCTATCAGTATGCTACTACATATGACGCGCGCACGTCTCCGCTAAAAATCCCTTTTTCGCACAAAGACGGTTTGAAATTTAAGGCGCAAAGTCTAAAGATCGGCAGACCGATATTCACATTAAAAAAAAAATGACTTAGTGAAAATGCACCTTATTCACGCTGAGAGGGGCTCTCCTCCGGGTTGGGGCTCTGCTGATCAGAGACCGTCCGGAGGCATACCCAATAAAAACACGGGCGTTTCCATCCCTCGCTCAGGAAACACTCAGACCGGGGTGAGGACTTATCCGTCCGACCGGAGGCTTTATCCGTCGCCCGGACATGGCGAAGAGGCTCGCCCTCTCTCCCGCTCAACCACCCGGGCAGCACCCACACTGCTGGCTGCAGTGCAAGCACCACTGAAAGGAGGACTGCGGATACCCCTCCCCGCACAACAACTGCTGGTTGATGCAGTGCGAGTTAGGAACAAACCCGCAGGCATCCAACACAAACACGTCGCAGAATCCGTTAGGTTTGGCTGGCCAAGCGTGGGCCTTGTGGCCCTTGCGCCCGAACGCGCTCCATCCTGGGGGATGCCGGCGTCAAAGTGCCCCGCCGGAAAACCGCCGCGCAACCCACGCGGGCGGAGCCGGACACAGCCCAGGTCCGAAGACAAAGATGGCGCCTGCAACCCCGCTGTGCGATGGTTTACCCCGCTTTCACGGGCCCTAGTGCACCGTCAGTATAGGCCCTGTAGCGAAGTGCACTTCGGCGCGGTCACACGCCAGGGCCGGTCCTGCATCCTACGGCTGTCAGGTAGAAATCCACGAATGAATTGCCCAGTACGCGCGGTAACCGTTTCCGCCTAATACCAACCGAAGTTGGAATCAGGACAGAACTGATTACCAGCAAGGCCACTCGTGGAGGTAGATGCACCTGAGTCCCCAGACCGATATTCACCTTGCTCAACTTCATCTGTCATGACATGACATGAACTACAACCGAACCAGAAGAGAATGGTGCGAACTAGCCGAAGCAAAAAGCACGATAAGAAAAGCAGCAAAGCAAATGTTCGAAATCGCAGAACGGATAGCGAAACCGACAACTCTTCAACAACAACCTCCACCAAGAAACCAGATCAACGCTCATCAACGCTCATACCTAAAACTTATATTATTCCTTCCTATACCGGTAGCTACGATGTACTCCGGCCTGGTTCTGGTCGGTGGACTGCGGCTTGCCGACCGTCCTTTTCCATCCCAGAGCGTGTCTTTTTACGTCGCGTCCTTTAACCTTACGCCCCCTAGTGTGCCGGTTTGACCGCAATCAGGCATTACCTCCTGGCTGGGTGTGGTCCATCAATGTTCAATGTTCTTTAAAGCTATCTTATAAAGCTAAATCTATATTATAAGACCTGTTGAAATGTGTTTACTTTTGATTTCTTAATTTAAAGTTTGTGACATGTGTTTAGATAAAGTATTTTTATATTACAGGTAACCCTACTGCGATAATGGTGTCGCCCCCGTGTCAATCATACTAGCCAGCATGGAAGTGTGAAACTTCTGCCCGCCCACAGGCGAGCTAGGCTATAAATGGGTTGGGTCGAGTCCATTCCACTTTTGCACAGTGTGTTTTTTATACCCATTTACATTTATTAACGTTTGAGTAAAAGATGATTCGCAAAAGTAATTAATTTTATTTGTTAACGTAATCACCACCTACTTGTATACAGAATCTATTGTCATTGCTAAAAAGGACTACTAACAGTTTCCTTTAGGGCCGATTTTTTGACCCGTAGTTACATTTTGGTAAAATTAACCATTGGTTACTTTTTCAAACTATTACTACGCATAAAAATTCCCCGCCGGACTCGTGTCCACACTAAGTTTGTCACACTGGTGTGACTACCAGTAATTTCTATTATTCGTTGTCACACCGCATCGCTCTTTGCCGAAATGAATATAGTTTCGTGAAGTTAGAAAGGTAGGTAAAGGCACCTATAATGGACGCCGCCCAGTCATGGACATTTTTTAATTAACCTCCAAAATTAATAAACGCGACGTACTTTTTTCAAATTTGTTAGTTGTCACTGTATGTTAGCTGTCATACCAACCATGTTTTTAACAGAAGACATTCAATATAATTGCAGCCATATCAGTTTTAGTAACGCGGTGCCATTTTGGCAAAGAGTAATATTATGTGAAACTAGGACGGGTTTCAGTTTTCGATGGTTTTGAACCTTTCGTTATTTTGTCATGTATTATTGTGTGTTGTTATAGTTTATTATTAATTTGTATGTTTATTTGTAGTTACTTGTTTTGTTAGTTATTTATTGAGTATAGATAGGTTTAAGATATAGTTATACAATAGGATTAGATATAGTTCAAGATATACTTATTACAATCTTTTCATTTCAGATTACCTAATTTAAAAGTTATGAAGTTGCATACTAAGAATAGTACATGAAATTAATGTAATTAAATTACAACTGGATAACTCATAAACTGTTCAACGCAATCATTTATATTTAATACTAATATTATAAAGGTAAAGAGTTTGGTTGA
The DNA here is from genome assembly GCA_019059595.1 of Marasmia exigua. NCBI lineage: Eukaryota > Metazoa > Arthropoda > Insecta > Lepidoptera > Crambidae > Marasmia > Marasmia exigua. Next base: position 7,411,615 of record CM032487.1, on the reverse strand, counting down.
CACACGATGAAACTCAGGATCTACTGGAACCGATTTAAATAATTCTTCACCATAGGACAGGTACGTTAGGTAAGCACTAGGCTATGTACCTGCGACCAACGGGCGAACCCGGGGGGGTGCATAATTTCTTAGGGACACCAGCTGCCTCCCAGCGGACTGGTGGCCTACCAAATATATAGGTATCTCTCGGTTACCCGGAATAAGCTTAATAAAATATTGTTTGGTACGTATGCATGGTTTTAAACACTTTCCCAGAAATAGTCCATATCCATATTGAAAGATGCGTGCCGTATCTTCCGCTATTTTTATTTAATCTAAGCTTGAAGTATGTACTTACATACCGATAAATAATGAGTCATCTAGCGTGCCTGGACCTGAGTTAGATATTTTCCAATGCTTAAAATTAAAAAGTACCAGAAAAATATAGTTCTATAGGAGGTATTTTCATACTCTAAACTCGTGTCCTTTTAGATATGACAAAAAATACTTTTTGTATTATCTCACCATTAGATTTGTACTAAGGCGTCATAAACGTAACTTAAATGGGCTGATGATGATGAAGGCGTCATAGCTCTGTAGCAAGCAAGTGTATCTTAGAGCTAAAAATGATTCACCATTATGTTAAATAAAACAAAGTACTAAATTAAATAGATTTAATTAACATTTTATATTATCTTACATAAACTATATCGAAATAGTTAAAATAGAAAAGTTTACTTGGAAAGGCCACCTTACATTCATACTTAATATTACAAGAAAATAGAAAATTCTTAGATTTCTTTTACTTTATCATAAAAGTCTAAGACGAGTTTTTATTGAAGCTTTTAAATATTTTATTTGTCACTTCCCGCCTCTGATAGAAGGGTTAACACAATAAATCATTTGTATGTGAGCATATAATAGTTGTATTTTTAAGTTAGGTACTAAAATTCATGAAGAATACATTCTTACTTTTAACATTATCTTGTAGTTATTACAAATATTGTTAAGGATTTAAATATGACTAGGTATATTAGAATTTTTTAACTTCTTTCTATATGTAGGCGGGAAAAATATTTATTTATTTATTTTTACAATAATAAATTGATTTATTGCTTTGCAATATCTTATTGCTAAAACTGAATCGGTTTTTAATTCTTGAAAAGATATGTTATGAAAACGGCGAAAATCCGGGCGTGGTTTAGCGAGATAGGATGATTTGAATAATAAATACATTCTTAGGCAGAAAAAAGGGGGGGAAAATCCGCTAGATGGCGTACTGTTGGACTGAGGTCCAACATCAACAGCATTGTTTAGTTTGTCAAATTGACATTTTGACAGATCACGTTTAAAAATAATCAATCACATTGTGTATGGACCTCAGTCCTATAGTACTCCATCTAGCGGATTTTTCACACACGATAGCCCCCATTGGGTTTTGTGCACCCAGCTACGCCCTATAGCTTGAAATATTTGTTACAATTCTAACATCTTTTCTTTACAACATGTACTATCTTACAGCTTGGTGTTAGATTTGAGCAATATATTCCGAGGAAAGCAAAAGGACTGACGTTGTTTGCTTACAAATAAGTTATTGTTAGTGGACGAGGGCGTCATCAAGTGGCGCTACTGGAGGTCGAAAATCCAAAGTGTCAAAAAGAAGAGCATTAAATAATTTAAGAAATTAAGTCACGTTTAACTTATAATTACACAAATATATAAAAAAAATGGAAGTAAAAAGCTAGCTCATTTACATAGCAAAATTATAATGCAATAAAAACACCTCCAGTTTGTTGATACACGTTATGGCCACAATGACAGATGTGTTCCATTAGTCGACCACAGACTCAATTCACGAACTTCTAATAGTCTAAAGTACAGGCGAGTGAATCCGTAAAAAAAAAAGGTTAAAAATTAAAATGTATGTTGTGGTATGGCCATAGTGATTTGTGACGTCATTATACCTCAATAAATTGAGGATTAATCCGATACATCGATTATTTAGATACTCTTTATTGCACTTCTTTGTTTATGGCGTCACTATCTGGAAATTTATTTTTATGGTAACTATCATAGGAACACAGCCCTCATACTTGTCCACTTATATCTTCACTAAATGGTATGTGGTCACTGGTCAGGGCCACTACTCTCCCATGACGTCCTCGTACTGCTTCCTGAAGCAGTCTCCCACGGGGAAGAAGTCCCAGCATCTCTGCGTGTACATGTTCCACACGTAGGTTTCCTGACCTGAAATCAAAATTGTGGTGAAACATTCCGGCTGCACGCACGAAAACTTGTCACGTTCACACAATAAATAGACGCAGACGTTTGGCTCTTGTTTTTTTTTTAACCCCCGACCCTAAAACGACGGGGTGTTATAAGTTTGACGTGTCTGTGTGTGTGTACCTATCTGTCTGTCTGTCTATGGCATCGTAGCTCCCGAACGAATGAACCAATTTTGATTGTTTTTTTGTTTGAAAGATGAATAAGGGGGAGTGTTCTTAACTATGTTGGATAAAAATCGATCCAAGATGGCCGCCGTCGGGGGTTTTTAAATTTTAAATTATTTTTTTTATGTAATAGGAGGCAGTCGAGCAGACCTGATGGGAAGTGATTTCCGCCACCCATGGTCACCCGCGACACTAGTGGAGCCACAAGTGCGCTCAGCGGTACTCTCAGTCATGCAACGAAACCCAGCACAGTGCTGCTTCACGCCGGTTTTCTGTGAAGCGTGGCTCTCCCACGGTTAAAATTGATATTTTTGAGGTTTCGGTTGATATTGATATCAAAGAGTTCGTTGACCTAGGCAGTAGACACGATAAATGTCTCCCGCACATGTTCAGTATAGTGCACTTCACGCGCATATATAATAATAATAATAATAATTTATTTCAACATAACCAGATAGGTACATATTATAAACAAAGTTTGGCCTCTTCTTTTAAGTGCAAGAAGCACTTGTGCCAGAAAAGGCCGCTCTTCCTTAACACTTATTACATTCTAAGGTACAGATAAAAACGTACCTAACAATAAAAACATCATTATAAATAATAGTAAAATAAATAAATAAGATAAAGTTAAGCATCTAACAACATTACATCAAAATAATTACAACCTAAATAGAGAGCATGCATGCTGTTTGATGCGTTTTGAGTGTTTGTATGAGTGTGAATGAGTGTGTGTGTGTGTGTGTCTGTGTGTGTATGTGTGTGTGTGTGTGTGTGTGTGTGTGTGTGTGTGTGTGTGTGGGTGTGTGGTAAAGTAATAAGACTATTAGATAATATTATGGTGTTTAAAAGATAGATATCCTGGATTATAAAAGATGCTTGAGTATTAATTCCGTTTCCTCATAATTTAAAGTTTTAAGCCAGGCTGTGATTTTGGACTTACTTTCACGCTGTGTCAGAGAGTAGATTTCCAGAATTTGGTTACATTCATTGTACAAATTTGATGACATGTACTGGAATTGCGATTGAGCAAATTTCGTGCGAGTCATTTTAGCCCTGGCAACTTTAAAATTCCTTCTTTTGTTTTTAACGTTAGGGATGTAATCTATTTTTGTGTGTTTATTTAAAATTATATGTAAGACATAGAGTTTCCTTATTGAGAGAGTATCAGTTAGAGCGTGAAGAGACTGTGTTGGAAATCGACGTTCTTTAAAATAAGACACTTTAAGTAGGGCCCTTTGAGCTCTTTCTTTCTATACAGATATATACAGTCGGCGTCAGGTCAAGTTATCCCCCCGCAGTGCAAAAATAGCACTTGTGTCTCAGACAAAAGCGACGGTTCAAAGTCCAATAAAGTTAACTCGACGTGACACCGTGGTGCCTATGTATGAGTAGCCTGTTGAGCACGCTATGTAGCCGGCAATCTGTGTCTATATATCTTGTGGTAAAATTTAAAACGCGGAACAAGCGAGCGAGGCAGGATCGGCCTAACCGGTCGGTTTATGTCTAAAGTATGTAATATTTTATCAATGTTTTCTTTTGTGATCGCCTAAAATAAAGTATAAAAGTCTGTAAAATCACTTAGAGAATGTATCGCTTCGGCATGAATGGGCCAGCTCAACCGTAGTGTGGATCAATAAGGTTGAGCTCGCAGAAAAATGGCGTGAAGCAGCGATTGCCCTGTGTTTCGCAAAGTGAGCGACTTTCTGCTCAATCTATTATGAGAAGCTTAAAGATTGGCAGAGCACTTGTGACTCCACTATAATATGTGCCAGCCTTAAACTAAGAAGCATATAACTAAAAAGGTTGGCGAAACCTGAAAACTTTATTTTACAATGACAAAAGTGACTTTGATAGTGACGTATCTAATAAGATAATAATAAGATTGTCCTTGGGAGGCGGCAATCTCTTAGGCTTGCGATTCTACTGAAGCGGAGCGGGGCGGAGAAGAGCGGCGAATAGTGGTGAGGGTTTCCACTGGAGCGGAGCGGAGAGGAGCAGTCTTGGTTTGGCTTGCCTTGCCTTACTGGATATACTGTGACTATACCAATTTACCGCGCCGCACCACCCCGCTGCTCTCCGCTGGTTTTCTATGGAAATCTGTTCAACTCTGCTCCGCTCCGCTCGTCCTGTTTACGTTGAAGCGGAGCGGATATTTCGAGCGTAGTGATTGGTCAATTCTTGCATCGCTCCGCTCCGCTTCAGTGGAAACGCAGCCTTACCATCAGGCGGTCCGTCTGCTCATCTGCTAATGCTTACAAAATAAAACCGTTTAAAAAAACCTTTTTTATTTACCTGTATATTCAGTGTCCGGTTTGTTGATGAGATGCATAAGGAAGAACATGTAGTTCGCTAAATTATGCTCTCTTTGGACGTGCGTATCGAACCCGTGTGGAACCTGGGAAACGAATGACGACGTTAGTCCCATAGTGATCCAAGTGACATTTTTATCAAAATGGATATTTTCTTTTAACATCTCAAAAAAAGCTACATTTTTCATGCCACAGTGCTCCAAGTGTTTATTAAAGTAGTTTTTATTTTATTAAGGCTATCTGACGGAAGGGCTACCATCGATAAATATCCATGGCTAGCACTAACTTATGGGCAGGCACGAACATTCAATGTGGCCGTGTGGTCCCCGGCAGAGTAGAATAGGCCACCCTCACTCTTACCGAGGTGTCGTAAAAGGCGACTAAGGTAAAGCTGCTGGCATGATCATCAGCACCCAGAGAAGGAAAACTCTGCATTTATATCAAAACCCTCGCCAACCCGTCTGCCAAGCGTGGTGAGTATGGCAATTACCCCTCATGTGATGGAGGGAGGCCCGTGCCCCAGCAGTGGGGACTTAAATGGGCAGACGATGATGGGCACCCATCCATAGGCGGCTACAATTTTTCACCATGAGGTGATCAGTCTGTGCGTCTGCCACTGCCACTCTGCCAAGCGTGGTGAGTATGGCAATTACCCCTCATGTGATTGAGGGAGGCCCGTGCCCTAGCAGTCACTCATTCAAGGAATTCGTAGTAGCCCACGTAATACTTTGTCACCTTTTTAATTCAAAGTGACCGTTGGCACTGCCATACTCGCCCAGTATGGCGGTGCCAACGGAGGTGATGCCTTGACATCGCGTCCGTTGTGATTGTGAGGATCTCCTCTTACGTACCATCAGGGTGAGGAGAGCCAATATACTGTGTCACTATAATAAACACTTAGGCTGATGGGACGCCGAGATGAGATGACAGTTCATACCTTATCGAAGTAGTCCTTGTTGATGCCGCATATGAAGCAGTTGGACTCCATGTCCTCCTTCACCGACTCGAGCTGGTCGCGCAACTCTCCGAATGCGTCGATGATCAAACCTGCAACATGACGTCATCGGCATCAGTTGTCTTTTGTCAAACTGATATTTTGGGTATTTTTGGACGCTAAGATATTTTTGAAGGTAGAAAAAAATCAGTAACAACGAAACTCAATACACTCACTCACGGTACTCAATTACATCTCTTTAACCATCAGTTTATGGGCGACTATAAACTGATGGTTAAAGAGACGGTTATTTGGCACTTGGCAAAAGTTGGAACTAATGCTGTTTTGACATTTTAGGTAATTTTTATCCGGTAGAAAGGGGGGTTTAAAGGTTGGCAGCGCACTTGTGACTCCACTGATATCGCGCATGTCCATGGACGGCGGCAATCGCTTACCATCAGATGATCTGTCTGCTCGTCTGCCACCTATCAAATAAAAAATATATATGGATGGCGCCAGTTAGCACCATCGTCTATATAGACTGACATCACTTTGTAAAGACTACTAAGTTCAAATCAATGGCACCAGTTGGCACCACCGTAGATTCACTTAAAAAAGAAAATAAAATTCAGATAACCACTCTGAACAACGCTTTTTATACGATTTTTGAATATTCGTCGTGATTTTTTTTCGACTTACCATACAGGGTGAATCTGTGACCATTTACATCTATTTAACCACATGTTCTACCAACCATTGTGAATAACATTTGTTCTACAACTTTTCGAAATTCGATGAAAATGTTTTCGAGTCTCCTTACATTATGACCAAATCACGTGACCGACTTGGTATGAAAAGTTGAATATATTTTATGTAAATCCAAAAATCAGAGAACAAACACGTTGTTTAGAATGGTTGATAGCACACTTGATACTTAGCTTTATATAATATAGGTAGATAGATGTCATTAGTAGAATAATTGATTAAAGAAATAATATTTGAAAACAATTAAGTACTTACAATTTTATTGGAATAGTTATTTACGGGATTTCTACCTTAGTAAAAGACTTAGCTACTTAAAAAACCGGATCTATTTTAATCAATTTTGGGGTTACAACTTCTCGGGAAACATTTATACTATTTATTAAATAACCACACACAAATATTAGGTCCGTTTTTGTACGCGAAAAATTGATTTATGCCAAAAGTGGTCGCTTTTGGCGTGAATTAATTTTTTGCGTACGCGTTGGACCCAACATTTGTGCATGGTTATTTAATAAATAGCGTTAGCGATTAAGGAGGCTCAAAGTCACTCAGAGAGCAATGGAGAGAGCTATGCTCGGAGTCTCCCTGCGTGATCGTATCAGAAATGATGAGATCCGCAGGAGAACTAAGGTTACAGACATAGCCCAAAGGATTGCATGCCTCAAGTGGCAATGGGCAGGGCACATAGCGAGGAGAACAGACGACCGTTGGGGTGGAAAGGTCCTCGAGTGGAGGCCACGCACAGGAAGTCGCAGCCGTGGCAGGCCCCCCACAAGGTGGACCGACGATCTGGTGAAGATCGCGGGAATCCATTGGATGCGGGCGGCACAGGACCGATCTGTCTGGAGAACATTGGGGGAGGCCTATGTCCAGCAGTGGACGTCTATTGGCTGAAATGATGATGATGATGATGATGATGATGATTAGCGATTGCCGAGAGGTTGTAACCCCGAAATCGATTAAAATAGATCCGGTTTAGTAGCTAAAAATTAAAATCGTTTGGCGTCGCTAGTGTGCCCTACCTGTTACCTTAATGGATAAATTCTACATATTTATCTATAAAACCGATGTTTCGAAGTAAGACCATTTACTTTTATTTTCCACGGGGATGGGTCGTTCTTCTTTTTTATCGACAATGAGCCAAACTTACAAATACACATTTAACTTTTATATAACAGACTACAAATGATAAATAATGTCCTAAATATTCGTTAATGTACTATTTTACAAATGAACTATTACATGATGTAAAATTTAATTGATAAAGAATACTTTTTGATTGAAATGAACACCTCCGTCACGTCCCCCGAAATTAGTGCCATATACACCTCTGTCACGCTTTATATATTTTTTTTACATAGTTAAATCATGCTAAAGCATCTACGCGGTGATAAAGTTATGTCATTATTTCATGGTAAATTAGGAATATCTTGATGGTGTAACGTATATTTTTTATATAATTAATTACTTCATAAGTTACCGAGGACGGGCTCATTGTCGATAAAAAAGAAGAACGACCCGGATGCGAAATGATTCTGTTTCCGTGTTTAAATGGATATAAATGTTCACAGATACAGTTTGTATTTTTTGGTTGTTCAGAACGGTTGGGAGTGTGGACTGACCCTGCAGGATGGCGAGCAGGATGACGATGATGAAGAAGAAGAAGGAGATGTCGAAGATGATGCGCCACACCTCGGAGTCGTCGCCGTCGGGCGGCTCCAGCTCGTCGCCGATGCCGCCGCCCGCGCGCACGCCCTTGTACAGGTTGAATACGAAACACTGCGCGGACACACGAGATCTCAACAATAGGGTATATGACTAAGCTCAAGATTTTACAAAATATAAATATTTTATCAAAATATAGGTCAATATGTGCCAATGGCAAAAATTCTCAATGGACAACATTTCAAAATTGCTAAGCTCTGAAACAAAAAATACCAATTCTTTGTTTACTTTTCCGCTGCTCGAATATATATTTATTCATTTTTTATATTGCTTATTTACTGAGAAAAAAATTAAAAACTAAAAAACGTAAGATGACGTCATCGGACGGCAGAATGTAAAATATTTCTTTGCTTAGCACATTATAGTTTTAAATTTACGTAATGCCAAACTCATGACATGTAACTGTCAAAAAAAAAGACAAATTGTCAACGTTGAATGTATGAATGACGTTGACAATGTTGACACTAGTATTATTTACCTTTGACAGTAGTTACTTTTTTTTATTAAAACAATGATAAGCAAAAGAATATCGCTGTATTCAGCCGTCCGATGACGTCATTTGGCGCTTACGTCTATTTAGAATAAAAATAATTACAATAATTATTTTATGCATGAAAATGGACAAATTTCGAAAAAAGAAAAAATATGGGTCTGTTCATTTTATGTCTACATTCATATAAAAAAACAATATGGACATGTTAAAAATATGAAATGTTGTCCATTAAAAATATAACGTCTAGCCGGTTTTATGGACATTCAAAGATTCATGGGCAAGTCCATTTTAAAAGTATGAAATTATTAAAAAATAATTATACCATTGAATAACCCATACAATTTGTACCAATTATTATAATAGAACCATTGACATAAACGAAACATTTAATATAGCTACCATACAAAATTCAAATTAAATGCATACAAAATACTTAGGTGTGACGTCACATCTATGTAGCCATTTGTATGGAGCGTTTTGGGTTTGCCCAAAATAATGTGATTTTAAAGTTGTGATATCTCAGGTAGTTTAAATGAGAATCAAGTGATTCTTTCAACGATGTTTCTATCATTGAGAGGTCTTTTGATTGCAAAAATAAAAAAAAAATAGTCATGTACCGTATTGTTCGGTAAAAGTACTTAAACACGAAATGAAAATGCATAGTTGTGTGTGTATAGACGCGCCTTCAAGCGCGCTCAATGTATGTACGGAGGTTTTAGTTCCAATCCGTACGAATAGATGGCGCTGGGTGTATACTGCATCACGCATGGATTTGTGTATTTCAATTTCCATAAAGCCCAACGACCATCTATTGGAGGTGTTCTGGAGACCTATTTTTCATTTACTCGTATTGACTTAGCATCATCGCATGCGACGAAAGTCACATTCGCCTTCTAAGTCGCATGAAATAAGGAAAATCGGCTCCTTATTTTATGAATCGAACGATTTCGATGTTGCCAATATATACGGTAAATTGACATTCTAACCCTTCCATGCAGAATTTTACAAAAACCGGTAACTTTCGCTTTGCTAACGGAACGCAAAAACCCAATACTATTGGCTGAATATGAAAATCTTTGCTTTTTTGTCACGAAAAACTATGAATGTCAAATTGTGTCAACAACTGTCACAACCAGTCTAATCAAAATTTTGAATTTTATAATATTTTGTTTGTGCTTGTTGTTATTGACAACTATTTTGACGTTAATTCTACCGCTCGCTTTAAGTCACTCGACCAACGAGTGGGTGGGGTCACTCGTTACAGACGAATGATTCAACAATGTGGAATATCGAATGTCGAAGGAAAATCAGTAGAAATCGTGCGCTCGTCACGACGCTAAGTAATACGAGTAAATAAAAAATAGGTCTCCTGGTTTTGGCCTTGTCGTAAAAGAAAAAATTTTATTCTACCGAATAAAGCAGCTATTTACGCTTCTACAAGGTTTTTCATTTGCCAGCCGTGTACATTTGTGATTCTTCGAGCCGGATCGAAGGACCAAAATGTACAAGTTGTTAGCACTACTTCAAATAGAAATTCAAATAAAAGTATTTAAACACAAAATGCAAAATAGGTCTTGAAAATAAAATACCAGATTAACCATTTTAAAACTAGTATTTGTTCAAGAGTTCATCTTTCTTGTTCCTCCTATGGGGTCTATCGTTCCACCAATAGAAAAAAGTCGTTCAACAGGGGCAGAACTCGGTAAGCAGGTATTACATTTAAGGAAAATATCAACATTTTTACATCTAAATTAGCACTTTTTAACCTAGGAAAATTTGGATACCTGTTTTTTCTGGCTCGCATGAGCTGTAAAGTCGCCATTATTGTTTTAGTTGACAATGACAGGTCTACCAACACTACAATCACGATCAGTGCGTTCATATGTAAATGAACAATAGGAAAAAGAATTCAAACTGCAACAAAACAACATATTTTGTATCTTATAAAAACAAAATATTTCAAATAAAATAAAAAAAATTGAGAAAAAAAGTATTTCAAATTTAAAATAAAAATAGGAATTTTGCATTTTGTATTTGAATTTCAAACATATGTATTTTAAATAATTCTCATCTCTGACACACACAAACCTCTAACTCTACTATAGTCTATTCCAATTATGAAGTCCTTATTGACAGATGTTGTTAGTTCAGTACTAGGGAAGTACCCTTAGAAATCGATACTCATTTTTATTCGCGAATGATCAGTTTAAGTAACTGAATACTTGAGGCACGTCACTATGTTTAAAAGTAAAACATTTTTTTCCATGTGACATCTGTCATGTTTTTCATATCGAAAATCCCGAATGAAACTCCTAAGCTGGAAAGTGAAATGGTAGGTATTAGAAGCATCCCTCTGACCGTGAGCATGTCGTGGCAGTTCTTGTTGACCTCGTCGTCCTCCTCCTGCACGTAGAACTTGCGGAAGAAGTTGAACGCGATCACCGTGTAGATGTACACGATGATCGTGAGCAGCATCACCGTCAGCACCAGCTGCGGACCGGACGGACAATCATTTATACAAGGTTATAAAGTAATACCGATGCAAAGTATCAGCCTGTATACTGTCCCACTGCAGGGCAACGGCCTCCATCACAGAAATCAAGTCATCGCTACTATGATGGGATTAGGCTTAATCACCAAGCTTGCCTAATGCGGATTGGTGATCACAAACCCGATCCAAAACGTTTTTGGTGACCATCTTTGATTCGGTCTACCAAGTAAGGTTGCCAGGAAGAGATCGCTCATAGTGATAAGGCCGCCTTCGTTGTACATATCCTGTAATATCTAGTTTTAAGTTTTCATACTTTATTTTGAGTGCAATAAAAGTATATTCATTCATTCATTCATTCATTCATTCAAGTACCAAGTACATTTCAGATTTGGCAGACTTATGTTTCCCCCTCTACTATTAAAGGGACTAACGCCTGTCGCGTGTTTCGTAGTATTGTCACATGACGTAAATACGACCCTAAAACTATGACCGGAAGTGAAGGATTTTTTCTCACTTCCGGCCAATTGTGGATGCGATTATCTTACAACTTTTTCCACTGTCTGCCATGCATCTTATCATGTTGTCATATGACGTAGGTAATATGGTCACGGGCTTACGGACTACGAGCTATGGAGGAAAATTCGAAACATACTTTTTGCTCGACCCGGGAATCGAACCCAGGACCCCGAGATCACGGCACGGTACTTAAACCACTAGACCAACAGGGCGTTATACCGATGTACCTGCGCTAAAAGCTTTGTACATGGTTACCGTTATACCATCAAGCAAGTTACACATTATAGTCTATTCAGTATGTGAATGTGAATAGGACAGTTAAAACGTTTCGTATCATGCATTCAACTTTCTACAAAAATTAAGCTGTAAAAATCATTAACTTTTTGTGTTTTCATTCTTCCAAAATATCAAGTATTAATATTTCTCAATTAATCTGAACAAGAACTTAAAATAATGATTACCAATAAAATTTGTAAAAAATATCTTATGAATTTCATAATGCGCTAATCGGAATTTTTACTCATAGGGATTGACACAAAAAATCACAATAAGTCAGTAATCGGTATGGCAGCCATCTTACCATCGAATCGCGATTATTGTCTCTCGTGCAAAATATGTCCGCATGGATTGCATTAGGGACCAAGAACTGGTAATTTCTCTAGGTGATGAAGGTGGTTCCGACACGTCAAGCGAGAGTTGTCATTTTTCAGACGAATAAAATGGATATTATTTTATTGTTAATGATTTATTGTGTGTGTACCACTAAGAATATTTACATATTGTATTCCATATCCTGATAGTTCAAATTTGCAGATAAAATGTTGATTAAGTTTAAAAATCAAACAAATAAGAAGTCGATTAGATTTCTAAAGATCATATTCTCGATTGTTTAAAATATCGGTTAGGTTTAAAAGGAGTGTCTCACTTTTAATGTCAAAATGGAACTGTCCTATTTACCTTCAGATACCGAATGAACTATACGTGGCTAAAAACAAAGAGCGATAATGAAATAGAATAGTTCATAAAAAAAACTAACTGTATACCATTTGTCCCTGTATCCTTTAGCAGGGACAACCAAATAACAGCACACTTGAGAAACAGAAAATACCCAATCGAAAAACATAATAAACACATTGAACCGAACTTGGAAAAAAAAACTGTATACCATTTATAACTCATATTATGTGCCGGAATACACACACCTCCAGTCACGCACGAACACACATACACACACAAATTGCCTTATCTTCAACTTCAATTAATAAATTCAATTCAACTCATATACGCACAAACGCAAACGACTGTAAGCACTCAACACTCACGTTCAAACACGAACACACACACACACACACACACACACACACACACACACACACACACACACACACACTGACACAGACACACACACTGTGTACTGATTACATTTAATTATAATATTTTCTAAAACTTGCTATAGTAATAAGCCGCACACCTAGTAAATCAATCCGATATGATTCCCATGAGACAGGCTTCGCCTAGTGTGGGAGTCAATGTATTACTGTAAGCTGTTTTAAACTTTTTTTGGTAAATAAAGAATTTTTTTTTTTTTTTTTTTTAATTTAAATAAATAAATTAAAAAGCAAGTATTACCTGCTTCCCGTTATGCGTGACGGACTGCAGGATGGTCCTCAGCGTCTTGAAGCCGACGGCCACGTCCAGCAGGTGCGCGGCGAAGAAGAAGTTGTTGAAGTTGCCCATCACGCTGAACGAGAAGTACCACAGCGAGTACAGGAACGAGTTGTCCGTGATCGTCACGCCCGCCTTCCACACCTGGTAGCGCCAGTCGATGTTCATGATGCTGCGGGGGGCATTCGCAATTACTTATTATTGTTCAGGTCATTCGAATGAATGAATGAACTAATGAATGAGGGCACGAACCAAATCATTAACTATAAATATCCGCTATTGGCGAAGCAAAGATTATGCGCGCTCCCCTAGCGGCGATAATTGGAAGCTCTCTAAGAACGACACTTTGCTATATTTTGAAGTAATGTTGGGTTAAAAGTTTTAATTTACTCATGATCACGATTAAATAATATAAACCGGCTAGTAATGAAGAAGAAAAACGAAGTATTGTGGTGTTCCTCAATGTAATACGTACGTAGCTTCGGGAATAAGTTCCCAAAAGACAAAATTTTGAAGTTAAACATTTAAATGGAAGACTGTTTTAAGATTAATCAAGCCAATTCCACTATAAATGAGTTTGTTCTCATCATTTTCAGGCTCCAAACTATTTTCCAAACAGTAAATAAAATTGTTATACATTAATAAATTCTTAAACTCAGCTTTCGTTTTTTTATTGAAAATCATGTCATAATCAAATATAATTCCATACTCGTTAACTAGCATGAAATATTTCAAAATAAACATTACATTGATAATAAAAACAACAAAATATGATTTTCATCAAATGAAACTGTTCTGATCACTAAATATTTTCCTGTTTCACTATGTAATATCACCATTCCACTTTTTGGTCTGGTGTATTCTGCCAACGCTTTAATTTTATCTATTATTGATGTTTCTTTTTGTGAAAAACATAAGCATAACCGAACCACATTATTTTATCCCAAAATAAAGAGAATACTAACCACTATCCCGTAAACTAGTATGTAAAACTTTAAATTTGTCGTTCTTAGACAGCTTCCGAAAATTGACACCAGATGTGCTAGTGAGAATCTTTGCCTCGCCAATAGTCTGACCATTTTAAAGTCAACCCTCTTGATGATCATGATATGGTATAGTTTTCCGAAAAACGAAGACGGCACTCAAGAAAGCGATGATGGAAGAACAAGCTCGACTCCTATAGCCCAAACTGGACCAACAAAATCGCCCAAAATGTGGAGAAAGGCCAGAGAGGCCATTGCCCATCAGTGGGGCTCCTAATAATAATTGTTATTATAGTATTTATCTCTTATTTAATAAAGTATGTGTCATACTCACTAGTGGAACAGCCCCTTGCTGCCCTCGTCCTCCTGCGCGGCGAAGGAAGTCTTCTCCATGCCGAGCATGTTGGAGATGGAGTCGAAGTCGTACGTCTCCGAGTACTTGGCGCGGACCTTTTTCTTCACGAACTTGTCCCAGTAGTTCACGGGGAACGATCTGTAATAAAAAGTTTTTTTTTATTATAATAGCCAAACTTTTGGCCACAATCTCACCTGATGGAAAGTGATGACGTGGCTGAGGATGGATCATGTCTGCCGAGAAACAGCTCACTCTTTTCTTTAATACGTCCAGATCATAGCGTTCAGGGAACACATCTTCCGGCAGAGAGTTCCATTCCTTAAATGACCATTCAGTTCAGTTGACTTAAATGATTAGCGTGGAATTCTTCATATTTCTTTGTAGATTACTACCTGGTAATCTTTGGGTGACCTCTCAGGGTGTCGTGTTTTTAGTCACCCGGTACCTACCGGGTGACTAAAAACACGACTGATCATTTAATCTGTCAAAAACACTTGGTTCTGCAATATGGCGGAAAAATTCGAGTGACGTCATAAGTTTGTATACAAGAGAAACTAAGGGGTTTCCACACATTGGACATTTCCTAGTTAAGCGTGATTTGATATGCTCTGGTTTACAAATGACTGACGTCATAAAAAGTAACGTTTTCAAAATCGTTTATGTTCGCATGATTCCAATTTCGAACCTTAAAACAAATAATTTTATTTTGTTTTTTTTTTCGGTGAAAATATTCAATATTTTTTTAATATTTACGATGTAACTAGCGCCTCCGGCAGATTTGTATTTTTTTTTAATAAGTACAACTGCGAATCTATAAAATAAATAATTCAGAATATTTTGAGATGCAGGTATGTATGCAGGTATCTACGTGTAAGTAACCATAAATCTTATTATTGCTTAAAGTACCCACTATTAGCAAATATAATAATAATGGTTAGGTACTTGTAGGAAGAAATTATGACACAATATTGTCTTAAGAAATTCTTAATACTTTCTTTTATTGACTCACCGTTGTACTTTTTTTTTACAATTGTCATAATCACCACAATGAAGGCTATCGCGTGAGAAAAATCCGTGCAAGATGGCGTACTATAGGCCTGAGGTCCATCTACAAGCTGATTGGGTATTTTCGACGATATATGTCAAATTCTCAATTAACGAATAAATCAGCCAATGATGTTGAAGTTGGACCTCGGTTCACAGGCACGCCATCTAGCGGATATTTCACACGCGCCCCCATTAATACAAATCTATTGACTATTTTCGTCGACGCGTCACCTTAAGAATACATTGCCAAAAATTGCTATTAGCAAAAATATAAATACGAGTAGGAATACTAACTTGGCAGATATGACGAGCTTGTCCCAGTGGCTCATGAGGTCGTCGTCCTCGGGCTGCTCCGCGATGTAGAGCCCGTCGAACTCCAGCTTCCTGGAGATCTCCTTCTCGCGCTTGAAGATGGCTAGGGGGACCTGCGAACATTTCATCATCATCACCTTCAATCACTTTTGGGTCTGGCTCTGGCTACATCTCTCTTAGTTACCCGCTTAGCAAAAGGCCGGCACGACCCGGGGGGCGACAAATTGAGCGACGTGTCACGGACTTTTTTTCATCATCATCATCATCATCATCAGCAACCCACACTCGTCCACTGCTGGACATAGGTCTCCCCTAATGCACGCCACTGCTCCCGATTTTCGGCCACTCTCATCCAGCCCTCACCAGCCAGCCTTCGAATGTCATCATCCCATCTTGTCGCAGGGCGTCCTACACTACACTTACCGAGTCGCGGTCCATCGGTCCATTTTTTTGGTCACGAAGAAAAAATGCTTTGCGCCCCGTCCCGACAGTTCAGGGGTCCCCCAGGATGAAGCTTAAATTTTTCCGCCCCCAACCTAGAGGGCCCCCCCCCACACCCTATAATGTTCTAAAATATCTCTTAAAAGTTATTCGCTGAACGGTTTCACCGCCGCCCCTAGGATGAAGCCCCGTGAAAGTGCCGCGCGGGCACACAACGTTTCTGGGCGTAAACATTTAGGGGGTTTTATTTAGTTAAGGTGCCGTGTGGTCCCCGGCAGAGTAGAATAGGCCACCCTCACTCTTACCGAGGTGTCGTAAAAGGCGACTAAGGTAAAGCTGCTGGCATGATCATCAGCACCCAGAGAAGGAAAACTCTGCATTCATATCAAAACCCTCGCCAACCCGTCTGCCAAGCGTGGTGAGTATGGCAATTACCCCTCATGTGATTGAGGGAGGCCCGTGCCCCAGCAGTGGGGACTTAAATGGGCTGATGATGATGATGATGATTTAGTTAAGGATGGTAGTAGTTATTTGCCTCAAGTTGCAATCAGCAGGGCCCATTCGTTCGGAGTGATACCACACCTTCATAGTAAACCGGCGTGAAGCAGCGACTGTGTTTTGAGGGTACCGGAGGTCCATTCCGTGGGAAAGAGGGTATAAAGAACTAAACTCTAAACTTGACCTGGTCTTATTACCTGGCTTATGGTTAATTATGGTCTGCCTTCGTTCTTCAGCCCACCAATTTCAGCATTTTTAGGATCCTTCAACTGCCATTCGCTGTTTAGGACGCTAGAGCTAAACTTTTATGCTAGAGGCGGACAAACGAGCAAACGAGTCACCGGGTGATGGAAAGTAATCAACGCCACCCATGAACACCCGCGAAATCAGAGAGATCGCTAATGCGTTGCCGGCCTTTTTAAAAAAACAGTACACTCTTCTCTTTAAGATCCTTAAGATACATTTTGCGAAGGATTTTCCTTTCTGTGTGTGTGTGTGTGTGTGTGTAGTCGAATCGGTATATATATCTAGGGGCACGGCAGTGTCCTGGCCATGTCGAGCGCGAAGCAAAAACAGCCGTACCACCCTTTCTGGAACCATTTCCACAGTTACAAAGAATATCGCATTACTGATTTGATTTGAATCCCGTGCTATGATTGGTCCGCGCATTTTTGATGGATATTGAAGCTCAACAATGTAATTATAGCGGAGTTTTGCAAGGAATACTAATTTTAAATCACTGTTGTCTCAAAGATTTCAGCGGGTTTTGCTTCCAAATATTTATTCGATATAAACATTAAATATTCAGAAGTATTTTTCAAGACTTAACCGATTTTTTTTCAAAACACGTTTTAGCGGGTTTTGAAATTAAACGCCTCATTGAGCAGTATTACCTTCAGATGGTAGTAGCCGATGAGGATGGCGAGCGAGACGATGGAGTGCAGCACGGCGGCCACGTTGATCACGTGCTCCATGTAGTAGAAGTCCTCGTCGATGTGCACTATCTCCAGCGGGTCGTCCTCCTCGCCCGACTCGCCGCTTCCACCTGCGAGTCATGTTTCAATTACATTCGAGCAAGTAGCTATGACGTAAGCGCAGCCTTACTGTACCAAACAACATCCACACTCTATGTAAATACACACCTACCAAAACTAAAAAACACCTAGATTTCAAAATACGCCTCTACACTCTTTCTTGACTTGCAGCAGGCCTTCGACTGTGTTTCGTGTTTGATAAGTTCCAAAAGTGTTCTAAAGGCATAAATTGACGTTCTCCGGGACATGTATTTACCGTAAATTCCGATTCCATAGTTCGGACCGCTGTTGGTGACATTCAACCCTTCCCCGTTACCTACTGTCGGAGTACACCAGGGTTCCGTACTTAGTACAATTCTGTTTAACGTAATATATAAGACGTTCTATCAGACAGCATCGAAAATCTTCATGAGCAGCCTCCTGTTGTATGCTGATGATATCGACATATAGATATATAGACAAGTAAATGGGTGGAAGGAGTCACTAGAGAATGGTGGTAATGGTGCACTTGGAATTGCGCGCACACTTGCGCAGATCGTACTAAGTACAGTGTAAACTTACCGTCGCCGCTTCCAGAACCGGAGCCCGAACCTGAACCGCCAATAATATCGCCCAGGCCGGAACCTTCCCCTTCTTCAGAGTCCAAAGCCGACACCTGGTTAGGTAAACAAGTTAACGTTAAAAGGTATACGCCGTCATTTTTTTTTTTATCGTTTACATCTAGAAAACCTCATCATATATATCGTGGATAAAGTCCATTTAGCATGTTAGATCAACAATATAAGCGGCAGAAAAATCTAGACTGGCAAAAACGTATCTTCCAAAAGATTGGAACATTTGCATCTGGATAAGTGCAGAGATCCGGAACAGTGAAACGCTTCATTTGGAACATCGACTCTCAGATCCGTGATTCATTCCGATCTCATTCGGATCATTCGGGCTTACTCGGATCATTCAGATCATTCGGCTCATCGGATCATTCAGCTAATTCAGATAATTCGGTTCACTCGGACTCGAGATCTATTTGAGTCGAATGATACATCGGAGCGAACATTAGAGAATCGGAACAGTGTTTCATTTAGCTGAGTCGGATCACTGAGTCGTTTCAGTAAAGTCGATTTTTCTAGACGTGTGAAACACACATCTAGAAAGAACTATGTAAAAAATATGTAAAGCGTGACAGGGGTGTAAATGGCACTAATAGGCTTGTGTCCTAATTTTTTCTCTTGTTGGTAATATAAGAACCCCTCAAAAGTGAAAACATCGGTGAAATAATGGATTTGTTAGCTTGGAAACTCTTTGAGATAGGACAATTTGAAGATCACTTAAAATAGACTTGCCCAAAACGCTCCATACAAACAGCGACGGAAGGCGTGTGACGTCAGCCGTCACTAGTTTGTGCGCATCGCGAGATAGCTTTGTTCAATAGCTATATGAAATAGTGCGTTTATGAAAATGGTTTCCTAACAAAAGTTGCTATAAATTGAATAGGATATCGATTGCTATATAAATATTTAGAAAATTTAAGACTTAAAATTTACTTGCCTATCTTTTTTTTTGAGGGCTCATAACAAAAGTAATACATAAGGTTTCAAGCTGAAATTTTGTACATAGCTCCTTTTGACCGTTATTTCTCAATGCTATTTAAAAAATCTGCCAATCTCGGACCTTGTACACAAGCCTATTTCTGGGGACGTGACGGAGGTGTTCATTTCAATCTAAAAGTATTATTTATCAATTAAATTTTACATCATGTTATCCATTTGTAAAATAGTACATTATCGGATATTTAGGACATACTATTTATCATTTGTAGTCTGTTATATAAAAGTTAAATGTTGATTTGTAAGTTTGGCTCATTGTCGATAAAAAAGAAGAACGACCCTGGTAGGTATTTAGTGGTTGAACTGACCTTGTAGAAGAGCAGCACGAAGTTGATGCAGAAGGCGAGCACGAGCGCGACGTACTTGAGGTTGTAGAAGTTGCGCGCGAGGAAGGACACGGCGCGGCCCGTGTAGTGCGACAGGTCCACCTGCGCCAGCGCCGACGGCGCCGGGCCCGCCACCGCCTGCAAGGCGCGACGCCAACGCACACATGTTTAATTGCTATTGGTAATCATTTATTTCAAGTAGAGCGATGGTAGCTCAATCCAGAAAGAGGTCGATCGACGAATCCAACTCGGCTGGGCAGCGTTCGGGAAGCTACGCAGCATATTTTCGGCCCACCTACCGCAGTGTCTCAAGACGAAAGTCTTCAATGCGTGTGTGTTGCCAGTGATGACATACGGAACCGAAACGTGGCCGCTTACAATGTGCCGATTAAGGAGGCTCAAAGTCACCCAGAGAGCAATGGAGAGAGCTATGCTCGGAGTCTCCCTGCGTGATCGTATCAGAAATGATGAGAGCCGCAGGAGAACTAAGGTTACAGACATAGCCCAAAGGATTGCATGCCTCAAGTGGCAATGGGCAGGGCACATAGCGAGGAGAACAGACGGCCGTTGGGGCAGAAAGGTCCTGGAGTGGAGGCCACGCACAGGAAGTCGCAGCCGTGGCAGGCCCCCCACAAGGTGGACCGACGATCTGGTGAAGATCGCGGGAATCCATTGGATGCGGGCGGCACATGACAGATCTGTGTGGAGAACATTGGGGGAGGCCTATGTCCAGCAGTGGACGTCTATTGGCTGAAATGATGATGATGATGATGATGAGCTCAATGGATACGAACGCGACTTCCACGCTGGTGGTCCAGGTTCGAATCCAAGCATGCACCAATGGTTTTTTCAAATCTATGTCCATGTAATGTAATGTGGACTCCCTTTTCCGCATTTAGACTCTCTTTCGGTCCATTGTACGTGATGGGTCGACTGACTAATGAAGCCAGCCCAGCTCCGCCCAGAAGCGCAGAAGTTTCCTGGGAGCTTCACAGGCTTCGCGAAGCGACCTTACCGATCCGAGGACTTGTTCGCGTTGGGCGGTTATAGCATCGCATTCCAGGATTACGTGTGTGACTGATTCCTCCGCGTTGAAACACCCTCTGCATAGAGGGCTGTCTGTCACGCCTATTGTGAACAAATGTTTGTTTAAAGGGCAGTGGCCCGTGATTGACCCTATCATTATTTTAAGATTGGTTCTTGTGAGGTTTTTAAGGCGTTTTGTGAGTCGCGAGTTTATTGCTGGCATCGCTATTTTTGACTGCCAACAGCCTGCGTTTTGCGACCATCTCTAGTTTCGTAGTGCATGTTTCTACCATTACCATCTGCTCGGCGGTGAGGGAAAACATCGTGAGGATATCTGCACGTTTCGGATAAAGTTTCTGAAACGTGTAACCATGATTCAGTAGGTCTGGTTCCCCTGTTAAAGGGTTGCGAAGGTCAGATGGCAGTCGCTTCATTATAATTACCGGACCCACCCAATCCTGTATCATGGTCGCAATTGGACGCAACCGGGAATTACACGCTAAGATGAAGAGAATAACACGTATTTTGTTAGTAACATCTCAATCTCAATTTATACGTTTAGGTCTAAGTATAGATTATATTTGTTAGATAGTCAGTTTATTCAGCCATCGTGATAAATAAATAAATAAATATAAAATAACAAGTAATAAATGTATAATGTAAGTCTAGAACAAAGAAAATGAAATAAATGGGTTGGTCGCCTTAATATTTTGTAGTTTGGTATGATATGTATATTTAATTTTATTTGAAACTTTGATTGCATGGGCGTCACCTCTTGCCAGAGCTTCGCTCTCCTCTACCATGGTGACCACTGAAAACCAGCGTCTTGGCGATAACTATCACCACGGCACATGCTGAGTGGAAGCCAATTTGGCACACTATTTTAATTTTAATTTTAGTTGTTTAGTTATTTTAAGTTTGAATTGTAATATCTTTTGTGTCAAATAAATGTTTTTCCTTTCTTTCTTTCTTTCTAATCCTAGGTAAGTATTAGTAATATATTTCGCATGTAATGCGCCACAGTGCATCAGGTGGACACAGTCCACTCGGTCTGCAATCATCTTCAGGAGGGAATTGGAGCTAGCCCTGACGAGGGACTTAATTAATTAATAATTCATAAAAACAATACACAGACATGAAATTAGATTGAAACGCCCTGTTAGTCTAGTAACGCCCTGTTGGTCTAGTAACGCCCTGTTGGTCTATTGGTTTAAGTACCGGGCCGTGATCTCGGGGTCGGGTTCGATTTCCGGGTCGAACAAAGTGTGTTTCGAACTTTTCGAACTTAGCTCGGGTTTGTGACCACCGATTCCCCTTAGGCAAGCGTGGTGGTGGCCTAATCCCATCAGAGTAGCGATGACTTGATTTCTATGATGGAGCCCTTTGCCCTGCAATGGGACAGGCTGGCGTACAGGTATATAGGCTGATACTTTACTTTACTTTACTTTAAGACCCTATGTTCCTTGGGCCTAATGTTTGTTTTCATCAGTATAATGCTCTCGATAAGGGAGTAAGATAGCGGCAACGCTAAATAATAATATCCTCCAACCGATTTCGGCTAAGGTGGCCAATCTCAGCGATTAGCTACTTATGCAGGATATATTATAGTGCTCAAGTGTGTGCGCTGACACAAGTGCACTCTATTCTCTTGCCCTCATAATCCAATGGAGGGATCGGGCGCAGGATCAATAGCTTAACGTGCTTTCCTAGGCACGGAGGTACAAGACCGCCAACTTTGAGAATTTCTGAAAAGAAAAACTCAGGTACAAATTTTGGCCCGGCCCGGGGATCGAACCCGGGACACCAAGCGCAGCCGTCGCTTTAAAGTGCGACGCACTACCCACTGCACCAACGAGTAAATCATGATAATACCTGTGCCAGTAGGCATCGCTCTTCCATATCGTTTACACATTTGACATGAATCGAGCATGTAGGTAACTATGGATTTTTCAATGTTAAAAGATTGGGAGAAAAAACAAAGCACTGAATTCTGGAAAAGACTACCTCGACTAGAACAGTCTAAGGCGTTGATACAGGCGTTCGATCAGAGACGAGCTGTAGAGATAACAAAACTGAGTAGAGGACATATTAGGGCACTCACTCGGACCCTCACAGGGCACTGCAAATTAAACAAGCACCTGCACAACATGGGCCTTACAGATACCAAAATCTGCAGGTTCTGTCGCGAGGACGAGGAAACGATTATCCACGTCCTCGGCGAGTGCATGGCGCTGCACCGCTGCAGAAGCCGGCACCTGGGAGCACACATGATCTCAGCTGACGAGATCAAGAGCTCCCTCATCAGCTCCATTCTCGGGTTTATCCTGGAACTGGAGCTGCATGAGGTGCTGTAATAGGTTACGGGGCTGCCACAATAGATCATCTACTGGTCGCAGTGGCTATGAGACGCAGGGCTCACCCCATTTCTATCAAATAATAAAATGGATTTTTCAAATCTATGTGCATATTCCTATCATTAGCTCGGTGGTGAGGAAAAACAACGTGAGGAAACCTGCCTCGCCTCGAATAGTTTCTCCTAATTGTGAATAGTTATAATATTTGACGTTATGATTCATTGGTCTGTCTTGTAACCGTGATCCAGTTGGTCTGTCTCCCCTGTCTAAGGGTTGCGAAGGTCAGACGGCAGTAGCGTCATTGCAATTACAAGACTTCCCGGATCATGGTCCTAGCGTACCCGGGCTCCGAACCGACGCGACTGGGAATTACACGCTAAGATATTCAGAACTAAAGAAAGAAAGAAAGAAGAAATGTTTATTTGGAACCAATAATTACATAATCGTATCAACAATTTTTAGTTTTTACAGAACAAAATATAAACTTATTAACTACGTAATTACATAATAGGTACCAAAATGGTCTCCACTCAGTATACGGTTGAGCGTGACACACATTATGCCACGCTAAACCACTGGTATTCTGCGGATGCCTAAAGAACGAGACACGCGGACGAACGAGAAATGAGACAACTACTGTAAATCCTAAGATTTTCCATATTAGAGCTACGTTTATAAGTAAAATAAATAATATAAAGCAACACAACGAAAAAGAGTTCATATTGATGTAATTATGTAATGAAATTAAATATTATGATTATGGTTGATTTACCTTCGTCCTTGTATATCGACGCTGCGTGAAAATACGGCAGATAATTGTGAATAAAAGCTTTACAGCGATGTTCAATCTACAATTTAGTTAAATGGAACATGATTCAGGCATTAGCGTTGGTTTAACTAAGTTGCCATTACTGAAGATATCCCTCTGCATAGGTACAGTATATTCAGTAGTTTAACTATGTCTGGTCGGGGAATCTGGCGCTTAATCACTTTTAAACAAAAATCGCTTGCACGCACAATACAAAAATGGTGTCATTTCAAACAAAAAAACTATGCAAACTGCAAGCGATTTTTGCTCTTCAAGTGGTTATGGTACATAGAATGTGCCACTGGCGGTTTGCATGGATGCTTGATGCCAGGCTAGGTACAAACTGTGCGGATAAAGAATGGGTTTTGATTCCTGGTCCTGAAGACGGACTGACAATGTGGCGTTTTCGTACGAGTGCGAGTATAGACGCAAATAGTGTGCGAGCGAGAAGTGAATTGATGCGGCGCCATTTCTGATCCCATTCTTTATCCGCATTGGTTGTATGACTCTAGCTCATGGAACTAGAAGTCAGCGGAATGTGCCATTTTAGGAAAAATCGAAACAGAGTGTGAAAGAGATCCAACCGGCTCTGACACAGATTCTATATGGGTGCGGTAGAGAAAGAACGTCGCCCAGCACGTCAACCCAGTACTAACTGCTTCGCGCGGGGTTTTTCAAATATGGCATTCTACAAAAAGGCATAGTCTGTTTAGGGTGCATGTCTATGCTCTAGCTACGTCCTTGTTACGTACGCGCTGCCACTGTGCGTGGCACAATAATATGGGTGCGTATGGGAGAATGATGTAATCCGACAGAGAACCAGAGTCACCGATATAGCCAACCGAATCAGCAAACTGAAGTGGCAGTGGGCTGGTCATATTAGCCGCAGAACTAACAGCCGTTGAAGCCGTAAAGTCCTTGAGTGGAGACCGCGACTCGGTAAGCGTAGTGTAGGACGCCCTGCGACAAGATGGGATGATGACATTCGAAGGCTGGCTGGTGTGGGCTGGATGAGAGTGACCGAAAATCGGGAGCAGTGGCGTGCATTAGGGGAGACCTATGTCCAGCAGTGGACGGGTGTGGGTTGCTGATGATGATGGGAGAGTCCCGCGCGGGCTGTTACTACCGTTATTGTGAGAGCGCGCATTCATAAGTATGTACGTACAGTCATACATCAAAGTATAACTAACTGTCAAATTTCTTCAG
The DNA here is from genome assembly GCA_019059595.1 of Marasmia exigua. NCBI lineage: Eukaryota > Metazoa > Arthropoda > Insecta > Lepidoptera > Crambidae > Marasmia > Marasmia exigua. The sequence goes on along the minus strand of CM032487.1, from coordinate 7,386,294 downwards.
TCTGACCTTTACGTCAAACACGTTAAGTTCAATTTCAATTGAGAAATTTTGACTGATTGTAGTAACCCGATGTATGGCGGCCTGTGCCTTCGCTTCCAGCTCAAAATTGACAACCCTAATCCAATGCAAGAGTAGGCTAAAACTCGCCGAGCGGCCATAGTTACACTACTGTACAACCTGTGCGGATAAAGAATGGGATCAGAAATGGCGGCGCATCTATTCACTTCTCGCTATTCTCGCACACTATTTGCGTCTATACTCGCACCCCACGAGTGCGAGTATAGACGCAAAAGGTGTGCGAGCGAGAAGTGAATAGATGCGCCGCCATTTCTGCTCCCATTCTTTATCCGCACAGGTAGTAGGTATATTCGTATAGTTACTTTTAATATGTCATTGGTAAGCCTGATTCAAAGCAATATGGCTAAGGCTACTGCTGTTTAAAGGCATATGAGTATGAATTAATTATATTATGGTGTTGATGTCGCAGCCAGCTAGCCTAATTAGCTGTTTATTTAACAGCCAAGCCACTTTACCACAAAGCGCCATTTAACTAGCGACCTGAATATTGTTCAGCCGTAGCGTTTGTTACTTGCTCCTTTGATCAAACGGCTACACAAATAATTTGTATCCATGTTGTTTAATTACTTGCTTAGGCTGTACATATATATATTTAGTTCTATAAATCCTGAACCATGGTGTAACGCCGTGTGGTCCCCGGCAGAGTAGAATAGGCCACCCTCACTCTTACCGAGGTGTCGTAAAAGGCGACTAAGGTAAAGCTGCTAACATGATCATCAGCACCCAGAGAAGGAAAACTCTGCATTTATATTAAAACCCTCGCCAACCCGTCTGCCAAGCGTGGTGAGTGTGGCAAATACCCCTAATCATGTGATTGAGGGAGGCCCGTGCCCCAGCAGTGGGGACTTAAATGGGCTGATGATGATGATGATGAATGTCTATGAATATCTTTATTTCAACAATAAATATATAGGTACAAATAAAGTTGGTTTAGTATGTAAAATTGAATTTACCTTTTTGCTCTCAGCCTCGATGGCTGACATGGCGGCTTGCTGCGCGGCTTGCGCTTCCATCCTTTCTTGTGCCTGTTTCTTTGCCTGCTCGCCACTGTATAAATAATAATAATAAATACTTCACAACATCACATATATTGATCTGACTCCGAGATAGGTAACTCAAGCACCTGTGTTATGGATATCAGAATCAACAGTGGGGTTATAAATACATAGAAAACACCCAGACCAATACAAACAGACAATGTCATGTTCATGCACACAAATGTTTGTACTATGCGGGGATCGAACTCGCAACCCTGGCACCAGAGACAGCGTTCACTACCACTGTTTGAAACGGGTCGTCCAAATAAATAGATTAAACAATGTAATAAAAAAATGACTGAGACATTGCTGTCACCTAAATGTGGTCTTTGAATACAAAATGCCTGAATAGCATAACAAGTTCGCCTATTGTATCGTTTTATGCAATAAAGTTTTAAATAAATAATCAGGGGTTAAATTAAGATCAACGCAATTTTATTGAAAATATCCTGGCTCTTGCCCTCCTAATTTTTTTAAATATAAAATATGGTACTTAGGTATGTAAAACAAATACATCTTAGAGGTATACTAGGTAAAAGGACATCCTTTTTGAGTGAATAAATGTTTCTATCTATCTATCTACCTTTTTTGTTCCAAGTACCAGCCAGTTTTTTTTTGGTGTCCTACAGAATACTGTAGAACTTGTCACCCTTGCCACGCATGCGGCGATGCGGTGGACACGGCGCAATAAACCCTAGCGGTATGTGCGTCGTAGACACCGCAACGTGATGCATTGGTGGCGAAGGGCGGCCAGGACCTGACAGGACGAGGTCTGGAAGGCCTTCGCTGCTTTTTGCGAGCACGTGATGGCAGCGAAGGAGGCGGCAGAGCGCGAGCGAGAGGCGGATACACCCGCCCCGACACTCCGCAATGCACGGAGGGGGAGGAGACGACGCCAATATGTGCGTCTCCTTCTCCTTCTCCTCCTTCTACCACCGGCATTGCACGGACACCCTCCTACGCCTGGTGGGGGCTGCTCGACTATGCTGTCTACATACCCTCCCCTGACCCCGGTGGAAGAATTTCCGTGCCTGCCGTGTAGGCGGGCTTGATTGTTTAATTAATGTAATAGGTAAGCAAACTTCATTGTCAATTAAAGTAACAAATAAATAAAATAAATAAATGACGTGAGCGGCAGTGTCACCATCATTTATCTTCCACTTTGGGGTTGTCCATTAATCACGTGAGGCTAGAAAGGGGGGGAGGGGGTTGATAAAAATCACGAAAATAACACAAGGGGGAGGGGGGTGTAGAAAGATATCACGTGTATTTATTTTTTCGTCAAACGTTTTTCGTATGATTACACTCTTCGTTTATTATAATTTTTATGACAATCAAAAAGAACTTGCAACCTAGTCTAGACATTTTTATCATGGTCCTTAATTTCAGAATAAAATAAAATTATTGTTTATACCTGTATTTAATTACCTATATTTTAAAATTTTAAAAATTCTTTATAGGTACTAAAAATATACGTGATGTTGCGAATGGGGGGGGGGGGGGGGGTTAGTCCTAAACCTCACTACGTATCACCAAGGGGGAGGGGGGGCTTAAAAAATGCAAAAATGCAAAAAAAGATCACGTGATTAATGGACGGCCCCTTTATTGACGAGTATAAGCGGTCCACGTTACCCCAGAAGGTCGATGAGCGACGGCGGCCGCTGCTCCTCCGGGTGCTCCGCCCCCTCGTCCAGCGACGCCTCGGCCTCCTCGCCGGAGGACGGGCTCGACGTGCTCGGCGACTCGTGCGGCTTCACCTGGATCCTGTTCCAACGTAAGTGTGTGTACGTTTTACGTTTTATTTTTCTGTTTTGTTTCTTTTTACCATGGATCTCGCCTATGAGTATACGCGGGCGGCCGCTGAAGTGCTGAATTGCTGACTGATGCGAATGCACCCAACCCCGGCATCATTTTGTTTTTCCTTTGTTTTGTTTTCTTTTTTTTTTCTGTACCTATTTTTTTTGTTTGTTTGTTCTTTTGTAACTAATGTTGTACTCGTATGTAGTGTTGTGATGTCCAAAATAATATTTTTTTCTTTCTTTCTTTCTTTCTAGTTATCTTCCTTAGGGCCGATTTTTTGATCCGTAGTTAAACTGAAGTAATGGTTTCAAAAAGTAACCAATAGTCAAATACCGCCAAAATGTGTTTTTTGAACAATAGTTTGCTTAAGGTGACGGGTAGGGCACACTAGGGACGCCAATCGATTTTAATTTTTAGCTACTAAACCGGATCTATTTTAAACAATTTCGGGGTTGCATCCTCTCGCCAAACTTATACTATTTATTAAATAAATATGCACAAATGTTGGGTCCGTTTTTGTACGCGGAAAAATGATTCACGCTAAAAATGCCCGCTTTTGGCATGAATCAATTTTTCGCGTACAAAAACGGACGCAACATGTGTGCATGGTTATTTAATAAATAGTATAAGTGTTTACCGAGAGGTTGTAACCCAGGAATTGTTTAAATTAGATCCGGTTTAGTAGCTAAAAATTAAAATCGATTGGCGTTGCTAGTGTGCCCTACCCGTCACCTTAACCAATAGGTCCTATTTGTTAGATAGTTAACTATAGTTAATTTAACCAAAAGGTAACTATGGACCAAAAATCGGCCTTTAGTCGTTCACTTCAGTCAGCACTCCAAAGATGTCAATATAAGACACTATTGCTAGAACGAACGGTCAAACCATAATGGCAACATTGCAAAAAAAAAAGTTTTGCTGGCTATTATTACGAGGTTGGTGCACGGAAAGCGGCGCGGACATTTTTATCAAAGCATTAGGCTATGATTATCAATTACGCCCAACACTTCTATGACAGATTGGCCGAGTTGCTAAGGTGACGGTTTCTGGAACCTAGAGATTGATGGTTCAAACCCGATTGGACACTGGTCTTTTTTGGGTGGGTAGAATTCAGTTACAGCGCCATCTAGTGAAGTATTTAAAATTAACTGCTCAGAGGACGCTCTGTTGGTCTAGTGGTTTACGTGAACATAGCCCCGGTTTGTGATCACCAATCCGCATTAGGCAAACGTGGTGATTAAGCCTAATCCCATCATAGTAACGTTGACTTGATTTCTATGAAGGCCTTTGCCCAGCAGTGGGACAGTTTAAAGGCTGATACTTCTCGGTAAAAATTTCTCGCTAAGACCTTAGAGAAGAGGAAATAACTGGAAACCAGCGCTGAATGGGTGCCAGCCGCTCATGCCAGCATAAGCTGAGTTATTTCCAATTGTCTCCATTTATTGCTGTATAAACAAATTGTTAAAACTGTATGTACCTAAACTGTGCAATAAGAGAGCAATAAACTATTTTTTATTTATATATTTACTTTACTTTACTTTACTCATGTTCATTCTGTTCTGATGGTTGGTATTGAATTGGTTTTAAGCAGCAGAAGGTTGGTTAAATGTTTGACCACCAAATATTTTGACAGAACTGACAGACAGTGGTTGTATGGAAGTGCCGACACTTATAACTTTGCATTACTGTGTTCTGTAAAGAAAAACTAGGGCTTAGGGAAAACAACTACCCAGTAGTATTTTATTATATGACTCAGTGTAGCAAATGCTGAAGTTGGGCCTTGTTGGCTACAGAATTTGTTCTATTTATGTATTTATGTCATCATCATCATCATCAGCCTATCGCAGTCCACTGCTGGACGTAGGCCTCTCCAATTGTTCGCAACTGTGATCTATCCATGGCTTCTCGCATCCAGCTCTTGCCAGCCATCCTGCGCAGATCGTCCCCCCACCTAGCCAGAGGGCGCCCTACATTACGTTTGCCAAGACGCGGTCTCCACTCCAGAACTCGTTTACCCCATCGGTTGTCGGTTCTGCGGCTAATATGGCCAGCCCACTGCCACTTAAGCTTACGTAAGCTGCCAAGTATTTATGTCACTTGGGTTTAAATTTCTATTCTGTGGCCAATAAAGAGAAAATAAAGAAATCCAGTGTGTAAGTACTACTTACTGGCCGTTGTCTTCCTTAGTGATATCCAAACCGAAAGCTTGCACCTGCATTTGTCCAGTGTCGTCCGCCGCAGGCAGCGCCGGCAGGTGCCTTGAAGGACCTGTCATTTGATTACCAATTTGAGAAACTCTCTTTTTATACTCAGCCCGGACTGGGCTTGCGTGGTAAGACTGAAGCTCTGATTTCCTAGGACAGCGCTGCCGTCGTATAGCGGTTTTAATACAGCGTGATCACGTCACTAGAACGTTTAAACTATACTAAACGCAAATTCTTGTGGCAGTCAGTGTCATTTAAGGTGACGGGTAGGGCTCATTAGCGTTGCCAACTGATTTAAACTGTTAGCAACGAAACCGGATCTCTTTTTAACAATTTCGAAACTCCAGCCTCTCGGAAAACAACTATACTACTTATTTAATACAGTGGCGTAGCGTGCCTTGTCGGGGCCCCGTATAAAAAATATTTTTGGAGGCCCTTATATGAGGGTAAAACAATTTTACAAAAGAAAAAAAAATGTGAAAAGAAATATTTATTTATCGTAACATAATTTAACCATTACAAATAAATAAATTGAACTTTTGAACGCACGCTTAAGGCGGGAAAAAAGTAATTGCTTTATAGAATTTTGTCATTTGAAAAATAAAATAAATTAGAAAGTTTTTTTTTCTTTACACACTTTGGGGGCCCCGTTTAATGATACGGTAGATGCGGCGGCAGCTACGCCACTGATTTAATACTTAATTACCGCCAAAAACGACCACTTATAGCGTTAATCCAAATTTCTAGTGCAAAAACAGTTCAAAAAGAAGTGCATAGTATAAAGGTTTGCTACGAGACTGGGGCTAAAAAATTGTTTAAAATAGATCCGCTTTAGTTGCGAACAATTTACATCGATTGGCATCGCTAGTTAGAGGTACCCGTCGCCTATTAAGACTAGTGGTTCATTAGAACCACCAGTATTTGCGTTAAGAATAAGTGGTGCGGTTTCTTATTGAACGATAATGGTAACTATCAGGGCAAACAGTAGGCCCTCTAGCGGATTTCAGAGGAAGCTATAGTAGGAATTTAGAGCTCAAGGGTAAGTTTCCACAGAAGAGCGGTTTCGCGGAGTTTGTAAAAAATCTAGTACCAATATTTTTTCTCAAATCACGCATTTCCATCTGATTTGAGCTATATAATTTGTGAATTTTTGTTAACCAAAGCTTAATGAGGACTATCGTGTATGAAACATTCGCTTGATAGCGTAAAGCACGCGTCCAGATGGATGGATGATCGACATGTTATTTTTTCGCCCGCCATTCCGCGCAGCCCCGCTTCCATCTTAACGCACCCTAACCACCTATCTCCGAATAAGTGCAGTCTTAAAATGAGCCACCTCATCTAAAGACTGCACTCATTGACGAATCCTGTAGTAAGTAGTTGTGGGACACTCTGCCTTTTGATACTTATTGAAAATTTTGCCTTCGCGAGGGTTTTGCGAATGAAAAATGTGGTCATTTACATGTAATCTATATTAAATCATCAAATCACAAAATTCTTTATTTTTCCAATCAATTTTCTTAGTTAAGAAAAACCTCTGAACTTTTTTGTATGGAGTCTGGCATACCCTTTAGGTACCTACTTAAAATGACGTATTTTGATGTATACCATTTGAAACATAGAACAATCGATGGAGAAAATTATTTTTGATAAAATTATATTTCAGTTTGAATATGCAAAAAAAAATCTTTTAAATTAAAAGCTTTCAAAAAGTATATCATATAGGTACCTACGCCTTTTGTGAAAGAGTATTTGTTCTTTGCGATTATTGTATTTATTTTCTTTGTCGATTGAAGAATGTTTCATAGGTGTACATCATAACTACGACATTTTTATATACTTGTAACTTTAGGCATAATGAGGTTCGATGTCTTTGTTTTAGTTCTATTTTTTCCATTTTGTGGCCTGATTTGTTAGGTACATAAAAATTGTTAGGCTGCGGTTCAGTGGGAATTTCCATTTCCGTCTTTTGGCCTATCGAAAAGGTTGGCTACCTTTGTTTTTGATATTTTTGAATCACATGTTGTCCTTATTTGTTTTTGTTTTGATTTTTGATCAAAATTATACAAACTTTAGAAAATCCCCGCGCAGCGCTGCAGAATTTTGTATTAAAATTTCGCCGTTGTTATTATTTTTATTCTTACCAGACAGCCGTTGTTATTATTTTTATTCTTACCAGACAACATTTAAAAAACACAAACAAATATTTTACATGTAAGTAATATAACATAAATAAATGATAATTATATAACTTAATGTGTATCAGTAACCGTATGTTAACAACCAAAAGCGTAATTTGTTACGAAGAATGTTACACGAAAAAAATAATGTTACAAAACGTAAAAATACATAAAATAGTAAAAAAAAATTTAGGTGCAATTTTGAAAAAAAAAATCGGTGTTATTTGCTATGTTAACCTGCTTTTTGCGGTTATGTGTAAATTTTTGTAAATAATCGTTCGCTTTCGGTCACTATACGGGTGTGTTTGTTTGTATTCCTGCATTCATGCCTACTTTATTTAAATATCGTTTCAAAGATTGAATTAAAAGTGTCACTTGTTGTATGTGACAGCATCTGTGTGTTAATCGAAGCTGGTTTGTCATAATATATGGCAATGATTGTGCGTCATATACCTAAAGACAATAATTTACTAATCCATAGCCATTAATCTCAAGACGATCAATAAACAATATTGTCTAGTTCTGATCTTTTTAAAATTAAAATAATAATATAAATACACTTAACACTAGCTTGATAATACAATTGAAATTCGGAAAAGAGCTTCCACACCCAGCGACCGAACGCATAAGCCGAAGCGTCACACGTTTACTTGCGTGTCGCGCCTTACTTTGGCTGGCCAGTAACCTGTGCCTCAACTGACCGATTTTCTCCTCCTCCGAGGGCTCCGGCGGCGGCTCCTCGGTCTGAGGGCCGCGCATGAGCCCGAGGAGTACGCCGAATATGTACCTGCGGGCGAAACTTGCTTCAATAAGGGTCTTCAGAAAAAAAAAACACCCGATAGATGGCGTTATGTAGGCGTGCGGTCCAAGTTCAAGGTCATTGATGATTTATAGGTAACATTTTGACAGGTCACGTCAGATAATAACCAATCTCCTTATGTTAGACCTCACGTTTTTGTCACGTCATCTAGCGGATTTGTTTAATAGCGAGACACAAATCCACGAAAAATGTATATACAAGTTGTGAATTAAAACGTATTACATAACATAGGAAGATTTTTTTTAATGTGAGCATATTAATGTATGTATATGGCTCGGTGATGTTAATAGTCCTCATTTTCAGTTTTTTTATCCTTTGTTTAATTTGTTATAGGCAAAACCGACCGACCGACCGAAAAAACGGAGGTGGACTTTACGTATACAAATATAAGTTACTTTAAAAATTTCTTTTTTGAAAAACGAATACACATCCTTCGAGTATTTTTCAGATTTGATTTATTTCAAATTTGTGTATTTTAAATTAATTTTATTCAGCTTGATCCCGATTTACGTTTTGAACATAACTTGTATATAAACTTACAACAAAATGAAATGAATTAGGACAAACATATTTGACGCAATAACACTCTTTTTCTGTGCACTTCTTATTAAAATAAATGTGTGTAAATAAAATTATTCTTTGATGTGAAAGTGACTGGTTAAAAAGGTGCCAATATTAAAAAAAAATGGTATGAAAATTTAATGAAGTAGTTCGTTCCCATATCACATACTTAGGTACAATCCGTGCGGATAAAGAATGGGATCAGAAATGGCGGCGCATCTATTCACTTCTCGCTCGCACACTATTTGCGTCTTACTATAGACGCAAATAGTGTGCGAGCGAGAAGTAAATAGATGCGCCGCCATTTCTGATCCCATTCTTTATCCGCACAGGTTGTAAGTACTTGTAATAAATATTATATTACGATAGTCATAATTATTGTGCACAAGGTAAAATAATTATGATAGCGATATGAAAATAATAGTATGGACATCCTCAAGATTTAAATAGGTAATACGTAAAATATTGAAAAGGTGTTTTATCGGAAAGACGCACACACACTAACTACAACGCTCAACACAGGGAGTTACTTAATTCTAATTTATTTGTTAAGGCGACACCGCCAGCGTAGCGCCGCAAAGTGATTTCCGTGATTCTCCGAAATTTGACTTTCCGGTTTCTTTGCGTCTGATTTATATGCTTAATATTGTTCAAATTAGAAGTTTATATTGAAATCAACCAACCCAACCTCGCCAACCTGTCTGCCAAGCGTGGGGAGTATGGCAATTACCCCTCATGTGATTGAGCAGAGCAGAGCCCGTGCCCCAGCAGTGGGGACTTAAATAGGCTGACGATGATGATGATGATGATAGAATCCAGAAGAAGTTTAAATTGAAAGAATACATACCATCTTTCAATTTAAACTTCTTCTGGATTCAATCATCATCATCTTTACGTGTTCCTATTTCAATTTAAATTTCTAATTTGAACAATATTTTTGAGTACATAGAAATCTTCGCGAAGAAACCCGAAGGTCAAATTTTAGAGAATCACCCTTATATTAACTGTAGCGAATAAGAGACATTTAAAAATAGTGAGCAATTAATACTTAAAGGAGAAGTATTAAAAATTTTCGCGAACCACCTATTTAATAATTACTACCCACATGTAACAATAATCTTCATAGGAAATTATTACATAAATTTGTCTCGAAAAATTCTTAATACTTTTCATAAACTATTTTTTGCTTACTTTTTTAAAATATGCCTCTTATTCGCCACAATCAATCACTGGCGCTAGTATCGTCGCGGAGTCGCCTTAACAATACAAAAAGAAGAAGCTGCCGGAATAAGTGTTTCAGCTACACGGTTCTACTGAAGGTATTTTTATTATTTATTTATTAAGTCTTCAGATCATACAACGATATTAACTTTACTTTTATAGAAAAATTCAACACATTTATAATGAAAAAGATAAGTCATTTAATGTATCCAATTGATTATTGCGAATTTGTACTTAAGGCGAAGGATAAGGCGACACCCAATGGTTTAAATAATTGTTAGCTTCAACATCCGATCTATTTCTAATAATTGCAGACCGACAGAATTTTGGTAAGCATTCACGTTATTTATTCAACAAATTATTTACTACTTATTGGTCTATTTTGGTACTCTAAATTTTGAGTATAAAAACGAACCAAAAGGCAGCACATAATTATTAAAATAAAAGTATACCTAAGTGTTTGCAAAGAAACTAACGGCCCGAAAATTTAAAAATAGATTGATTTGTGTCGCTAGGTTGCCTTACCCTTCGCCTTAATTTGTTCCGTTTCCTTCAATCCAAATGAATTCGATTCATTGCCATGAATGGGCCGGCTTGACCGGAGCGATACCGCAGCCTCACAGAAAAATGGCGTGAAGCAGCACTGTGCTGTTTCGCTTCGTGGGTGAGGATACCGGAGGCCCAATCCCCCGTAAAAGGGGTTTAAAGGTTGGCCTACTATCAGGTTATCCCTCTGCTCGTCTGCCACTTACCATAAAAAAATGTGTCAGAACAAAACTATTTAGAACTGGTACTTTCCACCACATTATTTTAAGTTCAAGTATCCTACGAAGCTCCTAACATTTGTAAGATTCTAACTAAAACATCTACATTCTCGACTCCTAAAATACATTTACCTATTTTACTTTATCTACAACCTAAGCACATAACGTACACGTCTTATGTACAGAAATATAATATGAAGCATTTACCAATGACTGTGCACCGATGCATTGCGTGAAATACATAAGAAAATTTAACTTAACACATTAAAATCTCTTACATTCAATTAACAACCTAACATGGATGTAAATAAGATTAGTATTTAAATGTACAAATGTATATTTATTCATTAACGATATTAAATGGAACAATATGTATGGACATGCTTGTAATAAAATGTCGTTGACATATAAAAATGGACGTCGCTCGTTTCATGCATACTCAAATATTTTTGTATTTTGGCGACAGAAATCTCCCATGAAACACATTATAGATTATAATTTTATATGACATCTAATTGTTTTACTAATAGGGGCTGTCGCGTGCGAAAAACCCGTAAGATGGCGTACTATAGTGATTGAGAATTTTTAGACCTGATGTGTCAAATTGTCAATTAACGAATAAATCAGTCAATGATGTTGAAATTGGACCTCTGTTCACAGGCACGCCATCTAGCGGATATTTCACACACGATATCCCCTATTGATAGGAATAGAAAATATATTATTAAAAATAATCTTGACAGTTCAAAGCAAAAATAAAAAACCTGAAATCTATGATTGCTTATGGAAGAACTGGCCAAATCTTTGCATATTTTTATAACTTAGCCTAGATTGTCCCACTGCTGGGCAAAGGCCTCCCCCGAGAGAGTTTGGATAATATCATTTAAATAATATAATTTTCTATTCCTCTAACATTACTAATAATCAGCTTTTTCACATCAGAGGCCGTACAATAAAACGCAATCCACGACCGAAACTGTATCTCCGTCCCTTTCACACGCGCTGTGCGTCTCTTTTGTTTGTTTCCGTAGCGTTTCATTGTAGGCCCTCAGGTTAAACTACACCATAACACCTTGAAAATAATGTTCAAACTCACCTGACAACAACCAATCCACCATAACCAATATAGTAGAACAGATAGAAGAACATTTTGAAGAAGCCGATCGCCAGCTCTTGCGGCGGTAGCTGCGACAGGTCTGCTATTTTCTGCTTTATGTTAGATGGCGATAAGGACGAGAACGCCGTGGCAAGGCCGTCCTTGACTGACTGCAGTCCTCGGCGGAAGGGATCTTTGCCGGCTCTAAAAGAAATCAATTTAAGTGATTAATACCTGATTCAAAGAACAACATCTCATACTGGCCTGATTCCGATAGCTCAAGCACTTGTGTTACGGATATCTGACGACAGAGGAATTATAGAGAGCTACCTATCTCGCTCGCTATATATATATATATATATATATATATAAACTTCAGGGGTATCAAATGATATATGATACCCCTGAAGTCGGTGGATTTTTCAACAGATTTTGATAGACAACCAAATTTCGATCTTACATCATGGTCTTACCTCTCATCATCGTTGTCTCCTAAGTACATATACGCCGCCTTCCTATCTATGTCACCACGGCGACAAATGTCAATGAAATATTTCGAGTGATAAATATCAAGCGACAAAAATATTTTCCACAGAAACATTTACAAATATGAATGGCACTTTGTTACAATTGTATGTCTGACAATTATTTTGTGAAAAACTAATTACTATTTTTAATCAAAGTACCTATTTCTAGAATTACTGTAGGTGAATCTTTACATGAGATTGAGTTTATATCGGATTTGCGTGACAATAGGGATTTGACTAAGCTCGAGATTTTACAAAACATAAATATTTTATCAAAATATAGGTAAATATGTGCCAATAGCAAAAAATCTCTATTAAAAATATAACGTCTAGCCGGTTTTATGGTCATTCAAAGATTCATGGGCAAGTCCATTTTAAAAGTTTGAAATTATTAAAAAATAATTATAGCATTGAATAACCCATATAATTTGCACCATTATTTATAATAGAACCATTGACATCAACGAAACATTTGATATAGCTACCATACAAAATTCAAATGAAATGCATACAAAATACTTGTTTGTGACGTCACATCTTCTTAGTAGCCATTTGTATGGAGCGTTTTGGGTTTGCCCAAAATAATGTGATTTGAAAGTTGTGATATCTCAGGTAGTGTAAATGAGTATCAAGTAATTCTTTCTACGATGTTTCTATTATTGAGAGCTCTTTTGATTACAAAAATAAAAAAAAAATAGTCAAATACCGTACTGTAATGTTCCGCGGTGCACATACGCATAGATCAAATGGTTCGCCGTGAGAACTTCCCTACCTATCAAAGTGCCAGTTGACAATGGACAACATTTCATATTTTTAACATGTCCATATTGATTTTTTATATGAAAATAGACATAAAATGAACAGACCCATATTTTTTCTTTTTTCAAAATTTGTCCATTTTCATGCATAAAATAATTATTGAAATTCTTTATATTCTAAATAGACGTAAGCGCCAAATGACGTCATCGGATGGCTGAATTCAGCGATATTCCTTTGCTTATCATTGTTTTAATAAAAAAAAGGTACTACTGTCAAAGGTTAACAATACTAGTGTCAACATTGTCAACGTCATTCATTCATTCAACGTTGACAAGTTGTCTTTTTTTTGACAGTTGCATGTCATAGGTTTGGCATTTCGTAAATTTAAAACTTTAATGTGCTAAGCAAAGAAATATTTTACAATTTGCCGTCCGGTGACGTCATCTTACGTTTTTTAGTTTTTAATTTTTTTCTCAGTTATTAAGCAATATAAAAAATGAATAAATATATATTCGAGCAGCGGAAAAGTAAATAAAGAATTGGTATTTTTTGTTTCAGAGCTTAGCAATTTTGAAATGTTGTCCATTATTGTAGCTGTGGTCGAATAGGGGCAATTTGTCAACGGATTTTGCAGAACAAGCAAGTTTCGACCTTATGCCATGGTCTTACCTCTCATCATCGTCGTCCCCTAAGTACATGTAGGCGGCCTCGCGGTTCTTGGGCCCGCCCGCGGCGTCCTCGGAGGCGGCCATGAGGCTGGACGCGTGCGTCATCTCAAAGATGGCGTCCTCGCAGAAGTTCACGAACGCCTCGAGCTTCTCTTTGTCGCCTCCCTCTGTTACTATGCTGTAGAAGAACGCGCGTTTTGATTCCTGGAAGATATGTACCATATTATAGTAAACGCACCCTTCTACCATAGATTTATTCTAGTATAAAGATTGGTGGAATGGGGCCATAGTCCAAGAAAGTTGTTCATGTAACAACTCAATCGACAAACAATAGCAGTGTTAACAATACAGATGTTGAGGATCGATGGCTGGACCAGCCTCTTATATTGTTTATGTTTTTAAACTTTTTTACTCTTCTTCTTTGTCCACCCCTTTTCCCAGTTTAGCTGGGGTCGGGTCTCCTTGTTAGTCTGCGCAGAGAACTCTGTTCTGGGTTGTCGATGTGCACAGATTTTCTCGCTGGGTCTCTTTCTGCATATTTGACCACCAGGTGGCGGGTGGTCTTCCTCTTCCTCTTGGGCGGTCAGGGATATTTAGGGCCTTTTTGACTGAGTGAGTGAGTTTTTAAACTTTTTTACTGATTTTGATAAATATTTTTGTACCCCCATCTAAGGGAATTACATTAGTTTTGCGGATATCAGTGGCTTTTATTGGAATCCCTCACCAGCGCTCATTTTATATACGGTCCAATCGCCTTAACAACTGCTCGCTTCATCGACAACAATGTTTCTTCAATAATGTCTTAGGTTAGCCGCTGAAAACCAGCGTCGGCGCTGGCTATATTCGGCCAGTGTCGACCAAAGCTGAGCGGGTCAACTATTTGACACTTTCTTTTTTTCACTTAAATGTATCTGTATGTTCTTTTTACTGATTGTGTCAAAGAAAGATTTATTCATTCATTCATTCATTCATCGTAGGTTTCTTCTCTAGATTTCAGCATGAAGCCAAGAGCAAAACATCATCAATAAAAAATACTGAATGATCAAATACTAAGCGCAAATACTCGCGGCAGCAAGAAGAGTGTTTTATTAATTAATTATGAATTAAATATGACACCTGCTACGAGATGTCTTTGGCTCGAGTATACGAAACTATCCGGAACATGCAAGCTCCCTTACGAGATGTCTTTGGCTCGAGTATACGAAACTATCCGGAACGTGCAGGCTCCCTTACGAGATGTCTTTGGCTCGAGTATACGAAACTATCCGGAACGTGCAGGCTCCCTTACGAGATGTCTTTGGCTCGAGTATACGAAACTATCCGGAACGTGCAGGCTATCTTACGAGATGTCTTTGGCTCGAGTATACGAAACTATCCGGAACGTGCAGGCTCCCTTACGAGATGTCTTTGGCTCAAGTATACGAAACTATCCGGAACGTGCAGGCTCCCTTACGAGATGTCTTTGGCTCGAGTATACGAAACTATCCGAAACATGCAGGTTCCCTTACGATGTTTTCCCTCATCAACGAGCTAATGGTAGAAATATGCACATAGTTTAGCTGAAGCTCTATCGGAAGGGTTTTACAGGACGATTTGCAGTTTTTTTTCTGATGAGGCATAATTGTTTTTGACGTTCCATTTAAGTGAGGTGGAGTAGGGATTGACGTTTCCAGTTTTATAATGTATATTTGAGTGTTTTTCTTTTATTTTATTGTGTCACTAACATTGTTAAATACTTAGAATAAGGCTATGTTTTAATAATAGTGTAACAATCTAATTATTACTAATTAGTCTTTTGAGTTGTTATTCACAGTAACTCTGACCACTTTGATAATTGTATTTTTTTTTCTCTTTTCAAGTGAAACTTTGTACCATCATGAATATTTGAAAAGAGTAACTACTGAATTTCTTGCTGGTGTCTTCTCAATAGAAATAGACATTCCGAATCAGCTGTAGATGATAATATATGTACCTATTTTGACATTCATAAATGTTCTGTATGGATATAAATTGAATAAAGAATTTTTAATCATCTTAAGTGCAGGGCACATGGCTTAAAACTGTAAGCCCTCAACATGTTTATAATTTACTAAACCTAAATACTAATTTACTAAAGGATGTAAATAAATAAATAAACAAAATATCGTCTAACCTTGATCTGCGGCTTCTCCCACTGCTCAATGTTGGACTCCTTGATCTCGAAGTAGACGCGCTCGATCCTCTTCGAGCCGCCCATGATCTCGATGCGGCCGAGGAACGGCTCGAAGTAGTTCAGCACCGAGCCGGCTGTCTCCAGGAATCGGGCCAGTCTGGAATCAAAAGCTCGCTTAGAGAAATGTATGAAAAGTTTTTTTAATGTCGATAAGAAGACGGGGTCACATGATGGTAATGGTAAGCGAATGCCGCCGCCCAGGGACATTCGAAACACCAGTATAGTGACCGGTCAGTGGCCGGAGTAGTCACCCGGTTAACGACATGTAGTCAGTTCAGATCCCACTCAAAGACCGTCGAAGAATTTTAAAATGCATCCCGGTTGCGTCCCAAGCAGTCGCTTTGGAGCCCAGGGTACGCAACGACCAGGATTCTGGATTGGGGGGGTCTGGTAATTACAATGAAGCGACTGCCAGTCTGACATTCGCAACACTTTAATAGGGGAACCAGACCAACTGAATCATGGTTACACGTTTCAGAAACTTTTTCCTGAAACGTGCAGGTTTCCTCACGATGTTTTCCCTCACCGCCGAGCAGATGGTAATGGTAGAAATACGCACATAGATTTGAAAAAAAAAACCATTGGTGCACGCTCAGATTTGAACCTCGACCACCTGCGTGGAAGGCGCGTTCGTATCCATTGAGCTACCATTGCTCTTAATTCTTGACTCTTTCTCTTTCATCTCACCGTGTGTTTCCCGGTTGCTACCAAAGCTGTCGATTTTTTTATGTGATAGGCGGCAGACGAGCAGACGGACCGTCTCATGGTAAGTGATTACCACCGCCCATAGACATCCGCGACACCATCTTAGCCATTGTCTGTTAGGCTGATTGAAGGATACCTAGGCTCGTTGAAGGTTACCTGTGCTCTTTGAAGGTCACCTAGACTCATTGAAGGTTATCTAGGTTGTTTGAAGGTTACCAGGGGGCTTAATTTGAGACCGTGCCGTAACGAACGAGAATATACCTGTCGCATCTAAACAAAGGAGACCGACAGCGCGTGTGAAAGAGAGGGAAACTCCGATTCGGTCATCTGGATAAAACTCAATAAATCTTACCTAGACTTATTGAAGGTTATCTTTTGAGTATTTGTCGAGGAAATAGATATTTGTGTTGGGTTTGGGTGTTTGTGGAACCTTCGTTGTTTCTGGTTTCCATAGTACAAGGGAAAACCTTAAGGTTGGGACCAGGACAATGTAAGTGATGTCGTTTAAATTTATTTATTTAACTAGGCTTATTGAAGGCTACCTAGTCTAATTGAAAGTTACCAGAGCTTATTGCAGGATCATCATCATCAGCCCATTTAAGTCCCCGCTGCTGGGGCACGGGCGTCCCTCAATCACATGAGGGTTAATTGCCATACGCACCGCTTGGCAGACGGGTTGGCGAGGGTTTTGATATAAATGCAGAGTTTTCCTTCTCTGGGTGCTGATGATCATGCCAGCAGCTTTACCTTAGTCGCCTTTTACGACACCTCGGTAAGAGTGAGGGTGGCCTATTCTACTCTGCCGGGACCACACGGCTTGCAGGATACCTAGACTCAATGAATATTACCTAGGTTGTTTAAAGTTGAAGTTACCTAGACAGTTTGAAAGTCACTTGATAGCTTACAGCGAACCAGTCCCGTAACGAATGAGAATATATCTGTCGCTCCGACTCATTGACAGTTACCTGGGCTTATTGACGGTTACCTAGACTGCGGCGACACTGTGGACACGGCGCAACTCACCCTAGCGGTGTGTGCGCCGTGGGCACAGGCTTGCCGTGCATTGGATAGCAAAGGTCGGCCAGGACCTCCCACTCTCTAATACACGAAGACTTTTAATCGGTGATCAGGACCTACTGATTCCGACTAGGTGGATGATGGCCATTGCTATAGTAATAGTAGTTACATGTTTTCTTTTTGTTTAGGTTTTATTTTAAATTTTATTAGATATCTAAATTTAATTGTAATGTATGGTCTTCCTACATTTTTATGAAGTGTAGAAAGCTATTTTAACTTTCTTTAACTTGTTTTATTTGACGTTGTCTGCCATTTGACAGTTTTCTACCAATAACATGAAAAACTTTAAATCTCTAATGAGGTTTGTTATCATCACTGTACCTGTACTTATGAAGAGGTTTTATTTGTAACAAGGAGGAGTAGGATGACCATATTCATAGTTATTAACTTAAAGTTCCAGACAAGAAAAAAAAATGGAACGCTGACATGTAACTACTATTACTATAGAAATGGCCATCATCCACCTAGTCGGAATCAGTAGGTCCTGATCACCGATTAAAAGTCTTCGTGTATAGCGAGAGCTATATTAGAGAGTGAGGATGCCTGGAAGGCCTTTGCTGCATATTGCGAGCACGTGATGGCGCGGAGGGGGAGGAGACGACGCCAATATGTGCATCTCCTTTCTCTCCGAGGAGGGAGGAGGGAGAGTTTGAAGGTTACCTAGGATATTTGAAGGTTACCTGAGCTCATTGAAGATTCACTAGGTAGTTTAAAGGTCACCTAGGTTCCAAAACAAATATTAATCTTTATCAATTAATCTGAACAAGAACTTAAAATAAAATTATTTTAAGTAAATAACACACTTAAAAATTTCATCTCGTGTTCAGGCGGGACTCGAACCCACACCTTCCACAATCCGGGTGAATGTACTACCAATTATACCACTGAACGCGTTACTTAGTCGACGAAATTTGTAAGTGCTTGATTCGACATGAGCTGTCGATTGTGGAAGGTGTGGGTTCGAGTCCCGCCTGAACACGAGATGAAATTTTTAAGTGTGTTATTTACTTAAGAATAAATCGCATAAGATTGCTATAAAATATAAATTATTTTAAGTTCTTGTTACCAATAAAATTTGTAAAAAATATCTCATGAATTGCATGATGAGCTCATAAGGATTGACACAAACAATCGCAATAAATCAGTAATCGGTATGGCGGCCACCTTACCATCGATTCACGATTATTGACATATGTCCCCATAAATTGCATTAGGGACCAAGGTTAAAAAAGCTGTCTGGAAGGTAACTGGGCTGTTTGATGGTTACCTGGGCTCGTTGGGCATGTGCTCGGACAGGTTGGTGAGCAGCACGGCGAGGTTGAAGCCGATCTCCTTGGCGGGCTCGTGGAAGCGGTCGCAGAACCCGATGTAGTCTAACTTGCCGTCGTGGTTCGTCTCGCAACAAGCCAGCAAGAACTCGATCTCTTCACTGGAAATGAATGAACATCTTAAAGTTAACTGTTGAATGGACAATACGACAAAAATTATTTTCCGAAACGAAATATACTATTTATAGATTAGACTCATAGAAATTTAAGAAAATCATTTCAGAAATGTTTAAATACCTAGATATTTATGGAGAATTTTTTTTTATAAAAATCTTGATGTGACGTCATCACTCGCCATGACAAATTAATAACTCTTTTGCTCAAGTTGATTTAAAAAAAGCTAATAAAAAAAGTCGCCTAAACTTTTTTGTTGTAAGTACATATAGCACCGACATCACAAAACGTTGAGCCTCAGGACTACTCCACTTCCGGCATATAAATAATTATTAAAAAACGATATTTCAACAAAAACACACATTTAATGAAAACTAAAAAATATTTTATTGGAAAAGCGTATAAAAATGCAAATATTTTTTGTCGTATTGGCCATCGACTGGCCGGATTGTGCATTTGTTATTGACCCCATGGAACTATAGAAAATGCGCTTAAATTGGCATGTGCCATTTTCAGAAAAAACGTCACAGAGTGCGAAGGAGATTCAACCGACCCAGACGCAGCAATGCATCTCTATACGGGTGCGGTAGAGAAAGAAAGTCACCCAGCATGTCACCCAGTACTACGGCTTAGCGCAGTTTTTCTTGTATGGCTTCTATGAAAGTCCAGGCTCAGTGTATGTGTAAGACCGCCTTATTATACTGTCTGTTGTTGTTGTATACTTGTGTTTTGTTTTTGTGCAATAAAGAATATCTATCTATCTATCTGTTAGGGTCTATGAGTGACCCTGCCTCATGGACCCTAACAGATAGATAGATAGATAAAAATCCTTTTTGCACAAAAACAAACCTGCAAGAGAATATAGTTAATTCTAATATTTTGTTTTTTTTTTTTTATGACTCTACCCGAAGATAATTTGCCAATGTCAAGTAACTTATTGAGAATAAGTAGGTAGTAGTCAGTCAACTGTCAACTGTAGAAGTCAGTCAAAGTCACAGTCACTCAATAAAACGCCGGTGTTTTACGTTTTATCGACCTTCGGATTCAGCGGATATCACTCTAAAAGCGGGTATAAAGACTCTATTAGGTCCAAGCAAGTTGTCACGAGACAACTAACTCGACACACAATAGCAGTATTAAAAACGATACAATCCAACGATTCTTATTCTTATTAGGATCACTTTGCGGCACTTCACCGCACAAATAAACACCAGATTTGTACACTAAAAACCACTAGACAATAATTTAAAACCTTTGAGATGCATCAGCCCACGCGGCTTGTTTTAGCCCTACCCACCGAATCCAACTCTAATATTGGTCACGTTATACTCACGGCGTGTAGCTCTTCTGCTGCTCCATCTTCTCCTTGAAGTCCTTGGGCAGCACCCAGCCGTCGTTGTTGGCGTCGATCTCCTGGCAGCTCGCGCTGGAGGTCAGGTCCTTGAGCTTGAGGAACATGTCGAAGTACTTCAGGATCAGCTCCACGTTCGACGCGGACTCCACGAGGGTGTCCACCATCTGCTTACCGATTGTTCCTGTGTAAATCGCATAAGTAAAATTAAATCTTGGTAAATGTATATTGGTATGGACGCCCTGCTGGTCTAGTGGTTTAAGTACCGGGCCGTGATCTCGGGGTCCTGGGTTCGATTCCCGGGTCGAACGAAAAGTATGTTTCGAATTTTTCGAACATAGCTCGGGTTTGTGATCACCAATCCGCATTTGGCAAGCGTGGTGATTAAGCCTAATCTCATCATAGTAGCGATGACTTGATTTCTATGATGGAGGCCTTTGCCCTGCAGTGGGAAAGTTTATAGGCTGATAATTTCAATTTCAAATGTATATTTATTATGTTCTTTATATGCTGAGTATCACAGCTATTTGCTGGCTCTTCAGAAATGTACGGGCCTAGGCCAAGTACAGTTCCTACACTACGGATCTGATTGTGATGTGGTGGGGGTAATGAGTCTTGATTGTGATGATCTGTGTGGTTGTGGGATTGGGCGTGTTTGTGGGACGTAAGGCTGTGAATGAGAAAATATGTGTGCCTGGTTAACACCTCGTGAAATTGATCATATCATCATCTATTTGGAGGAAATTCCTTACAATCCTACACGTATTTAAAATGGCAGCTTTCTGTTTATTATTATTGTTAGCCTGTACTGTCCCACTGCAGGGCAAAGTCCTCCCTACCCTTTTACCAAAGTTTTCGGTCACAAGCCGCAATAAATGTATTTTGTTGCGAATTTTTCGAACGTAGCTCGGTTTGTGATCACCAATCCGCATTTGGCAAGCGTGGTGATTAAGCCTAATCCCATCATAGTAGCGATAACTTGATTTTTTTATGGAGGCATTTGTCCTGCAGTTTATAGGCTGATACTAAATGTATAAATTAAAAAAAAAATGTACGTGCGTGCGTGCGTGCGTGTGTGTGTGTGAGTGTATGTGAGAGAGAGTATTAGGGCTTAAGTGACTGTGTGATGGACTTAAGTGGAATTGGGCAGGACACTTAGCTGGGTGGAGTAAAATCCTGACCGAATGGTATCCTCTAACCAGCAGACGAAATCCGGGTCGTCCATTGTCACGCTGGGTCGATGACATCACCAAAATCGTGGGGACTACACGGATCCGAGCGGCTCAGGACCGGGTACATTGGAAGGAGGCCTATACTCAGCAGTGGGTACTACCGGGCTGATGATGATGATGATAATGATAGCCCCACAATGCCTCTTCCCTAGCTACGGCCCTGCACATTTGCATCACATTGAAAATGGCATTCCACTATGAACAAAAATGAGGAGTGAAAAACCTCACCGTTGACAACGTTCCCCTCGAGCATAGACAGCATCATGGTGATCATGTCCTTCTGCAGGTTGAGCAGCTCCTTCAGCAAGTCCACCTGCGAGGAGTGCTTCGACAGCTTGTCCTGCATGTGCGAGAACAGGAACAGGAAACCGCCCACCGCGTCCCACAATCTGAGGGATTATTCAAATATCATCGACATTTTAATTAAGCTTACATGTATATTTTTTAAACTTTCATGGTCACTAACATTAGAATAGTTATTTACGGGATTTCTACCATGTACCTTATTTCGGAAACTTAAAAATATGGTAGTAAATGGTAGAAATCCCGTAAAATAACAATTCTTTTGACTTTGACTTGGCTCTCGGCAGAAATGGGTGAACAAACCTGGAATGTGCCAGAGCCTGCTGGTTCTGCGTGCAAGGCCCCTGGATGACCTCGGTGAGGGTGTTGAACACTTGCGACGCCACGCCGATGGCCTTGAAGAAGTTCGCCTTGCCGGCCGGGTCGATCAGCTCCTATTCATTTAACATTTCATCAATAAAAGCATGAAACATCGTAGGGCCGCCAAGTGATTCGAGTATAGGGAGAAATTATTACATAGTGGGTTGTGAAAAATTGTTAATACTTTCCTTAAAGTACTTTTTTTTTTTTTACATTATAGCGGACAAACGAGCAGACGGCACACCTGTTGGAAAGTGATCACCGCCGCCCATGAACATCTGAAACACCTGAGGTATCACATATGCGTTGCCGGCTCTTAAGAAAGGAGTACACCCTTTTCTTAAAGGTCACCAGGTCGTATCTGTTTGGAAACACCACGGATGACAGCTGGTTCCACAGTTTTACTGTGCGTGGTAGGAAATGACGTGAGAAACGCACTGTAGTCGATATAAATCCATCCAGGTGATGTGGATGGAATATATTTGTTACTCACTTTAAAAAAAAATCTCCTATTCGCCACAAACAATATAAATCACTTGGAGGCGCTAGTATCATCGCGGTGTTGCCTTAATAATATTTAAAAAAAATCTTAAGACGACCTGGATTAGCTTTTACTCGTAATGAGGAAATAGATTAAGAGTGAATTACATCTGTTGCAGTGTAACTTTTAAATGAAATACGTAAGATGGCGCTATGCCAGGCGTCAGTTGATCAATTATGCATGAGAAGATAATATTTTTTCATTCATCTCATTGTTTTTATATAAAAAGCAGAATCGGTAGATCAATAAATCGGCGTTTTATTAAATTACTGTGACTTCGACAGATGAAGTACATTAATTTTTAGTTGATACTAGCCTTTGCCCGTGGCATTGCTGGCAGAGTATTCGTTTTTGTTTATCTCACTGGAATCTAACATTTTCGGGATAAAAAGTATCCCAGGTATATCCCCTCCCTTAGTTCTAAGTTACATCTCTACCAATTTTCAGCCAAAAACGGTCCAGCCGTGAGTTATAAATTGTAACCAACACTACTTTCTTTTATAAATATAAGATTGGCAAACTCAAATATTTGTTTCATCAACAAACATTTGTGTCGATTCGGGTCGATTCCCGTGACCTATTGTCCCGACCGGAAATCAATGCGCTAAACGTAACGTCAAGATAAATAATAAATAAATATTTCACAACATCACATACATTGATCTGAGTCCGAGATAGGTAGCTCAAGCACCAGTGTTACGGATATCAGAATTAACAGTGGCATTACAAATATATACATCATCATCATCAGCAACCCACACCCGTCCACTGCTGGACATAGGTCTCCCCTAATGCACG
Source organism: Marasmia exigua (assembly GCA_019059595.1). Taxonomy (NCBI): domain Eukaryota; kingdom Metazoa; phylum Arthropoda; class Insecta; order Lepidoptera; family Crambidae; genus Marasmia; species Marasmia exigua. Next base: position 7,362,558 of record CM032487.1, on the reverse strand, counting down.
CCACTGCTCCCGATTTTCGGCCACTCTCATCCAGCCCACACCAGCCAGCCTTCGAATGTCATCATCCCATCTTGTCGCAGGGCGTCCTACACTACGCTTACCGAGTCGCGGTCTCCACTCAAGGACTTTACGGCTCCAACGGCTGTCAGTTCTGCGGCTAATATGACCAGCCCACTGCCACTTCAGTTTGCTAATTCGGAATATATACATATAAATCTTTTATTATGTAAATACATACTTATAATACATATAAACACCCAAAGCCAATACAAACCGACATGTTCATGCACATAAATGTTGGTACTGCGTGGGGATCGGCAACCCTTGCATCAACGAGTAAACATCAAGATGATGCTGGAGTTACCTTGCTGGAGTAGTGCCAGTAGAAGTCCATGATGGACTCCTGCAGGCGCAGCAGGTAGTCGACGGTGCAGATGACCACGTTCACTGTGGTGGTGTTGCCCGCCTGCGTGCGGAGGTAGTTCTGCCACTCTGAACGGAAAATATTTGCTCATTATTATCGTCTTCGGAATGTTAAGGTTTTTAAAGGGTCGGCAGCGCGTATGCAGGTCCGTAGGACGTTGTAGACGTCCATAGGCTGCGGTAATCGCTTACCAAGCGAGCCGCACGCCTGTTTGCCACCGACATAGTCCCTGTACAGAGCTCGCGTGAATGGAATGCGTTTCGAAATACAATGCTTGCTTAAAAGGAAGTGTCTTACTGATGCTTGCAACAGTAAAGCCAATCCGCGACGAATTCGCGCTTCTGGACAAGGTTTTAGTATAAAAGAATGTGACTTTAGAAGTCATGCCATGCAGTTACAGGCTAGTTGCCACTATTTTTATTATTTGATAGAACGATTACAATTATATTACGCCATAAAAATATAAAAAAATTTTTGGAAACACCTTTCCTAATATATTTAAATTATATTTTCCCTATACAGCCATAAAAGTCATTTCATAATGGTCTATTAATTATCCGTATCGTGACGTCACTGTTATTGTAAGCTATACGCGTGATTGCCATGACTGTTATAACTTGAACCTCAAGACCACGAATAACCTGAAACTGGCGGTTTGACGTTTTGTTGTTTACAATAATGATGACGTAGAACCATGGCGGACGGTGTTTTCAATGAAGTAAAAAATAAAGTAAAAATATAACGTGTTTAAGTTAGATTTTTTATAGCAATTCCTTATTTATATTTATTGAAGTTTATATATTTCGGACCCGTGTACGGGTCATTAATAACATCTGAATTAAAATGTTATTTTTATAAATAGTGACATGAGGCAACTTGCCTATTATAGAGTGCGCACCACCAAATAAGTTACTCGAAAAGCGCGCTTCAATCGCCATTAAAATTTAGGCTTTATATTCAAAGACACAAGGAGTCTAAAATTATAGTTCCATGTTATACCGTGGGACTTTTATCGTGGCGCGGACTCTTAGGTGGCACAACTTTGTATCGACTCAAGGTAAAATTTATCTTACTAAGTATAAATAAATGACACTAGTTGGCACCATCGGTCGATGCGCACATCCCCAATTACAGGGAACTTACAGTTTTTAGTGGTAGTCATTCTAAGTATGGCTATTACCAGAGCAATCGATCGATTGTCGATCGAAGGCATTAATCAACATCGCTCAACTGGTTTGGTAGCTTTAATTCATCGACGTATGCCGTTCGACTAACCAATCTTACTATTTCCTCTTAAAGTGTTCATCATCATCATCATCAGCCAATAGACGCCCACTGCTAGACATAGGCCTCCCCCAATGTTCTCCAGACAGATCCTTGTTATTTATCCATATGCCATTTATTTTCCTCATAGTATTTGTAGCTCACCTTTAAAAAAAATCTGTTTCGCCAAAATCAATATAAATCACTTGGTGGCCCTTTTATCGTCGTGGTGTCGCCTTCAGCTCAATGCGGAAGAATGTTTAAATACAATTAAATAGGTTTGATATTTGATATTAATGTCTGCAAAATTTTGGGTGGTAAAATTACAAGACGATGGCTGGAGGATACGCACAAATTTCGAGATAGAAAAGATTGTAGACACGCCTAAAATCATCGGTGAGACCAAGGCGCATCGTCTTCGCTGGCTTGGCCACCTCGAGAGACTGGACGAGTATCGTATCGTGAAGAAAGCATACCAGAGCCGACCGATGGGCCGACGCCCGGTAGGCCGGCCTAGGTATCGCCGGAAAGACGTCGTCGAAAATGATCTGCGAGAACTTCAGGCCGGTGACTGGCGACAAGTAGTGTGTTAATAAAAAAGTGAATGATGGTGCCACTGTCGTTATTTCTATTTGTTCTATTTGTGGGAGCATGGTTTTTGTTCGTTATTTTTTATCTATGTATCTAATACCGGTCTATATTAATTAATTTATATTAATGTTGCATTTTATTTTTATTCTTGTTGGATCTGTATGTATGCGTTTTGTTATTCATGTTCACGTTATAGATGTAGTACCTTGTATCGTTCCGTTCTCTATTAATTAATTGACAGTTTTTTTTTTAAATTGTATGTTTTATTTTGAGTCTTTGCTCGATGGTACAGCCTGAAAATCAGCGCTGCAGCGGCAGTTGTTGTAGCACAGGCTGAGGCTGAACCTTGCTGGCCGCAAGTTTATAATGTTTCTTCCTTATTAAGATTTGTATGTAATGTGTTGTGGTCAATAAATTATTTCTTATTCTAATTATTCTTAGTGCAGGATCGATCAAAGTGGCGTTCTCTAGTCTCGGAGGCCAAGACTCGTTTCGGGTCACTGAGCCAGTGGTGTAAGTAAGTAAGGATTAATGTCACTTACTCTCATGTCACTTGTCATGTCAAACAAAGTTGGACGGCATACATTGCTGCTGGGTTGCACTTTAGAAAAATCATTACACCTAATTAACCACAAAATTTAATGAAATGATTATCTTATACGATTCGTAGGATCAGATATTATAGCTGGATTAATTATTCGCCCGTATAAAATACACACGATGTATACGTCTGACTTTAATAATATGAAGGACGCGGATAGTAATCTGATTGAAGATCTTTGTTTGTTTAGTGTCTATGTTTGTTCCGTTTTTTTTTTTAACTTGATTTACCTTTACTTATAGTTTAATACGTTTGATTTTTCTGTGTACACATGTTTTTGAATTACAATCCAGATCAAAACTGTTTATTTTGTAACGACCATATCTCTGTAACGGTTGTAATTTGTTTTGTGTGAATAATAATAAATATAATAAAATAAAACTTACCCAAGTTGTGCCCTTCACAGGTGAGCTGTATGAAGCGGAAGAGCGCGCAGGTGAACTCCGCGTCATGCATGTTCTTCTCCCCCGCCGCGCCCTCCAGCCCCACGCCCAGCCCTGACAACGGCGCCAGGGTTAGCCAATCGTAATCATCACCAACCAAATCTACACCATGTTTTATAGGGTTCCGTAGCCAAATGGCAAAAATACGGATCCCTTATAGATTCGTCATGTCTGTCTGTCTGTTCGTCTGTCCATCCCTCCGTATGTCACAGCCACTTTTTTCCGAAACTATACGGTAAACGGTTAGGGTATTGTTTTATAATAATAATAATTCTCACAACATCTCATAGGTTGACCTGATTCCGTACTAAGTAGCTTAAGCACTTGTGTTACAGATATTACACAACAGAGGAACACAAATATATACTTACATACATATATTACACCCAGACACTGAACAAACCCAAGTGTTCATCGCACGAATGTTTGTCCAGGGTGGGGATCGAACCCACGACCTCCGGTCAGTCAGTTTTTATGTTGATTTAACACAAAAATAGAAAAAAAAATGGTAAAATGTGTTTGTCCCCCCCCCCCCCCCCTCCTCTACATTCTATAATAAAAGAATTAAGAAACTAAAAATATATGATATACATTACCATGAAAACTAACAACGAAAATTGGTTTGAACTTGACCTAGTGAGTTGTTTTTTTTTAAATACGTTATAAACCGTGAATCGCAATTTATTTTCCATTTAGCCAACTCAATTGTTTTACAATTAAGTAATATCTTACTTGCTGCTACGGAACCCTTCATGGGCGAGTCCGACTCGCACTTGGCCGGTTGTTAACCGTCTTACTCCTGTATCGAGGGCATTATACTGATGATAACAAACTTTTTCCCTCAAGGAACATAGGGTCAAATTCCAAAAAAGTTTGCCTCCCCATACAATTTGCACCAATCAGCTGATTAATGTTGTATGGGAAGGTGATTTTTCAGAAATAAGATCCTGAAGAAACGCCCCGTTGGTTTAGTGGTTTAAGTACCGGACCGTGATCTCAGGGTCCTGGGTTCGATTGCTGGGTCGAGCAATGGTATAAGTATTTCGAATTTTTCGAACATAGCTCGAGTTTGTGATGACCAATCCGCATTAGGCAAGGGTGGTGATTAAGCATAATCCCATGACGGATGACGGAGGCCTTTGCCCTGCAGTGGGACAGTATATAGGCTGATACTTTACTTTAAGACCCTATGTTCCTTGGGCCTAATATTTGTTTTCAACAGTATAATGCTCTCGGTAAGGGAGTAAGACGGTTAAAAAAAGAACACTTGCGCGATGCACTTGACACCCAGCGCCATCTATTGGTACTAATTTGAAACTAATAAAGTTCAGGAATGAAGTGACGTTGTTGGACACAACAGGTGTCGCAACCCGCAACATTTTTGTTACGTTTACATTCAGTTTTACTATGGAGAATGTTAATTAATAGGTTACAAAAACCACTAAAAATTATCCAAGTAGAGGTTTATACATACGTATACAAATAAAGTAGTTTTTGATACATCGAAAAATACCAAGTATTAATGAATTTACACACATAAAAATTCGCAGGCGCGCGCTGGTATTGTGACGTCACCGTAAAAGCATTTATTTTGAAATCAAGTATCTCGGGGATACAAGACGTATCATAGACATATAGTACGACATAGACGTAAAATTTAAGCACTCATATTTTTTATTTTCAACCGTGTTATAGGAGAGCTAAAAAAATAAAATTAATGAACATTCTCCATTGTGTGATATTGAATTTTGCCATCATTAGAATCGTAAATAAAAATCATGCTTTTATCTGTACAAAATCACCTTCGGCCTTCGTATTCCTCTCGAAGGCGTCCAGGTCCAACACAGAGCAGGAGTTCATGAGCCCAGCGATGGACGTGAAGAAGCCCACGTCCTTCTTGTCTTTGAGGTGGTTCAGCATACCCTGCAAAAATTACCCTTCATGAAAATCTTGATCTTCTTACCTTGTACGACTTACGAATTCACTCGAGTCTTTAACCAGTCAATGTACCTATTTCCCTAGATTTCGAATTTTGTTCAGTTGAAATAAACTTCAAAAAGTAGTGCACAATTATTGAATAAATAGTATAAATGTTTGGTTAGAGACTCCCGCTCCGAAATTGTTTAAACTAGATCCGGTTTAGTAGCTAACAATTTAAATCTATTGCTGTCGCTAGTTACTACTGACTAGGGCTACCCGTCGCCTTAAGTACAGCGATCCGCCTCGTGGGCAACAAATATAAATGATATAATAATAATAATAATTTATTTCAATGCACAAGTAAGAAAGAAATGACACACAACATTATAAGTAAACCAAGTATTTGTGCTTTGCAAAAATTCAGCATAAAAAAGCAACAGGGGTTTCCAAACTAGGCTAAGCCTGTATCTTGGAAACCAGAGAACAGTCTTAAGATTCCGAGTTCTTGCAATCACCAAATAAACATAAGATAATAATTAAAATAAAATAAAAACAACAAAAAAACATTTTTATTTTTTTAGTATTACTTAAGTACAATGAAATGAAATTAAACACATATACACAATATAAACATAATCAAATCAAAAATTATGTTTAGTTGCCTGGTTGATTGTTAAATGTTGCAATATTTATCTATATAATGCATTCATATTATATTTATGTATTTATATTAAAACTTTCTGTGTAAGTCTTGGGGGGCAAAGCTGAGCGCGTCCGTGGGCCTCAGCTCTAGATACCCACACGTGTCCCCTGGGTAGCGCCAAATGCTCAGCACCACTGGTGGTAGGCTTCGGCCGCGGCTGGTAACCACCCACCTAGCAAAACCAAGCCGCCAAACGACTAACATCGTGTTCCGGTTTGATGCTAGGTGATGCCATTCCGGCAGGGGAGTCCGAAACAGTTGCGCCACCAAGCGAACCGGGTTCGGTAACGCATGATTGATGCGCTGGGCGACTGACCGCGGAGGGTAGCGGGATCCTAAGCACGGTTCTCCGCTGGCCGACCGCAGTTAGTAGGGGGCCCAAGTAATAGGATAGCCACTTATGAAAGGCTGCCCCGCCAACTAGCGAAAAATCCCAGGATGCGCCATCGTGCTGGTTGGCGACCAGTTGCGAGGGCCCGATGGACATTCCTGGGGGGGTTAGGGCGTCCCCGCGCGCTCCGGTTCAGTCGCCCGCTTGCGTAGCGTCATAGCTTGACCGCTTGGCAGTAGCTTCGGAACGCCTCGTTCCTCTGTCCTCTGCCCGCCTGTCCACTCTCACTTACCTAATGAAAAAGAAAATTAAGAAACTGGTTAAACAGCGGTTGCACTCCTTCGCACTAAAAGTGCACCTCGCCAATATTCGAGGATTGCACTCAAATCTCGAACCGGTCCATCACCACCTGGAAACTGAAAAGCCGCACCTGCTGTTTCTCACGGAGACGCAAATCAGATGTCCCTTAGACGCAGCATATTTACATTACCCAGGGTACACCCTGGAGCACAATTTCAAACAACGCACTGGCACTTGCGTCTTTGCTCGCGATGACATCTGCTGTCGGCGTCTCCGTAACCTTGAGGATCCCAGTTTCTCAACTATTTGGGTTCTGGTTGACACAGGCATAGAGCAAATCCTCTATTGCTGTGTCTACCGGTCGCATGCCGATAATACGGAGACAACTAGGCTATTTCAGCACCTTAGCGCCTCTACGGAAATGGCTCAGCAGAGGTACCCGAGAGCACAACTGGTGGTTCTGGGGGATTTTAACGCCCACCACCGTGACTGGTTGTTTCCGTTCCAGAACACTGACCACGCCGGGAGATTAGCGCATACATTTTCTTTGTCACTTTTGGTACGCGGGTACATTTTGGTACGCGGGTAGCGCCATTTACCAGCTGGGAGAGACCCAGCTGGTAAATGGCGCTACCCGCGTACCTGATGTTGATGGCCACGCAGCAAACTGCCTAGATCTTCTGCTGACAACCGAACCAGACCGATACCAAGTGGCAATCTCCTCTCCTCTGGGAAGCTCTGACCACTGTCTGGTAAAGTCTGTATCAGTCTACTCTCCACCCGACCTTGATCCTACAGGAACTAGGCGAGTATGGCGGTACAAGTCAGCAGATTGGGACAAAATGAGGCACTTCTTTGCGTCCTATCCTTGGCGTCGCACTTGCTTTTCTTCAGACGACCCGACGCGCTGCACGGACGCAATTTCTGGCGTGATACTTCGGGCTATGGAATACTTTATTCCATACTCCGATGTCTCACAACAGAACAAAGCTCGCCCTTGGTTTAACGCAGACTGTGCCAAAGCCGAAGCGCTTAAGCACTCCGCCTACCAATCCTGGGTAGATGCTCGATCCCGCAAGTCGCGGAATGTTCGGAAACTGAAAAAAGCCTATAACAGTGCCGCTAAGTCCTGCAAAAGTGCTCTTCGGAAGGCCCGCTTCGACCACATTAGCCGTATAGGTGCCAAATTAGCTTCTCACCCATCTGGGAGTAAAGCTTTTTGGTCTCTGGCCAAGTCGGTCGAAGCCAATTTTTGCCAGTCGTCGCTACCACCGTTGGTGAAAGCCGACGGATCACAGTCCTCCAAAGTTACCCCAGTGCACTTCCGAGATGTCTGAGGTTAAAATTCACCAGAAAGAGGTTCTCAAGGCACTCTGCGCTCTAGATGTGAATAAGGCTAGCGGTCCTGATGGCATCCCTGCCATTGTCCTCCGAACGTGCGCCCCCGAGTTGTCTCCCATTCTTACTCGCCTGTTCCGTCTTTCCCTCCGTACCGGACTGGTCCCGAACGCCTGGAAACTAGCGAATGTCCAACCCATTCCAAAAAAAGGTAGCCGTGCTGACCCCTCTAACTACCGCCCAATCGCAATCACCTCCATACTCTGTAAGACTATGGAGCGTGTATTGAACAACCGTCTCCTTTCATATCTAGAGGACAATGATCTTCTCAGTGACCGTCAATTTGGCTTCCGCCGTGGGCGGTCTACTGGGGACCTTCTAGTATATGCAACCCACTTATGGAGCGAAGCCATCGATAAGCAAGGCGAAGCTCTCGCTGTTTCCCTCGACATCTCTAAGGCATTCGATAGGGTTTGGCACGCAAGCCTCATTGGCAAGCTGTCGTCGTACGGTATAACCACTGATCTCTGCACTTGGATTGATGATTTCTTGAGGGGCAGATCAATTCGGGTAGTCATTAATGGCTACTCTTCTGATTACCATAGCATCAATGCCGGTGTTCCTCAGGGATCTGTTCTTTCCGCAACTCTATTTCTGCTGCACATCAACGACTTGCTTTTAACACCCGGAATCTTTGGGTACGCTGATGACAGCACAGTTACGGAAAGATACCTGTCGGATTCGAGGTCCAGTGCAGACATCGGTTCAATGAGGGAAACGATGGTGGAGAGTGTTGATGCAACCCTGAATACTGTTTCCATTTGGGGAGACGCTAACTTGGTTGGGTTCAACCCTAATAAAACACAGGCCTGTCTGTTTTCGGCGAAGCGGAGTCCATTCCACCTGACTCCGACCTTCCGAAATGTTCCGGTACCTGTGACGGACCACCTAGAGCTCCTGGGCTTGGATCTGTCCGCCAATCTCAATTTCGGTCGCTACATTGAGTCCATAGCAAAAACAGCTGCAAAAAAACTAGGCATTCTTTGGAAGGTCAGACGGTACTTTAAGCCTGAGCAGCTCTTACATCTTTATAGAGCCCAGGTTCGCTCCTGCTTGGAGTACTGCTGTCACCTTTGGGATGGATCTGCCCGGTATCAGCTGGATGCTTTGGACTCGATAGAGCACCGTGCGAAGAGACTTATTGGTGATGACGTACTCTCAGGGGCTGGCTTGCAGAGCCTTGACCACCGCAGACGTGTGGCAAGTCTCTCAGTCTTCTACCGGATTCATTTCGGGGAGTGTGCGGAGGTTCTGCATAATTTGATCCCCCCTAGCCCATTCCACCACCGGACAACAAGGCGTGGCGAGGGGTTTCATCCATACGTTGTTGACTTACCCCTTATCCGCACGAAGCGATTTGCCTCCACGTTCATAATGCGGACAGCCAAGGAATGGAACTCCTTGCCAAGGTCTGTTTTTCCGGACCACTACAATCTGGACATCTTTAAGGCAAGAGTGAACAGGCATCTCCTAGGCAAACGCGTTACATCCTAGACCTCATCGTCACTTTCCAACAGGTGAGATTGTGGTCAAGCGTTAGCCTACAGTTCATAATAAAAAAAAAAAAAAAAAGTATATAAATATTAAGATTGCACCGCCCTACACATTCATCAAGTGTCCTTTAACCCAAAGGTTGTCTAAAAGAGATCGCTCATTGTAATAAGGCCGCCTTCGTTGTACATATCCTGTAAAACCTAGTTTTAAGTATTTTATATTTTATGTCGAGTTTTTTATTTTTATGTGATAGGTGGCAGACGAGCAGACGGATCATCTGATGGTAAGCAATTGCCGCCGCAGTGGAGTCCCAAGTACGCTGCCAATATTTAAACCCTCCTTTCGCCTGGGTGGGCCTTCGGTATCCTCACTCAAGCAGCAAAACACAGGACAGTGCTGCTTCTCGCCGGTTTTCTGTAAGGCCGTGGTATCACTAAGTATATTCATTCATTCATCTTTAAAAACCCCTGCACTAGACACACAGGCAACAGATCCACTTACCATCTGAATATCGATGTTGCCCCCCCTCAGTATCGAGATGCCCAGCTCCAGAGTCTTCATGACCATCTCGCTGGGCACGCCCTTGGACGCGGAGATGTGCAGCAGCACCATCTCGGCCACGCCGCGGTCCGCGAGCCGGGCTTGGTGGAACAGCAGCTTCTGCTTCTCCATCTCTTGTTCCTATGATAGAGAAACGAACTTATTTAACACGTCAATATTATGTAATCATCACATTAAGATTTCATGACATACGGAGCCGAAACGTGGACACTTACGGTACGGCTGGTCCACAAGTTAAAGGTCGCTCAGCGGGCTATGGAACGAGCAATGCTCGGCGTCTCTCTCCGAGATCGAATCCGAAATGAGGTGATCCGGCAGAGAACTAAAGTTATCGACATTGCTCACCGGATTAGCAAGCTTAAGTGGCAGTGGGCTGGCCATATTAGCCGCAGAACCGACAACCGATGGGGTAAACGGGTTCTGGAGTGGAGACCGCGTCTTGGCAAACGTAATGTAGGGCGCCCTCTGGCTAGGTGGGGGGACGATCTGCGCAGGATGGCTGGCAAGAGCTGGATGCGAGAAGCCATGGATAGATCACAGTGGCGAACAATTGGAGAGGCCTACGTCCAGCAGTGGACTGCGATAGGCTGATGATGATGATGACATTAAGATTTAACGGGTGTTAGTTCTTCATTTAGTAGTAGATGCCAAACTTAATAGACTGCGCCCGCGGCGTTCTCACGCAGTTCACCACCATGCTACATTTCGCCCCTATTTCACGCCTTCAAAGGATGAGTTTCAAAAACGTAAAAGTGAATTCCTGTTTATTTCAAATTATACGTAATAAGTACACATTTTCGCATACCTAACATCAAAGACGAACAACAAATACAAACTTCGATCCCTTTTTTCAACCCATTAAGGTGACGGGTAGGGTAAATTAGCGACGCCAATCGATTTTAATTTTTAGCTACTAAACCGGATCTATTTTAAACAATTTCGGGATTACAACCTCTCGGCAAACACCTATACTATTTATTTAATACTTATAGTTAACTGATTGGTCTGCTTTTGCACTCGAATTTTGGATTACCGCCAAAAGTGGCCGCTTTTGGCGTGAATCAATTTTTCGCATACAAAAACGGACCCAACATTCATTGTGCATGGTTATTTAATAAATAGTATAAGTGTTTGCCAAGAGAATGTAACCCCGAAATTGTTGAAAATAGATCCGGTTTAGTAGCTAAAATTAAAATCGATTGGCGTCGCTAGTGTGCCCCTCTAACCGTCACCGTAAGGGATGAATTTGAACAAAAATGTGGAAACAAATTGTTTTTGATTTAATATTAGGAGCCCAAATATTGATTTTCAAGATTCTTGCCTTTTGAAATTGCTAAACCCCCATACCGCGTTTCTCCCCCTATTCAACCCCCTGTAAAAGGGGGATTTCCCAAAAAAATTACAACTTAAAACGGTGTTATAAAGTAGCTTTAATCCTATTTCCAAATTTTTAGCATTATTTTTTATGTTACAAACGTCAAAACTGCTCAATAACACCGTTTTAGGTAACAAAGGTTTATTGAGCGTTTATGAATAAAGCCCAATTCTATGTGTCAACCTCTGATAATTACTTAAAGTGACGGGTAGGGCACACTAGCGACGCTAATCGATTTTAATTTTTAGCTACTAAACCGAATCTATTTAAAACAATTTCTGGGTTACAACCTCGCAATCAAATCAATTTTTCGCGTACAAAAACGGACTCAACATTTGTGCATGGTTATTTAATAAATAGTATAAGTGTTTGCCGCGAGGTTGTAACCCAGAAATTGTTTTAAATAGATTCGGTTTAGTAGACTAAAAATTAAAATCGATTAGCGTCGCTAGTGTGCCCTACCCGTCGCCTTAATACATACCATATAAGTTTCCATGGTTTTCTGCATGCAACAACAAGTTATTTATGTTAGTAAAAAGTATACCAATTTTTTTTACCACAATTTACATCAGCACCATGTAATTTTAATGCTAAATTTACTAATTTTAGATCCTGTGACGCTAGAAGCATTTCTGCTAAAACCAAGTTTCCATGGTTTTCTGCATGCAACGTGTTATTGTTAATAAAAAATATACCTAATTTTTTTACCACAAATAAGTTACACTTAATTTTGTTGCTTCATTCAGTAATTTTACATCCTGTAGCGCAAGGAACATTTCTATTTTTTTTTATAGGTATATGATAAGTGGCAGACGAGCAGACAGATCACCTGATAGTAAGCGATTGCCGCCGCCCATGCCCCGCGACATCAGTAGAGTGACAAGTGCATTGCCAACCTTTAAACTCCCCTTTCCCCTGATTGGGCTTTGGGTACCCTCACTTACGCAGCGAAACACAGCACAGTACTGCTTCACGCCGGTTTTCTGTAGGGCCGTGGTATCACTCCGGTCGAGCCGGCCCATTATGCCGAAGCGTGGCTCTCCCACGGTTTAGTACAGTTTTATCGATTTTATAAGTTACACCAATGTACCTGCGCAGAAGTCTTATTTTCGAAAACTGCGGCAATATCTTAACCAATAACAACACTCCATTTAAGCGCGCCAAAAATTACAATTTCTTATTGGTTGATGCGTCAGCGCCATGTTCGGTGCGAGTGCGGTTAAGAGAGAGATAGCATTCTTCTCCGGATTTATTGTATTTAATCTTAACGTAACACAATAAAGTCTGTATTTCTACTGATTTCGCAATCGTAATCAATCGGATTTAACTTGCTCTTCTGTGTAGACGAATTTTGCCGATGTTACTTATAAACGTGGTACGGTCAGCATCGAGAGTAGCTTAACACTTTAGTAGCATGTCGAAGTAACATTTTTTACGAACTCGCTTATAATAGGCAGAACAGTTACTTTGACATGGCACTAAAGTGTTAAGCTACTTCTGATGCTGACCGTACAGCTGTAATGACTTAACCTAAGTAACAACTCACGTGTATACTCGCGCGCCCCTCCTCCTCCCCCTCCGCCTCGCCGCCCCCCTCCTCCTCCTCGCCGCCCCCCTCCTCCTCTTCCTCCCCACACGACTTTGCGATTATATTCGCGTACGACATGTAGAGTAGATCCTCCTATAATAAATTAATGTACCGTGATTTTTTGAATACCTGAGAAACTTCTCGAGGATTACTCGAATACTTCGATACTCGAATACTTCATTTGTTGGCTTAAGTATTAAGATATTTAATAAGATACCACAAAATGTCATTAACCTATCACTGGATAAGTTTAAGTCTCATATCAAAACCTGCCTAATGAAGAAAGGTTACTATAGTGTACAAGACTATTTAAATGATAAGGATTCTTGGTCATGTTAATTGATTAATATTTTGAGTTGTTATTCATAGTAGTCTATTAACCTTCATAATTGTATTTTTTTCTCTTCTCAATTGAAACTGTAACATCATCAATATTTGAAAAGAGTAACTACTGAGTTTCTTGCTGGTGTCTTCTCAGTAGAAATCGACATTCCGAACCAGCGGTAGATATTATGTACCTATTTTGACATTCATAAGTGTTCTGTGTGGACCTAAATTGAATAAAGAATTTTTTATCTTACTCTGAGAGTCAATTAAGTTTACTGCCTACTTGGTCTGAGCATTCTACTTTAAATCGAGCCAAACTAGTGAGCTACATTTGACGATTCTAAATTTTAGCTTCATAGAGAGGTGACCTACTAAAAAAGTCGATTACAGTGAATAATGAATATGCACTTCAAACAAACGTGAATCGAATACTATAATAGTGGAAATGAAGTTATTAGTACTTTTATTTGGAGGAATGTTAATCAAAATGATTGAAAAGAAAGGGTAAAGTAGGTACAACCTGTGCGGATAAATAATGGGATCAGAAATGGCGGCGCATCTATTCACTTCTCGCTCGCACACTATTTGCGTCTATACTCGCACTAATGGCCGCCGCATCTATTCACTTCTCGCTCGCAAACTATTTGCGTCTATACTCGCACTCGTGGGGTGCGAGTATAGACGCAAATAGTGTGCGAGCGAGAAGTGAATAGATGCGCCGCCATTTCTGATCCCATTCTTTATCCGCACAGGTTGTACTGATCCTAGATATCGATCCGCGGCCAGTTTATTTCTTTTTCTTTGAAATCAAAGCGCTTATATTGTGTGCCATACATTTCTTTTCTTTTTACAAAGTTATTAATGTATTAAAATTTTAAAACAAAAGAATAATACGTTTTAATCAGAATGTGGCTTTTCATTTGTGGGTGAATATTCCTACACGATTAACATTGTATTCGTTCGATTATTTGGGGTACATAACTAGAGCTTAAAAAGAAAATAGGATTGACACATACAACATTGTACCAACGTTCAATTCTCTAGAGAACTAAACTTTTAAGTAAGTTTATCAATAGTTTAACAGAGAATATAAATCGTCAAATTATCTTTATCTCTATTGAAATAAATAAATGCAAATATAATTTTTAAAAGTTAAGAAATTGTGTTTTTTAACAAAGAAAGATTGATAAATTCAATGACCGTTGTTATAAGGTTACGTTGTCGAATTTTGTTAAAGTGTCAAATGTGGCCTTTTATTTTGGCCCAACTATAAGTATTCATATAAGCATGGCCTTAGCAACTACAAGTTATTAATTTATTATATCTAGATAAAATAGTATAATTTACAATCTTAACACTTATTAACCCAAGGAACATAGGGTGGAAGCTCAAGAAAAAATGTCTACCCATACAAATTGTTTCAAACAAATGATCGCTTTTGTATGGGAAGGTCATTTTTTTTCCAGATTAGAACCCTATGTTCGTTGTAGTATAATGCCCGGGTTATTTCACGGGTATTAAAAAAAAACATGATGTGTAATAAATTCAAATAAAATCTCAAAATTGATTTCGACTCTTGGCGGTAGAAAATTGACGCTATTCGAGTAAAAATTTTGTAAATCAATTAAAATCGATTCATTAATAGCTCTTTATCAGGGATACCAACGGAAATGGCAGGTTATAGTAATACAATATTATTGTAAATCCTGAATAAGATCTTGGATGTCACTATAACTAAAGCAATAAATGATATTTGATTGATTGATTGAAAATATTTTCGACGAATTTCGAAACAAATTGTGATAATATTACAAACGTTGTTCAGAATAGTTGGTAGAACACGTGGTTAAATGGATGTAAATATTCACAAATACACCCTGTATATGTAGGGTATATTTTGTTTTTCGGAATATGAATACTCATAAATGTTTGTTAAACCTTTGTTAGCTGAAACGGTGTTATAAAGCAGTTTTCATTCTTTTTTCGAACATTTTGTATGAAATTTCTTCATTTCAAACGTCAAAACTGCTGTATACCACCGTTTTAGCTAACAAAGGTTTATTGAACGTTTATGAATGAAGCCCCTTCCTTACCTGCAAAGCACCAGATCGTTCCGTCATGGCGCCCCGGCAGAAGGTGGTCACGAGCTGAGTGAGAGGGTCCGGTTTTCCTTCCTCTTCTACCACGTCACTCTTCTTCAGTTCTGCGTCTTCAAAGGATTGCTGCAAAATGTTTATTTGTTTTAATATCGATGCTTCGGCGATGTTTTAAAAAGTAATAAATCTCATAAAAGCTTAATTAATATGTTATTGTAGATTGTGTCAAATGTACAGTGCGACAAGTTTGATTTAGATTTGGCAAAAATCGGAACCAATGCTGTTTTCTCAGCGAGTGTCACATTAGGCAGCCTTTGACATTTTTCTAAAGAAAAAATAAATAGTGATCAATGTCACTTTAGGCAACTGCCTTGTCGTACTGCAGTGAGAAAAATAAACATGTCGAATTGAGAACCTCCTCCTTTTTTTTGAAGTCGATTAAAAAGTGATAAAAGCTGCTACAGTGCGATAAGGGTGGCATGAAATGGCTTTAAATACATAGGTATCTATGTCGTAATGTATTGTATACAATGTACAGCTTACATTAAAAATATACTGTCGAATGAGGGCTATCACGAATGAAAAGCCGCTAGATGGTGTAGTTATGACTCCAATTTAATTGTTTTATACGTAACGTTGTCATTTTGACATTTCAAGTCAATAACCAATCACATACATGGATCTTCTATCTAACGCCATCTAGCGGAAATTTTCATTTGCGGTAGTCATTATTATTATATCTTTATATTATTTTATCCAAGCATAACATATTTATTTTTTAGTATATAATATTTTGTTTATTTATGTATGCTAATGCTAATGCATTATAAATATTTTAATATATATATACAGTTAACTCTTATTTCCCTTTTTTAATATTGCACCACCTACCCCTCCTCTACTATCAAATGTCCTTTGCCTGAAGGTTGTCTGGTAGAAATCGCTTCCAGCGATAAGACCGCCGAAATTGTACAATTAAGTTTCTGTAATGCCTTTTGAAGTTGTGTTTTTTTTTTGTGAAATAAAGTATATCCATCTATCTATCTATTATTGTTCTGTGTTATCGACCCAGTATACAGGTATATGTTTTACAGGGTCGATGACACAGAACAATAGGCTTACCGTAAGATCTTCTATCATGACTTCTTGTCCGACGTTCTCTTCCTCCAGCCAGAGCTCATAGTATGTGCGAGCAAATATGTTGCACGCTCGATGCCTGCAAACATGATGAAAAATATAGAAGATTATTATTATTATTATTTGATAGAAATGGGGTGAGCCCTGCGTCTCATAGCCACTGCGACCAGTAGATGATCTATTGTGGCAGCCCCGTAACCTATTACAGCACCTCACGCAGCTCCAGTTCCAGGATAAACCCGAGAATGTAGCTGATGGGGGAGCTCCTGATCTCGTCAGCCGAGATCATGTGTGCTCCCAGGTGCCGGCTTCTGCAGCATGGTGCAGCGCCATGCACTCGCCGAGGACGTGGATAATCGTTTCCTCGTCCTCGCGACAGAACCTGCAGATTTTGGTATCTGTAAGGCCCATGTGCAATATAGAAGATACTCTTTATTGCACAAAAAGTTATTCAACTTTATGCTATAGCCACATTATGCTGTTCAGATACTATGTAAGTATGCATTATAAAAATATTTTTATAGTGCATCTTAAAAACTGGTTATTGAGGCCTTACACATTGTAACATTTTTTGAAAAGCGATTCAGTCTTGATGCAACATGGATATAGTCTCAAGACATCTGTCTTTAAATACGCGCATCACTAAAAGCAACGATATAGTCTGTATCGCAATAGTTGCAATGTATAAGCTCTAATCTAGATGGTAGTTAAAAATGAAACTTACGTGAAATGAACTTGAAATGTTCAACACAGAAATTAGGATAGACTCATCGAGCATATTTTATAGCATCTTTTATTTAAAATAAAAGCATAAGCTGACAATAACACAAACTCAACACACACAACACAAACTTCACACACACAACACATATACAACCTGTGCGGATAAAGAATGGGATCAGAAATGGCGGCGCTTCTATTCACTTCTCGCTCGCACACTATTTGCGTCTATACTCGCACTCGTGGGTGTGCGAGCGAGAAGTGAATAGATGCGCCGCCATTTCTGATCCCATTCTTTATCCGCACAGTTTGTACATAGTCAAGGCAATCAGGTTCCTTACCAATAGAGGCAACTTAGTCGAGGTTGTAGGTTCGAATCCGCACACATAGGTAATTACCTCAATTTCTTTTCTAATCTATTATCATTATATGAAAACCCATGAGGAAACTGAACATATCGGATAGTTTCTTTTGTGGATAGGTCTCCAACCTTATGGTTGAGATATTGATTTTAAACTTATAGCCACTATCTACTAGGTCTGAACCTAGACGGACGTTTGTCTACGGCGGGGATCGAACCCCCGTATGTACAATGAAGCAACTTCCGTCCTATCGTAAACTTTAGACAGAGGAACCAGACCAGCTGAGCCATGGTGGTTTTACGTTTCAGAAACTATCCGAAATCTAGTCGTCTAATGGCCGAGCCGAGCTAATGTTAGAAATACAAACATAGATTTGAAAAATCTAAATGTGCATGGCCGTGTGGTGCCCGGCAGAGTAGAATAGGCCACCCTCACTCTTACCGAGGTGTCGTAAAAGGCGACTAAGGTAAAGCTGCTGGCATGATCATCAGCACCCAGAGAAGGAAAACTCTGCATTTATATCTCAACCCTCGCCAACCCGTCTGCCAAGCGTGGTGAGTATGGCAATTACCCCTCATGTGATTGAGGGAGGCCCGTGCCCCAGCAGTGGGGACTTAAATGGGCTGATGATGATGATGATGAAATGTGCATGTTCGGATTCAAACCACGATCTCTCGTAGGGAAGGCGCGTTCTAAACCACTGAGCAATCGTCGCTCCTGATTTCTAATTATGTGAACTAAACCTCAGAATCTGTCAGTCAATGTGTCAATCGCATATTTTGACACATTTTGTCAATGTTCACGTAATGGGCGGCAACGTACCGGCTAATTTTGTACAGGTGCACGGACCTCAGGCAGGCGATGGCGGCGCGCTTCCTGGCCGCGCATAGAACCCGCTTCCAGTTGCTGGTCCGTTGCTGCGGCTTAGTGGCCTATGTTAGTCCGAGCAGCATGCGCAAGCCGTTAGCTGGTCGGTTAATAAAAAACACTTTATCCGTGGATAAATGTATGGTACAACGCCAAATTTGTATAGAATGACAACGCTAAACCATAGATTTAGTATCGGATTAAGATTGGTTGAATCGTACCTAAAATGTATAATAATATCCTGTAACGCAAATTGATATAATTCGTCAATAAAGTCTTGAAAACTTGAGGAACTAGCGGCGTTACCGTAATCGACAGTGGCGCCATCATTTATTTTTAAGACCTAATTGATGCATTGTACAACCACAATCTGTAACATTTCCTTAATTAATATTGAACCAAACGTGTTTGTCATTAGGATAGAATTGATGTGTTGCTGTCTCTACATCAAAAATTCAAAATGGCGGTTAACGTATCGATCATAGATACAAACAGATAGTCGTGAGTAGTTTTATTTATTAATTCATACAATACTGTAACATACAACACAATGGAAATCTTTGTTAGTTTTCTACAACAACACAGTTATTTTGATCACACCAACTCAATCCACACATGGCGGACTTCAAGCCCAAGAGACGTATAAGCTACGCAAACTTCATACCAGAAAGGCTTCTAAGGTAAGCCTTAAGGATTGAAGCTCAGTCATCCGTAAACTACGTCACACTAATTTAATTATGACATCAGACGCATTTATGATATCCCCCATTCCTTGTGTGAAATTACATACTTTGAAATTAAATACATAAATAATAAAAAATAAAAACGCAAAATAATTAACAGTGAATTCGGTGTATCCCAGAAAACTAAAGACCTAAAACGCGTAGGAAAGAGAAGACACCATCTTATGGACACTACGTCAAAAAGAGACAAATAATAAATAATGTATATGCATGTCAACAAATTGATTCTGCTCTTAAATGACGTCATTCTCGAGAAGAGTATGGCGGCTGGCGTTTTCGGTCACGTGATAATATGGATACTAAAAAAAACTTAATTTTTCATTCAATAAACCAATATTATTTATTGGTCAATTATTAAACAAAATAGTGCTGTATTCATATTTTTATGGTAAAAATTATATTAAAAACACTTTCTTAATTTAATTTAACGCACAGAAAACCTTAAAAAAGCTTAAGTGGCAGTGGGCTGGCCATATTAGCCGCAGAACCGACAACCGATGGGTAAAACGAGTTCTTGAGTGGAGACCGCGGGCAAACGTAATGTAGGGCGCCCTCTGGCTAGGTGGGGGGACGATCTGCGCAGGATGGCTGGCAAGAGCTGGATGCGAGAAGCCATGGATAGATCACAGTGGCGAACAATTGGAGAGGCCTACGTCCAGCAGTGGACTGCGATAGGCTGATGATGATGATGATGACAGAAAACCGGCGTGAAGCACCACTGTGCAGGGTTGCCAGCGTACTTGTGACTCCACTGGTGTCGCGGCTGTCCATGGGCGGCGAAAATCGCTTACCATTAGGTGATCCATCTGCTCGTCTGCCACCTATCACATAAAAAAAATTGAGAGATGAAACTACCCTATTCATTGCCCCCCCCCCCCCTACGTCCCCTAAGCTGGTGACGTTATTCATGAATGACTTCTTATACGCTCCGGCTTGAAGCCAGACTCGAGCAGACCTGGTGAGCGAGTGGAGCGACAGCTGCCGGAAGCAGGCGATGACCGCGCGCTTCCTTTGTATCGACACCACCGATCGGTACACGTTTTTACTCATTTGTTGGGGGTGGTCGATCTATAGTTGAATAATAATACATACATACAATATACATTGACTAGGGCTAGCACCAATCCGGGCTATCGCGTGTGAAATATCCGCTAGATGGCGTGCTTGTCAACTGAGGTCCAACTTCAACATCATTTGCTGATTTATTCGTTAATTGACAATTTGACGTATCACGTCTAAAAATACCCAATCACCCTGCGGATGAACCTCAGGCAGTTCAAACGCGATAGCCCCCATTAAGGTGCCGGAGCACACTAGCGACGCCAATCGATTTTAATTTTTCCGGATCTCTTTTAAACAATTTCGGGGATTACAACCTCTTGGTAAACACTTATATTATTTATTAAATAACCATGTACAAATGTTGGGTCCGTTTTTGTACGCGAAAATTTATTCACGCCAAAAGCGGCCACTTTTGGCGTGAATCAATTTTTCGCGTAAGCGTTGGCACCCAACATTTGTGCATGGTTATTTAATAAATAGTATAAGTGTTTACCGAGAGGTTGTAATCCCGAAATTGTTTAAAAGAGATCCGGATTAGTAGCTAAAAATCTAAAATCGATTGGCGTCGCTAGTGTGCCCTACCCGTCACCTTAAAAGGATTTCGTAACGTACATAATCGTAGCGTGCTCACGCCATACTTTAATTCCAAGTGACAGAGAAGATAGTTATGCTAACGAGCGATAGAGGGAGCTCTTCAGTTTTCTTACAAACGGCTTACAATACGCGTACCTACGTTACGATTCTGCGAAAATTTCGTGCTAGTCTGTCTGATTCCGTACTAAAAAAATTCGACGCTGATAATTATGAACTCACCATATGTAAACCAAACAAGACTTTGCTCATAGCCACGATCCGTTCCACAGGTGTCGTCTATGATCTTGGCCTTGTTCTCCGCCGTCTCCACCGTGATGCTGGTCTTGCTCTTGGAGCCGAGCTTGCTGTACAGGTAGTGCTGCCACGACATCTCGTCAGCCGGGTCGATCTTGTCCGGGAGCGTCAGCTGGGTCTTCGCGAATTCCGCCACGTCCTGTTCTGTCATTTTCTGGGGAATAGGAAAGAAGATTGAGTAGCGAAAAGAGGTATGGTTGTTCACTAAGAGTTTCTTACCGAGAACTTAGGTACAAAGATTTGGCCAGACCCGGGGATCGAACCCGGGACCTCTTGCGCAGCTGCAGCAAAAAAAAAAGGTGCCTAAGTTTCGGTAAAAAATTCTTAGTGTCAGCCCAGAGTCTGGAAGTTGGCGGTCTTATTGACGGAAAGCACGTTAAGCCGTTGGTCCTGCGCCCAATCCCTCTGCGGTCGTGTCACGCTGGTGTCCCATCGGAATATGAGGGTGAGGGAGTAGAGAGTGTACTTGTGTTTGCGCACACACTTGAGCACTATAATATATCCCGCGTACGTGGCTGATCGTTGAGATTGGCCACAGTAGCCGTAATCGATTGGAGGATATTATGGTTGTTCAATGGTTCAGAACGCATCTTCCATTTTTTTTATAGTGACACAGTATAATGGCTCTCCTCAGCCTGATGTTAAGCAAGAGGAGAGCCCAAGTTGCAATTACAACGGACGCGATGTCAAGACATCACTCCATTGACACTGGCATACTAGCCCGTGAGATGCTTCTACACGATTCGTTTGAAGGAATCCATATTGTAAGAGGTATATCCGTACAGGTCGTGGTTCAAGTCCGTGCCATTCTCTGAATTACCATTAGCTCGGCGGTGAGGGAAAACATCGAGAGGAATCGGCACATTTCGGATATTTATAAAACGTGTAACCATGATTCAGTTGGTCAGGTTTCTGTGTTTAAAGGTTCGCAACCCTTTAAACACAGGTCAGACGGCAGTCGCTTCACTGTAATTACCAGACTCCCCAAATCAGTTCTGTGGACCGGTTTGCCTGCGGTAGTATTTCCCGACGGCTACAACTTAGGAACCTTCAAGAGAAGAGCGTACTCTTTTTTAAAAAGGCCGGCAACACATTAGCGATCTCTCTAATTTCGCTGAGGTTCATGAGCGGCGATGATTACATTCCATCAAGTAAATAATAATAATAAAAAATAAAAATGCTTTATTGCTTACCGAGTTACTTAGACTAACAAAGATTAAGGTACATTTATTAAGAAGTAATAATCTAATTAATTGTCTAATACATTTGTTGAAATGAGCAGGGGATCCCAAACTAGGCACAGCCTGTATCTTGGGTAACCAGTAACTTATTAATTAACAGAGTTACAGTATCAGTGACTCGCTTGCTCGTTTGTCGCTTCTAGCATAAAAAAAAAGCCATGGTCTAAGCGTACCGCGGGCTCCAGAGTGACGGCTTTGGACGCAACCGGGAATTGCACGCTAAGATGAGGATAAGTTGGAAAGAGGATTGAGCAATCTATTTGTATAGGTTGGTTTTATAGATATCATAGCAACACAAGAATAAAAAACAGTTACATGATGAATACTACCAACATCCTTTCATAATGTTACCTCCCTTTTTTTTTACATTATAGCGGACAAACGAGCAGACGGCACACCTGATGGAAAGTGATCACCGCCGCCCATGGACATCTGCAACACCTGAGGTATCACATATGCGTTGCCGGCTCTTAAGAAAAGAGTACACCCTTTTCTTGAAGGTCACCAGGTCGTATCTGTTCGGTAACACCACGGATGACAGCTGGTTCCACAGTTTTACTGTGCGTGGTAGGAAATAACTAGAGTCGAAGGACTATAATGAAAGAAGTCTCGTGACAAAAGATGTAAATAAAACTTTACATTCCTTGTGATTATAGATATAAAGCTCAAATTTGAATGTTGATGGCGACTGAAAGGCATTTTTCATGGGAATCCTTTGGTGGCGCGTGGTCTAATACCACAGAGTAACTTATATATACTGAGATAGAGGCATCAGCCAGTGCTAGCGCCATCTAGAGGAAACTGACCAATACTCAACGGCTATGTAGTACGGCCACCTTAAAAAATCAGTCAGGGAGACAATTAAATAAAATATCAACAATAATTATAATTGCTACAAAACAAATTTCTCTCAGATCTCTGGTTTATAGCCCATACTTTTGGAAATTGCTGAAGTGGGCAGGCGGATTGAGGTCATTGTTTCGGAAACACGCTTTACTTGTACTAGCGCGATGTTAATATACATAGTGACATCAACCGAAACCACGCTTAACCATGTGCTTGATTGCTTTTTAAAGCTACATCTGCTTTTTACAAGCTCCATCTAACGAAAACCGCTGAACTATTTTTTCCATACTACGGAAAAAAGTCCTAAGTGAAATGACCCTGTGTATTACCTTCAAGAAGCGATCCTTGCAATGCTGCACCAGCTCCTGTTCGCGGCCCGCGAAGAGGTTCAGGCCGACAGGCAGCAACCGCTTCAGACAGGCCACCATCAGGGAGGCCTGGACTTCCTTGTCCTTGTCTCTCTTCTTGTCGCGATGCTTTTTCTTTTTCTGTAATACAGGTTGCAGAAGCGAGAATTAAAGAATTGTGCCGCGTCTGACGAATAGAGATGTTAATACATGAAATAACCAGGCTGTTATGAGTACAATGTCAAGGGGAGTGAAGCAAAGGAATCTACTTAAGTGTGCTCAGGTACCAGCACACTAGCGACGCCATTTGATTTAAATTGTTAGCAACTACACCGGATATCTTTTTGACAATTTCGAAGCTGCAGCCTCTCGGAAAACAATAATACTACTTATTTAATACTTATACTTAACTATTGGGTCTGCTTTTGTACTCGAAATTTGAATTACCGCCAAAAACGGCTACTTATGGCGTTAATCCAAATTTCGAATGCAAAAACAGATCAAAGTGTTGTGCTAAATAATTAATAAATAGTATGTAAATGTTTATGTTTGCTAAGAGACTCCCGCTACGAAATTGTTTAAAATACATCCGGTTTAGTAGCTAACAATTTAAATCGATTGCTGTCGCTAGTTAGGGCTACCTATACCCGTCGCCTTGAGGTATTTCGCCGAAATTGTATGCTTCTTTCCTGCTCCGTGAGGCTCATATTATGACTCATAAATATCAATGCAATATCAAGGAATCTTATTCAAAAGATAAATTAATTCAATATTGGAAAAAGTATACAAATTAGTGATTTTATTTTGATTCTTAAATGTTTTTCTACTTTGTTCGTGTTTTAGTTAGGTTAAAGGAAATAGAAAATATTAAATAGAGAAAAAAACAAGTTCAATTATGAATTTGTTGATAAATCCTGATTAAAATATATATTTTTGCATGACAATTACATGGTGACGAGTAGGGCACACGAGCGACGCCAATCGATTTTAATTTTTAGCTACTAAACCGGATCTATTTTAAACAATTTCGGGGTTACAACCTCTCGGCAAACACTTATACTATTTATTAAATAACAATGCACAAATGTTGGGTCATCCAAAATTCGAGTGCAAAAGCAGACCAAACAGTAAACAATAAGCATTAAATAAATAGAATAGGTGTTTGCCGAGAGGTTGGTAACCCCGAAATTGTTTATAATAGATCCGGTTTAGTAGCTAAAAATTAAAATCGATTGGCGACGCTAGTGCGCCCTACCCGTCACCTTAATAAGCATGTGGCTAAAAGCGTATGCATACACTGCATCAATAAAGTACTGAAAATAAATGATGGCGCCACTGCCGCTTACGTCACAGTGGCCATATTAACTCCTAGGATATGCAATAGTATGGGGACCCAATTATTTCCTCATAAATTTTCAACACTATACTCCGTAAAATATAGCTCGAACTGAATGACAGCTGTCACTTCTCCTTTATTTTAATAGACATAAGCTTTATTATATACACTTGACATTGGCGGAATCACACGCGCGGCCGTAACCGTGCGCGGGATAACACCATAAAAAAAAGCTTTTTCATTTCAACTAAGTTTCCTCCTCTTCTAGTCGTTTTCAGTAATGATACTGAGGGTCATGATACCTCCCGTGGGCGGTTGGTTTGCTCTTTGTGATGCTCCTCCACCTATGTCTATCTTTTGCTACGTGGAGAGCATCATGCACCTTGGTGTCCAGCGTCGAACGTATTCGGTCTGACCATCTGATAGGGCTACCTATGGGTCTCCTTCCATCCACCTTGTGTCCACCGGTGACCGTCAGCTGTTCCAGATTATGTCAATATTATTTTTTTATTATTTCATAGGTGGCAGACGAGCAGACAGTTCACCTGATGGTAAGCGATTGCCGCCGCCCATGGACACCCGCGACATCAGTGGAGTCACAAGTGAGCTGCCAACCTTCAAACACCCACTTCCCCCAGATTGGGCCTCCGGTACCCTCACTCACGCAGCAAAACACAGCACAGTGCTGCTTCACGCCAAGTGCTTTCTTGGCTTTGTGACCAAAAAATTTCAGGATTCTTCCCAGGCAGGTGGTGGAACCCAGTTTCATTTCATTGATTTTTATTACTATAGACCTAAAGATCATTTTTCTCTGGCACCAATAGTTATCATTCTAATCTACATTTTACGGATTATAATTGATTCTAGAAATGAAAGCTGTTAAAAGAAGCATTGAACAATATGGGTTCATATTTCTCACCTTGCCGCCACCTTGCGGCGCGCCGTCCACGACCGTGGTGACTCTCCTTGTGGCGGTGGGCATGATCAGCACCTATGCAAAGTAAATGAAAACCAACTAATGAACACAGAACAATGACAAAATGGAGCTAGTTATGATGTAGAAATAGTGCCTTTACACTAATAGCGTTTTAAATATATATTTATAACGGTGTATACAATGGTATAAATAAATTACTAAAAGTCGAACCGAACCAATAAGCCACGCTTGAAGTTTCTAAATTTTAGCTTCGTAGAGAGGTGACCTACTAAAAACTTCGATTAAAGTGAATAATCGATATGCACTTCAAATAATCTTGAATCGAATACTATAATAATGGAAAAGAAGTTATTAGTACATATTTTTATTAGGAGAAATGTGAATCCAAATTATTGTAAAGAAAGAGAAAGAAGGTACCGATACTAGATATCGACAACGGCCAGTTTATTTCTTTTTCTTCGAAATCAAAGCGCTTATATTGTGTGCCATACTTTTTTTTCTTTACAAAGTTATTAATTTATTTATATTTTACATACATACATATATTTTACGTACATCACTAGAGCTTAAACAGAAAATGGGTTGACACAAACAACATTGTACCAAAGTTCAATTCTCTAGAAAAGTAAGTTTTTGATAAGTTTATAAATAGTTTAACGGAGAAGGTAAAATATGAAATTATCTTTGTCTTTATTGAAATAAATAAATGCTAACATAATTTTAAAAAGTTATGAAATTGTGCTTTTTTAGCATAGCAAGTTTGATAAATTCAATGACCGTTGTTATAAGGTTTTAATGAATTTATCTGTTACCATACCAGTGAACCGCTTTCACTTCGTTTGGGGATATGTAGTATCTTCTCCTTAGTTTTTTTTTAAATATGGCTCGACCCGAAGCTAATTTGCCAATGTCAAGTAACTTATTGAGAATAAGTAGGTAAGGTAGTCTACAGTCGAAGTCAGTCAAAGTCACAGTCACTCAATAAAACACTGGTGTTTTTACGTCTTATCGATCTACGGATTCAGCGAATATCACTCTAAATGCAATCGCGGGTTTTAAGACCCTATTAGGTCCAAGCAAGTTGTCGCCAGACAACTCACTCGACACACAATAGCAGTGTTGAAAACGATACAATCCAACGATTCATAATATTAGGATCACTTTTCGGCACTTCACTACACAAATAAACACCGAATTCGTACACTTAAAACCACTAGACACTAATTTAAAACCTTTTAGCCCTACCCGCCGAATCGTTACAAGGTTACGTTGTCGAATTTTGTTAAAGTGTCAAATGTGGCCTTTTATTTTGGTCCAACTATAATTCAAATACTTCAGCTAACAGTTACAACCTTCTTACGGTCCCCAGTGTTTGTGAACATATATCACTAAGACATGGCGACAGACAATAATACAGTGTAAGCAGTAGGTAATAAGGTAGAGGTTCCCTTCTCACCATGTTGTCGATCTCGTTCGCCGAGATGAAGTTTTGTTCTTCCTTCAGGAAGTACTGACTCTTCGACCAGATGTTGAATATTTCCGCCACATGGTTGTAAAGTTCTTCCGCCTCTGTAGTGATAAATAAAGATTATAAAAAAGATGTGTGAAGCGCGAAGAATGATTGTCGGTCTACGCACTATTGGCCGCCGCAGCCGTAATCTGTTGGAGGATATTATAATCCATGATATAACATAAACAACCACTAACCGGGAACATTATTCCTCAGCCAGTGGTTTCTTTGGAGATCCACGTATTTGATGAGGAGCGGGTAGAAGGAGTAGATGTCGCGCACCAGCAGCTGCCAATCTTCTTGTATCTGGGACTCCACTTGCGACGTGTCGTCCGTTGACGACTGAAACACGAAGAAAATTGGTTGTTAATTTATTTTGATATTTTTCAATGATTCGACATCGACATGCATAAGCCGTGTGATTCCCGGCAGAGTAGAATAGGCCACCCTCACTCTTACCAAGGTGTCGTAAAAGTCGACTAAGGTAAAGCTGCTGGCATGATCATCAGCACCCAGAGAAGGAAAACTCTGCATTTATATCAAAACCCTCGCCAACCCGTCTGCCAAGCGTGGTGAGTATGGCAATTAACCCTCATGTGATTGAGGGCGGCCCGTACCCCAGCAGTGGGGACTAAAATGGGCTGACGATGACGACGATGCATATAGATGCCTACGTCTAAAGTCTGAGTCTATGCTTACATCTAAGTCTCATGTTACATATTTTACGTCTCAAAACGCATATCTATTCAATAATTAGTCCATGAAGTCGTGAAATAAGTGATGGCGCCACTGCCGCTTACATCATAGGGTTTTGGTTTGGCATGACATAGGAACCGCGTTAGTTCCAAAAACACCCGCTGTCGCGACACGACACAACATGCATATGCAGTACAGAGAATAAGAAAAAAAAATAAAAACCGACTTCAAGACTACACTAACAATATATACAATTGAACTAAAAAGTATAAAATAATATTTTAATTACAAGCCAAAGAACACTAAAGGAAAATCAACGAAATTATTGATACTTATGCAAATTATTTACATTTTAAAATCAGTTATTTTTGGAGTCGGTGCCAGCCAAAACAAAAACAATATATTAATGACACAAAAATAAATTACATAAATAATTGAAAAACAACCGATAATTGAAAAGAAGACAATAAAATAATTTATCTATTAATAACACAAAAAAGAAACATAAACTATGAAAAACAACTGACAATTTTTAAACATTAAGACACAACCATCAGCGTCGTCTGCCCGCATTCGGGTATTTCACTCAGCCACGTCCCCACTCTGTGGCGTGGCGTTTAATACTTTGTTGTAAACACAGTAATATAATTGTTGTTCTGGAACGGGATTCCCTGTCGTCCGTGGCTGGCACCGACTCCAAAAATAACTGATTTTAAAATGTAAATAATATGCATAAGTATCAATAATTTCGTTGATTTTCCTTTAGTGTTCTTTGGCTTGTAATTAAAATATTATTTTATACTTTTTAGTTCAATTGTATATATTGTTAGTGTAGTCTTGAAGTCGGTTTTTATTTTTTTTTTCATAGTTTATGTTTCTTTTTTGTGTTATTAATAGATAAATTATTTTATTGTCTTCTTTTCAATTATCGGTTGTTTTTCAATTATTTATGTAATTTATTTTTGTGTCATTAATATATTGTTTTTGTTTTGGCTGGCACCGACTCCAAAAATAACTGATTTTAAAATGTAAATAATATGCATAAGTATCAATAATTTCGTTGATTTTCCTTTAGTGTTCTTTGGCTTGTAATTAAAATATTATTTTATACTTTTTAGTTCAATTGTATATATTGTTAGTGTAGTCTTGAAGTCGGTTTTTATTTTTTTTTCAAAAAATAATTTTATTTTTCACTTTTTAGTGGAAAGTTAGTGATTTTTAGTATGGGTAGGCCTACTAAAGGCGCTGTCCAAATGAGGCAGGGTCGTTTAGAGGAGAGTGACGCCGAGAGGCAAGATCACTTACAAAAGAATATAGAAAGAAATTCTATGACCATAGCGAATGAGAGTGAGGAGCAGCGGGCTCACAGACTTTTTTTGATGAGAACATATACAAATTTGTCAAGAAACTTCATAACTATGAAACTTCAGAAATTCGCGCTCGACGACTCGGTTTAATACATGAACGATTGTCAAACGAAACCGAAGAGCAACGTTTTCATCGCCTTGCCTTGATTCATGAGCGTTTATCAAAAGAGACCGAAGAGCAACGTTCTCATCGCCTTGCCTTGATTCATGAGCGTTTATCAAAAGAGACCGAAGAGCAACGTTCTCATCGCCTTGCCTTGATTCATGAGCGTTTATCAAAAGAGACCGAAGAGCAACGTTCTCATCGCCTTGCCTTGATTCATGAGCGTTTATCAAAAGAGACCGAAGAGCAACGTTCTCATCGCCTTGCCTTGATTCATGAGCGTTTATCAAAAGAGACCGAAGAGCAATGTTCTCATCGCCTTGCCTTGATTCATGAGCGTTTATCAAAAGAGACCGAAGAACAACGTTCTCATCGCCTTGCCTTGATTCATGAGCGTTTATCAAAAGATACCGAAGAGCAACGTTCTCATCGCCTTGCCTTGATTCATGAGCGTTTATCAAAAGAGACCGAAGAGCAACGTTCTCATCGCCTTGCCTTGATTCATGAGCGTTTATCAAAAGAGACCGAAGAGCAACGTTCTCATCGCCTTGCCTTGATTCATGAGCGTTTATCAAAAGAGACCGAAGAGCAACGTTCTCATCGCCTTGCCTTGATTCATGAGCGTTTATCAAAAGAGACCGAAGAGCAACGTTCTCATCGCCTTGCCTTGATTCATGAGCGTTTATCAAAAGAGACCGAAGAGCAACGTTCTCATCGCCTTGCCTTGATTCATGAGCGTTTATCAAAAGAGACCGAAGAGCAACGTTCTCATCGCCTTGCCTTGATTCATGAGCGTTTATCAAAAGATACCGAAGAGCAACGTTCTCATCGCCTTGCCTTGATTCATGAGCGTTTATCAAAAGAGACCGAAGAGCAACGTTCTCATCGCCTTGCCTTGATTCATGAGCGTTTATCAAAAGAGACCGAAGAGCAACGTTCTCATCGCCTTGTAGAAGATACCAAAGACGTAGTTGAAGTTGCAGAACAACTACCACTTGCGCCAAACCAAGTGGGATTAGTTCTTGTTCTGGAAAGTCTCGAGAACTTGCAACGCTCCCAAGAGTTTATTGTGGATACAAACAGGTTGTACCAAGCTTTGACCTGGTTAATGTCAATATTCTCTATAGAGATGTAAGACCACATTTCGAGAATGTCATCGACATTTCTGAAATTATTGGGACCTAATTCTTAGTTATGATCATGCAGTTCATATTTTATACTGATTTTCATGTCGTTGAGAGTGATGTTAATTATGGAGGCCATTTTGAAAAAGAAAATGACCACTTAGCATTTGCCCAAGATTTCGAATAATATTTATTTAGGACCATCTTTCTATGTGTTACCGTTTAGTCGGACTGTTCACCATAACCTGGTCTCCAAAATATTCTTTACTAATATAATAATAATAACAAATAGTAATAATTGTTCGGAAGCTGCCACTCAATCTG
This sequence comes from Marasmia exigua, assembly GCA_019059595.1. Lineage (NCBI taxonomy): Eukaryota > Metazoa > Arthropoda > Insecta > Lepidoptera > Crambidae > Marasmia > Marasmia exigua. The sequence goes on along the minus strand of CM032487.1, from coordinate 7,331,533 downwards.
TTATAAATTCTGTAGGTTGTTGAATTTGACCTGGTCTCCCACCACTTTTCCACCATTACATTTTCCAGACCGCATACTTCCCGAATTCTAGACCGCATTCTTCATATATATACCGAATTTCATCTCCAAACAACGACGTAATCTCTGTATTTTTTGGTTATTGTTGTTTTGTTCAAAAACCACTAAGTCAATTTTGATAAAAATTTATAGGACTACCTCTGAATGATGGCCTATCCAACAAAAAAAGAATCATTAAAATCCATTCATAATTGGCGGAGAAATCGAATAACATACATACAAAAAAAAACATACGGGTCGAATTGAGAACCTCCTCCTTTTTGAAGTCGGTTAAAAAGAAAATGACCACTTAGCATTTGCCCAAGATTGCTGCCACTCAATCTGTTATAAATTCTGTAGGTTGTTGAATTTGACCTGGTCTCCCACCACTTTTCCACCATTACATCCTGGCCTCCCACCACTTTTCCACCATTACTTTTTCCAGACCGCATACTTCCCGAATTCCAGACCGCAAACTTCATATATATACCGAATTTCATCTCCAAACAACGACGTAATATCTGTATTTTTTGGTTATTGTTGTTTTGTTCAAAAACCACTAAGTCAATTTTGATAAAAAATTTATGGGACCACCTCTGAATGATGGCCTATCAAACAAAAAAAGAATCATTTAAATCCATTCATAATTGGCGGAGAAATCGAGAAACATACATACAAAAAAAAAAAACATACGGGTCGAATTGAGAACCTCCTCCTTTTTGAAGTCGGTTAAAAAGGATCGTCAGCTTAAGCTGACGGGTAGGGCACACTAGCGACGCCAATCGATTTTAATTTTTAGCTACTAAACCGGATATATTAAAAATTTCGGGGTTATAACCTCTCGGCGAAACGAAAAAAATTATGCTATTTATTAAATAACCATGCAAAAATGCTGGGTCCAACGCGTACGCAAAAAATTGATTCACGCCGAAACGCCACGCCACTTTTAGCGTGAATCAATTTTTCGCGTACAATAACGGACCCAACATTTGTGCATGGTTATTTAATAAATGGTATAAGTGTTTGCCGAGAGGTTGTAACCCCGAAATTGTTTAAAATAGATCCGGTTTAGTAGCTAAAAATTAAAATCGATTGGCGTCGCTAGTGTGCCCTACCCGTCACCTTAAGATAAAATTTCGCATACACGGCAAGAATCAGTTATACCAACATGCCGTTTTAAAAAGATCTGCCAACCTTCTTTAAATTTTCTTATCATCAAAAGGAATTAATGTAGCTACAAGCAAATCTGAACTTTCTGATCTAACAGTTAAGCATAACTTTTCGTGCAACAGGTATTACTCTGACAAATTTACGAAAGGTAATAAGTGCTCTAGGGATATCAAACGAATCAATTTGAAAACTGACGGACCTTTTTGTTCGTTGACTGCGTTGACTGTATGCCACGTTCCAAGTCACATACGAGTATCGTCTTTTCTATCGTCCCATGTAACTCGTGTGTCATGACTCATGCCTCATGTCATGTATCCATGCCCCATGTCGTGTCCCGTCTCCAAAGTCATGTTCCGTTAATGGACAACATTTCATATTTTTAACATGTCCATATTGTTTTTTTATATGAAAATAGACATAAAATGAACGGACCCATATTTTTTCTTTTTTCAAAATTTGTCCATTTTCATGCATAAAATAATTATTAAAATTCTTTATATTCTAAATAGACGTAAGCGCCAAATGACGTCATCGGACGGCTGAATCAGCGATATTCCTTTGCTTATCATTGTTTTAATAAAAAAAAGGTACTACTGTCAAAGGTAAATAATACTAGTGTCAACATTGTCAACGTCATTCATACATTCAACGTTGACAAGTTGTCTTTTTTTTACAGTTACATGTCATGAGTTTGGCATTACGTAAATTTAAAACTATAATGTGCTAAGCAAAGAAATATTTTACATTCTGCCGTCCGATGACGTCATCTTACGTTTTTTAGTTTTTAATTTTTTTCTCAGTAAAGAAGCAATATAAAAAATGAATAAATATATATTCGAGCAGCGGAAAAGTAAACAAAGAATTGGTATTTTTTGTTTCAGAGCTTAGCAATTTTGAAATGTTGTCCATTTGAAAACTGAAGGACCTTTTCGTTCTCTGACTTTACGCTACGTTCCAAGTCACATACGAGTATTGTCTTTTCTATCGTCCCATGTTCCGTAACTTGTGTGTCATGTACTCATGCCTCATGTCATGTACCCATGCCCCATGTCGTGTCCCGTCTCCAAAGTCATGTTCCGTTAATTCTATTGAGTTGCATTTTTTTTCTTTTTTTTATAGTGACTCAGTATATTGGCTCTCCTCAGCCTTATGTTAAGCAAAATCCGCAAGATGGCGTACTATAGGCCTGAGGTCCATCTACAAGGTGATTGGGTATTTTTAGTCGTGATTATGACAAATTGTCAATAAACGAATAAATCAGCCAATGATATTCAATTTGGACCTCGGTTCACAGCCATGCCATCTAGAGGATATTTCACACGCGATAGCCTCCATTGCACTTGACGCGACGCGATGTCAATGCATCACCTTCGATGGCACTACCATATGGCCAGCGAGATGTTTCTTCGCGCTTCGTTTGAAGGAATCCATATTGTAGGAAGGATCCTGGTACCCTAAGATTATTTCGACAGAACGCCACTACATACCAAAACTGGTCAGGGAAGCGATTGAAATTACCAAGTACATAAATTTCAATCGTGAGAATGAGTTTAAATTGTCAAATGTCTAGAGTCAGTGATTCGAAAATATAATAACCCTAAAAACTAAACAAAGTGTCATGCCGCGGGCAGATACTGTGAGTGTTGTGTGTCGAGAACAGGCGCGAGAAAATAGTGAGTTAGTGAACGTGGTACCGCAGCCGCGCGTAGTAAAAGACTGCGAAGGAGGGTAGATCGTTTTGTCTGCCACTTAGAACTTCAGTTTCTCCGTGACCATGGCTTGCAACAGTGCCGAAATATCGGAAACTGAAAAATAAGGTAAAACCTGTGCGGATAAAGAATGGGATCAGAAATGGCGGCGCATCTATTCACTTCTCGCTCGCACACTATTTGCGTCTATACTCGCACCCCACGAGTGCGCCGCCATTTCTGATCCCATTATTTATCCATTTGCGTCTATACTCGCACTCGTGGGGTGCGAGTATAGACGCAAATAGTGTGCGAGCGAGAAGTGAATAGATGCGCCGCCATTTCTGATCCCATTCTTTATCCGCACAGGTTGTACATGGTAGAAATCCCGTAAATGTACTATTCTGATCCTGGTATGGTTTACCTTAATGAATCCCCGCAAGCTCTCCTCCTTGTGGAACATGTTGTCGGTCCGTTTGCGGACCCTCTCGGCCAGCGGCAGGAAGGAGTCGCGCAGCAGCTCCTCGGAGCTGTTGATGATGATCTGCTGCGTGTAGGTGGCGATGCGCGTCATCCAGGGCGCGCTCTCGTTGCCGATGTTCTTCTTGATCAGCTTGAGGACGTTCTTGAGGAGCTGGTTCATGTGCTCCGCCGTCACCATCGTCACGTGGTTCCTGGATAAAGTAAAGGATAAAAGGTTGTTAAGGTGACGGGTAGGGCACACTAGATACGCTAATTGATTTAAATTGTAATATTGATGACCGGATGGCGCAATTGGTAGTGACCCTGCCTCTGACGCCAAAGGTCGTGGGTTCGATCCCCACCCTGGACAAACATTCGTGCGATGAACACTTGTGTTTGTTCGGTGTCTGGGTGTAATATATGTATTCAAGTATATATTTGTGTTCCTCTGTTGTCTGATATCTGTAACACAAGTGCTTAAGCTACTTAGTACGGAATCAGGTCAACGTATGAGATGTTGTGAGAATTATTATTATTGATTAAATAATAAAATTGTAAAATTGATTAAAATTGTGATTGTATTGTATTTCATTGCCAACTTGATCAGTTGCTTTCCGTGATCTTCTCATGTTAAAACTGTTACCGACTTTATTTCTATCAGTGAAGACCTGTTATTAGCTTTAAGACATTCATTGTAAATGCTACTGTATTAAGACAGCTGTTGGTCTTCCGAATAAAATAAAATAAAATAAATCGTTAGCAACTAAACAGGATATCTTTTAAAAAAATCGATTTCGATTCGATTATACTATTTATTTATTATACTTAACTTTTGAGTTTGCTTTTGTACTCGAAATTTGAATTACCGCCAAAAATAGCCACTTATGGCGTTAATCCAAATTTCGAGAGCAAAAACAGATCAAAAAGCAGTGCATTGTGCACTGCATTTTGATCTGTTTTTTATTAAATAAATAGTATAAATGTTTGCTTACAGACTCCCGCTCTGAAATTGTTTAAAATAGATCGGGTTTAGTAGCTAACTATTTAAATCGATTGGTGTGTTAGCTACTAAACCGGATCATTTTAAACAATTTCGGAAAGGTCGTCGCCTTAAGTAAATAACTTTTTTTAAAAATGTCATCTCGTGTTCAGGCGGGAATCGAACCCATATCCTCCACATTCCGGGTGCCGACGAAATTTGTATCTATTCTATCGCCAGCTCATTGCGAATCAAGAACTTACGAATTTCGTCGGCTAAAAAATCGCTCTATACGCCAGAGGTCATCCTTTGGCGTATAGAGCAATGGTGCTAAGTGGGTAAAAACACGCCTTTCACACGGGGGTCGTGGTTCAAATTCCATTATGCACCTGGATTTTTCAAATCTATTGTGCATATTTCTACCACTAGCACGGCGATGAGGGACAACATCGTAACGAAATCTGCACGTCTCTAATAGTTTTTCAAAATTCATTCTAGCTTAGTTGAGGAGTACCCAGCGCAGGGCGGGATTTTATTTATAATTAGTACATACAATTAATTTGATATACTTTTTACTTTGTTCGACGGCAAACACATTAGTCGGGAACGAACGTATCGAAAATTTGACTTTCTCTTTTACACCTACAACAAAATCAATTTATGTTTTTTTATGTGATAGTTGACAGACGAGCAGACGGATCACCTGATGGTAAGCGATTGCCGCCGCCCATGGACACCCGCGGCACCAGTGGAGTCACAAGTGCGCTGTCAACCTTTAAACCCCATTTTCCCCGGATCAGGCATACCGTACCCTCACTCACGCGGCGAAACACAGCACAGTGCTGCTTCACGCCGGTTTTCTGTGAGGCGGTACTATGGTTAAGCTCTCCCACGGTCAAAATCTACCTAACCTACGTCTTTTAGGACACAGACACAGACTTTGTAGGGAGTGAAGAAACGCACCGGGGAAAGAGCCCTTAGCAAGTACCTGGTGAGCGTCTCCCAAGATTCGGTCCGTATGCCGAGACGGTAGGAAGGACCATGGGCTGGTGCAGGGACTGTGTCTATAACCTACGTCTTTGTCGTAAGAGACAGACTCACTACCAAGCTATCACTCTACGCCCACTCACCCAGCGGTGGGCGTGACGTTGTCCGGCCCCTGCGCCCACCAGAACGGCAGGTACGAGCACAGCAGCGGCAGCACCACGTCGATGATGTGGGGGGCTTCGTTGTAGGTCTTGTCCGACTCCACGAACTGGTCCACCTCGCCCAATATGGTCTCCAATGTGGGCATGGACTGTTCCATTTTCGCCATGATGTCTGTGGAAACAATTGAAGTTTATATTTGTATTTTTCATTATGTGATAGGTGGCAGACGAGCAGACGGATTACCTAAGACGCAACACCAGTGGAGTCACAAGTGCGCTACCACCCTTTAACCGGGGTACCGGAGGCCAAATCCGGGGGGAAACCCCGGGGTTTCCCGCCAGATTTGGTCTCCGGTACCCTCACTCACGCCACGAAACAACACATAACGCTGCTTTACGCCGGTTTTCTGTGAGGCCGTGGTTAAAATCCGGTCGAGCCGGCCCATTTATGCCGAAGCATGACACTCCCACGGTCAAACAAGCTCACCCACGGTAATATAAACTAAGATATTGAGAAGACTTCTACTGACATAATTTGTAAGTCACTTAAGGCGAAGGGTAGGTACCACCGCACACTGGCGACGCCAACTCATTATATTCTTTATCAACTAAACCGGATCTATTTTTACAAATTGCAGACCCTCGGGGAATGCCCAAACCTGTATACTCGTACTATTTATTTAATAATTTCGCATTAATTTTTGGTCTGTTTTTGTACTCGAAAATTTGGTTACCGCCAAACGCGGCCACTTATGGTGTGAATAAAAGTTTCGAGTGCAAAAACAGACCAAACCTTTGTGCATTACCTATTTGTTAAATAACTGTCTGTCGAGTCTCTGATAGTCTGCAATTGTTAAAATTTGATGTAAAAAAAAATCAATTGGCGTCGCTAGTGTCCGGTACCCTACGCTTTAACTCAGTTTATTTCAACCTTTTCCTTATTTTAATACGGAGTAATTGTCAACACATTTTTGGCGATCGCGATGGTAAGTTATATACCAATTTTAAGGGTGACCAGTTTTGACACTTTTTACGCGACTAAATCTTAGGTGGATATAAACAGTTTTGATCTCAATTAACTTATTATCATTATCAGTTATGGGCCATTCTGTGCAAAAATAAATGTCACTATCAGATTTCTAAAACGGCAAATTATTTAAAGCGGTCAAATAAATATTACAGATTTAAAGCAAACATTATCCCCAGAAACCTTCTCTACCAGGCAACCTTTGGGTCATGCTATAATATACACACACCGTCATTTTTTTATCGTTTACATTCCGCGAACCTCATAATAGTTATCGTGAATAAAGTCCATTTAGCATGCCGATTATTTATTCCCTTCTATTGTTGATATAACAATATAAGGGAATAAATAATCGGCTGTTCCATACAAAATGTAATATTCACCCGGATATAATGTACTTATGAAACGGCAAATTGTCTTTTACGCTTATATTAGCGACGCCAAACGATTTTAATTTTTAGCTACTAAACCGGATCTATTTAAAACAATTTCGGGGTTACAACCTCTTGGCAAACATCTATACTATTTATTTAATACTTATAGTTAACTGTTTTGTTTGCTTTTGCACTCGAATTTTGGATTACCGCCAAAAGTGGCCGCTTTTGTTCGCGTGAATCAATTTTTCCCGTACAAAAACGGACCCAACATTTGTGCATGGTTATTTAAAAAATAGTATAAGTTTTTGCCGAGATATTGTAACCCGGAAATTGTTTAAAATAGATCCGGTTTGGTAGCTAAAAATTAAAATCGTAGGCATCGCTAGTGTGCCCTACCCGTCATCTTAAACAGTCTTCGGGACGTATTAGCATTGATATACCTTGAGCTTCGAGCGAGTGATCGGCGATGCGGTTGAGCAGCGAGAACTGGTTGTGTTTATTCAGATGCGGCTCCAGGAAAGCCACCGGGAATGTAGAACTGAACGCTCCTAAGCACGACCCCTGAAATTTTTCAAATCTTTTCATTTCAACTGTTTAGCCAACACGGTTCGTTACACGGCCTTAGTTATATTAATTTTTACCCTTTGGGTGTGGAATTTAAAAAACGAAACTATAAGAGGCAATATCAGATAATTCATATAATAAAGAGATGAATCTCCTCCTGGGAACCTGGGATATACTCTTCATTAGTAAATCCATAAAAACAGTTATTCTTACTTAATTACTGCGAACAAAGTTACAAGAACGAACTAAAAAAATAATCTTATCTTCTTTTTTTGATAGTTGGCAGACGAGCCGACGTATCACCTGATGGTATGCGACCGCCCATGAACACCCGCGGCACCAGTGGAGTCATAAGTGCGTTGCCAATCTTTAAACCCCCCTTTCCCCCGGATTGGACTTTTGGTACCCTCACTTACGCAGCGAAACACAGCACAGTCCTGCTTCACGCCGGTTTTATGTGGTTTTTCAGGCCGTGATATCACTCCGGTAGAGCCGGCCTATTCATGCCGAAACTTTGCTCTCCTACGGTTAAATTAAATCAATATCTATACTAGGTACTATTAACGATTGCCAAAAACCAGGCGTACACTTACCTACCGCTAGCGCGGTGTAATCGACACATAGTGCCATCTATTGGTAAACCCTCGGACTAATAGCAAAGTTAAGGTCCGAAATGGAATGAGGGCGGGCCACTATACTCAACGCAAAGACTCCCCCTGACACAAACAACGAAGATTCTTATTATGAATATAATAAGACAATGACTGCCACGAGTCTTTGGCTCAAGTATAAGAGTTGCATCCCTTTAAACCTATTGACCATTTTAAACAATAACTGTCATATCATTCATTTTTAATGAGTGAAATATGACACCATATGCCAGGAATCTTTGAGTCGAGAGAGTATAGTAGTATGTATAAAAACAGTTGACAATGCCCAACACTATATCCAATTGACGTGGGACGTCAAGCACTGACAGGCTTTTGACACTAACAGCGGTGACAAGTCACGTTTCGCGCGTTAAGCTGGGCTCCATTAAATTAACGTGTCTCTTTGATCACTCGACATTGGCAGAGTTATTATGTGTTCGCCGTAGGCAACACAGTAGCAGCCATATAGAAAAAAAAAAGCTGGGCTCGCTGAATGTGAATATTTGGATCACGGAATAAGCTGTGTTTAAAAGTAAGTCTCTTTATTAATGGGCAAGGTTATGTTGTCGAATTTTGTTGAAATGTCAAATGTGGCCCATTATTTTGGCCCAACTATAGTGGCATGCCCTCACTTCGTTACGGGATATTAGTTCCGCTTTAAGCCAGCCAATAGATGGCGCTAGGTGTCGATTATATCGCGCAAGCGTTTCGTGTTTTCGGCCTACCTACGAGTATAAGCGTCGCCGTTGTCTGTAGGATTTACTTCTTTACAAATAGTATAGATTACTTCACAAATTATTACAACCAAACGTACCAAAGCAGGTTTGTTCCTTTCGATTTCAGTCTTCAGATACTTCCTGTCGTGCGTTAGGGAAGCGTCCGTTCCCAGGGCGTACAGGGAGCCCAGCATCTTGTACGAGGCCACTTGGATCTCGTCCACTGAAACGAAAACACTTATAAAAATATCAAAAATCAGTATTTTAACCCCCCATTAAAACAACGGGGTGTTTGACATCTCTCTCTCCCTCTCTATGTGTTTGTGTGGGTGTATTTGTGTGTGTGTATGTGCGTTTGTGTTTGGATGTGTATGTGTGTGTTTATGTGCATGTGAAATATCCGGACAAGGGCTTACTCGGACTTGCTACCGAGTGTTTCATACTTAGGGTATTTAGACGATATATTTTAGGACAAAATACTTAATGCGGAATTTGTTCCTATATTGGCAAGAATAATTTGAGCATACGTGGGATTTCAAGAACTAAACACAAATGGTAAATTTCTACCTCACGACATTTCTGTTGCAATAACAGCTATGTGAAACTTTATTGCTAGTTATATAAGGCCATAAAAATCCGAAACCGATTTATTGTATTACTGGGAAAAGGCGAGTGATCATTTAAATGTGGTTGCACTCTTTTCATTTTCATGTGTTGTTTCTGCTGATTAATATTTCTCTGGTAACCCTTAACCTACAAATACAGCCGTCTTAATAAATCAGTTAAAACATTTTTTGAACCTGGGCCTGTTTAAGGCTAGATTTATTTGCGGAATCCTTATTTTTACAGGTTATTAACGCTGACGAACATGGGAGTGATATCGTTAATGAGCGGCTATCCAGAAAAAGACTACTGGACTCGGAATTCACTGATACAGAAACCAAAAAAAATAAGGAAAGCACGATGTTTTCCGACGTCATTAAAAACATATCTAAAGTCAATAATGCCTTACAAGATTTAATAAAAAACTACGAACAGTTACAAAAGATTTATAGGGTGGATAGTATTGAGGCGACGGAACTATCTTCAGATTCTGAGCTCGACGAATATTTCAAAGAAAATGAAAAGAAGATACGCAAGAAAAATAGAAACGGTGAATCTGATACGGAAGAATGGTCTACTCCAAAAAAAGATTTCCCTGCAACAAAAATGCTACTTTCCGAAGAAAAGGAAACTGCAACTGAAAATTTAATTACTTCTGATGACGAAGATAAGCCATCACCAACAGAAAAATTTAGAAATGTGGAAAAAGAATATGAATTGGATAAAGTTGAAGAAGATGATGACATTGAAACGAGTGGCATATCCTCCACTATGATCATATTGGAAGAGCTAAATGAAAGCATAACTGAGAAGATAGAAACAGATAAAGATCAATACAATAGTGACGAAAAAAGAGTACCTGATATTTTCTTAGATGACGACGTGGTCAAAAGATTGAATACCAGTACTACCAACACAAACGAAACAGACATATATAACAGAAATAAAAATGAGGAGATGGAAGACACTAGTAATTCTTTCTTTGATGACGATGTTAAAATATTTAACAACATGACTGCCAATCCAAATGAAAAACTAGACATATTGAATGAAAAAGGTGAAATGGAAGATACTAGTAATTCTTTCTCTGATGACGTTGTAAAAGAAACTAATGCGACAACCGCAGAACCTAATAAAATGGATATGTCAAATAAAATTGACCAAAAAGAAGAGGCAAATGGAGAAATAAGTTCAACAGAGGAGAATGAAGAAACACCTAGAACAACGGCGAAAGAGGTCGATGAAAATCTTTCATCAGGTAAAACGACCTCAACAAAATATGTAGAGCGAATAATACGTTCGGAGATTTTCGATGAAAATGATATATGGACAGAAATAGCAAAAAAAACACCGATAAAGCTAAATATAAGTGAATCTATCGAAGAAGTAAGCATATAAATTTAAAACATTTTAACAGCTTTATAATTAATGATAAAGATCTACGGATACCTACTTCTCTGGCGCCCTCTTATTCGACTACCTATGGGCAGGCGCTTCATTGTAATTATGAGACATCCCGAATCATATTATGGTCTAAGCATACCTCGGGTTTCGAAGCGACAGCATTGGACGCAACTGGGAATCAAACGCTAAGATGAGGAGAACGGTCAGTACCAGCGCCCGCTGCTTGTGGAGCGTTACAGTGGAGGCTCTATGTGTACCGAGGGGCTCTCGGCGCCCTCTAACCTCCGGCGCCCGGGTACACCGCACTCCCTGCACTATAGGTAAAGTCGCCTCTGCTCGTCTACTACCTATCACATAAAAGAAAGCAAAGACAGGCGGACAGTGGAGTCTTAGTAATGTGGGTCCATTTCCTATCCAGTTGCTTTCTATAATTCTACATTTTCTTTTTTAAACTTCTCAGGGTAATTCTTTGGAGTTAACAGAAGACGAGGCTGAGACGCAAACAATACGGAAAGCGTACGGAGATGCTTGTCTGAAAGTAGTCGTCCGGAAATGTTTTAAGGTAAGGTCCTTCCTTGACGTTTTCATTTGCATACCTTGTCCGTTACAAAATATTTAAACCAGCTTTTTGGACGCCATATTTACTAAGTGAATTGTGGTAAAAATACAAACTGCCAACCTTTTCAGATATTTACCATTAGAATATATTGTTTTAAACTTTCAAGGTCACAAATATAAGAATAGTTATTTTCAAGATTTCAACCATGTACCGTTTTTAGAATTTCCGTTATTTCGGCGTTGTTGCAAGCGCGATGGTCACGGAAATCGGAATATCGGAAACTCAAAAATAAGGTGTTTTAAATCTCGAAAATAAGTTTTCTAATTTAACAGTAAATATTGTTAAATATTAGGTTTTACTGTTCTTAAGATTTCCTGCTTTTACAGTAGGTAACACATATTCCTCTGTTGTTTGATATCCCCATAACACAAGCGTTTAAGCTACTTAGTACGGAATCAGGTCAATGTATGAGATGTTCTATTATTTTAATTTATTACTTCGTTCACAGGCTTGTAAAAAGACTAATAAATTAGTCTGCAAAGTTCACAAGTGCAAAGGAACATTTAAGAAAGATTTCCTAGAGAACAGTAAGACTGCCTGTAAAAAGGCCTTCAACTACAACCAACCAACGGACAAAATGCCTAATAACGATATAATACCTGCCCCTTCCGGTAATGTGTCTAGCCTCATGGTTTATGTTAGGCAAACTCAAGGAAACATGACGGGGAATAGTAAGTAATGTGACATATGTACGAATAAGATTTTTGAGTTGTCACGTCTGAGCCCGGAGTACGCTTAAGGCGACGGGTAGCCCTAATTAGCAACACCAATCGATTTAAATTGTTAGCTACTAAACCGGATCTATTTTAAACAATTTCAGAACGGGAGTTTCTCATTTATTGAATGTTTGTGCAATATGTACTTTTTTTATAAATATAAAATTCAATATGGATTTCTTCAAACGAAGCGTGAAGAAGCATCTCGCGGGCCAGTATGGTGGTGACAACGGAGGTGATGCCTTAAATCGCTTCTGTTGTAATTGCAACTTGGGCTCTTCCCTTGCTTACCGTCAGGCTGAGGAGAGCCAATATACTGTGCCACTACTATAAATAAAAAAAAAATATAAATTTGGATCAACGCCTTAAGTGGCCGTTTTTAACGGTAATTCAAATTTCGAGTACAAAAGCAGACCCAAAAGTTAAGTGTTAGTATTAAATTAATTAAATGAATAGTATTAGTGTTTTCCGAGAGGCTGCAGCTTCGAAATTGTTAAAAAGATATCCGGTTTAGTTGCAAACAATTGAAATCAATTGGCGTCGCTAGTGTGCCCTACCCGTCACCTTAAACCATGATACAGGATTCTGGATGTCTGGTATGACAATGAAGCGACTGCCTTTTGATCTTAACAACCTTTCGACTTGGAAATCTGATCAACTGGATCATGCTTTCACTTCACGTACAGAATCATGAAGTCAATTATAGTCCTTTCGTTTTATCATGATATCGGTGACAGCAGGATAGAGTTAGGTATACGAAACAGAAAATAGACTAAACGTGAAACATGTATAGATTTTAACATCTGTCATAAATATCTAAACCCATATCTAAGCGAAAGACGTATAAGTATTGTGGGTATCCACATTTTAGCAACGATCCGAAACGTATAAATATTTTTATTTAACTTACTAATGCCCCTTTATTACAAAACGCGATCTAAATTTATTACCGTACTAAGTTGATGCTATCTTGTTCCAACATGCAATGTTAAAAGGGGCTGGAACTTTTCTTAGGTCGGGATTTGTAATAAAGGGGATGGCGTTATCCACAAAGATTAATAACTGAGGTTTTCCATTGGAATGTGACATTGTCCTTGTATTAAATATAGTACCTAAGTAAGTTAATCGATTAGATAATTGTGTTTTTTATTATTTTATCTGGTGCATACATACAAATATATCCTTTTAACAACATTAACATAGACAATTATATTATCAGATTTTTTGGTGTGTTTGAAATGTTGGCTTAATTGTTTTCAGATGTTTCAATAGATACAACAAGAAAAGGACTGGAGAGCTGCTATCCCTTCATAAAACCCGTAACTATTCAATTGCTGTAAAATCTATATAGGTACTATAAAGAAAGAAAGAAAGTAAGAAATATTTTGGACATCACAACACTACATCAGTTACAAAAGACCAAACGAACAAAAAATAAAGATACAGAAAAAAATAAAGCAAAGGAAAAACATAATAATAAGGGTACAAATAACCAGGCAGTGCATATATATTGTGTGTTGTGACCTCCAACATAAATGGCGCCCACTCAACCTATGTCATGTATTAAAAGCCGCAAGCTTCTTAAAGAGAATATCGGAACATGCCAAACACATTTGGTTCAATAAAGTTTGGTATTTGAATGTATGAATGAATGGAAACTTTATTTGGCACAATACAAAACAAGGACACTTAATTAGAAACATAACCTAGACATAAATCATTAACGAAAAGTAGGACAACATTATCCCTGTATGCGCCAAAGAGGCGGCCGCTCAGCATTAGTCGGTGCTGATCCAAGAGACCAACCCCACGCTGGTTTTCAGCGACTACCATAACATTATTGCGCATCTGTTCCATATCTATGCAACAGTATTTGATAGATTGTAGTAACAGGTCGGTGGCTGTTTGGAATTGCTGTAGTAAAAATAATATCCTCCAACCGATTACGGCTACAGCGGCGAATCTCAAAAATCAGTCACGTACGCAGGATATATTATAGTGCTCAAATGTGCACGCAAACACATGTGCACTCTCTAATCCTTTACACTCATATTCAGATGGGACAGCAGCGTGATGCGACCGTAGCGCAGGATCAACGGCTGAACGAGCTTTCCGAGCGACCTGCCCGCCGTGTAGGCGGGCTCCGTCCGGGGGGTCGTGCACATGGCTTCGTGCCCGTCACCACGACCCCCCACTATGGACGATGAGAGGGTGCCCAGAGGTTTTAGTCGGTAGACCCCCGCCGTCATGCGGGGGGAGTCCGACATAACGGGTATGCGTAGTGCATTTACCCTGGGAAAACAAAAAAAAAAGGTGTACGTGTGAGGGCTTGGGGCGCGCTTTACGCACCTGACGTTTTGAGTCTAATTCTAGAAGGAGAGTGTTTTCACAGTCCTGAATCCATTAATGGACATACCGAACGCCTCAGAATTAAAGAGAAACTATTCCCCAGCCCTTTACTCACCTTCCCAAGAATCCCCCCTTTTAATGATATATTTTTTATGTGATATGGGGCAGACGAGCAGACGGAACACCGGATGGTAACTGATCGCCGGCATTTCGCAAAACCAGTAGTCACAAGCACGTTGTCGGTCTTTTAAGGTGTCGCGTAGGGCACACTGGCGACGCCAATAAATTTTAATTTTTAGCTTCTAAACCGGATCTATTTTAAACAATTTCGAGTTACAATCTCTCCTTCTTTCCGATTCACGCCCAAAGTGGGCGCTTTTGGCGTGAATCAATTTTTCGCGTACGCGTTGGACCCAACATTTGTGCATGGTTATTTAATAAATTGTATGAGTGTTTGCCGAGAGGTTGTAACCCCGAAATTGTTTTAAATAGGTATAGTAGCTAAAACATTAAAATGAATTGGCGTCGGTACTGTGCCCTACCCGTCACCTTAAAGAGGAGTAATTATACTATTTTTTTTAAGTTGGTATTGGTCCGGAAATAACGCAGGCGACAGTTCATTCCCTAGTTGTAGTCGGCTTACAGTTATTGAGCACGTGGCAAAAGTCGAACCAAATGGTGTTTTGACATTTTGCAACGACCCGTTTGGAACAGTGGTAGTGAAAGCTGCCTTTGGTCAAAGGGTTGCGGGTTTGATCTCCGCACAGTACAAACATTTGTGTGCATGATCATGTCTGTTTGTATTGGACCGGGTGTTTTCAATATGTATTATAAGAATATTTTTATAAAAAAAACGTATTATATGTATATATTTGTAATCCCACTTTTGATTCTGATATCCGTAACACAGGTGCTTGAGCTACCTATCTCGGAGTCAGATCTATGTATGTGATGTTGTGAAAAAAATCGCATAGGAAAAACGATGTACAACGCCCTCCTGTCAACGTCACAGAAGTGCCTTCTGATCTTAATCGCACTGTATTTGCTGCTAAGTGCTAAAAACGTTTTAACCGTTCCAATCTTTAACTTTCAGATCGCACCAAACGCAAACGTAACGACAGTCAACCGAGATGGTACATTACAACTGAATATACTCCGAGATCGTTACGAGAAGGAGTGCCAGAGGGCGTCGGCGAGCTTGTGCGTGGCGGCCTGCAAGGAGGCATCCGACGCCACCTGCCGGGAGGCTTGCGCGACGAGGAAAGTGAAGGCCTATAGCAAACACTGCAAGAAACAGTGCAAGTCGGCTTATAGATATACTAAGCACAAGGTAAAGAAATCTAGCACAGAGACCGAAGAAAGTAGCGATGACAGCAGCAGTGACAGCAGTGACAGCAGTGACAGTGATGACAGTGATGACAGTGATGAAGGTGATGACAGTGATGATGATGACGACGATAAAGATGGAAAAAAAAAGAAAAAAGATAAAGACGAAACAAAAAAATTAAGATAGGAGTAAGCCACTTTAGATGACTTGGTATTTGAAATAAAAAGAGGTTTCTGTTATACAAAATGCTTTTTAGTTAGTCTTCAAACTCTGTTTATGTTATTTTTATATGTAAAAGGTGGCAGACGAGCAGACGGATCACCTGATGGTAAGCGATTGCCGCCGCCCATGGACACCCACGACACCAGTGGAGTCACAAGTGCGCTGCCAACCTTTAAGCCCCCCTTTCCCACGGATTGGGCTAAACTGTTACATAACTTGAAAAATACTTTATTATTACAACACATCTTATTTTATTTTGGTATTGTATAACACATAACAATATTTGTTTACCACTTAGTTCTTAATTTGAAGATGATGACATTAGTGTAGATAAACTGTTTTTACTTACATAGAAGATCAGCGCCATATTCGCAGTTGGCTAGATGATCATACATAGACGTTAGTACGGGCAGGAGTACGCCGTTGATGTACGCCAGGGAAGTGGACGTCTTGAGGTGAGTACCGCGGAGGTGCGAGTATTTGCCCTAAGAATAGAAAAGAAAGAATTAGAAAAACATGACAAAAGTTTGAAAGAATCAATTCGTCAATGAGCAGTGTTCCAGTAGGTATTTATACGTTTTCAAGTGATTCGCTAGATGGCGCAATTTGTCCTTGTAAATGTTAGGTGTGGTAGCTTATTTCATGTGGTTCCTAATTTATGGCAAAGCTTTTTTAGATTTATTACATTAAATATCTTAATACTTCGTAGTTAATATGTATTTTTATGTGCTAAGTACATTTTAAATTACAGAGAGTAATGCAAAACGAAACTTTATAGATATTTTACTTGTTTACTTTTTATCTCTATTTTCTTGTGTAAAAAATAAAATTAAATATTGCAGGACTGTAAATGTCATGATGATGGTTGATTTATCAAATATTTCCTATCATAGACAAAAAAGGAACTTTAATAGGCTATTTGACAGTGATAAAAATATACATTTCTTTTATAACATCAGTGTTAATATATTTTTTGTGGAGCGATTTGTACCTCCTGCAGATTGAGTATGGTATGCCCCAAATCATCAGCGACATTGTTGAAGAACGTCAGCATGGAGGTCCTGATGAACTCGGGGCAGTTCTTCACGAGGGACTTGGCGTCGATGCCCTTCACCAGCACCTGGAGGCAGCGGACCGTGATCCTCACGTCTGGACCAAAAGCGGTGAGGCTGGAAAACAAAAAAAGATTCTACTTGGTGGTTAGGCGTATCAACTACTCGTGTCGCATGGAAGGACTTGGTGGTTGTCTCACCCCTTGGTGCTGTTTGCTCGGTCCGCGATGCCTGAGCACGGGCTAGCACTGTACGCACTTAAGGGTGTGTCGCCTATTTTTTCCTTTTTTTTCTTCTAACTCGTAGTCTATTCCCTAATGTTAGTTCTCTAATGTTTAAAGCAAAAACTTTTCTCCGCTACGATTTTTCCTTAAGAAGCATAACTACAATAAGCTTCTTTAATTAATTGAACAATTAAAAGACAGTGATGAAGTATCTTGATGTAGATGGGTGTTGGGGGCGAGTTAAGTAAAACCAGCAGTTAGCAGTATCATGTTGTCCTATTGTCTGAGGTTGCAATACAAGAGAGCGATTCTAACGTAATCAATTATATTTAATTTAACTAATTAGTAGGTCATCAGCGACATATGTCATGTAGCAGCGCGTAACATTAAGTGACGGTTCAAGTCTAAATACGGCTATAGTACAGTGATTAGGAGTGCTAGTGTAGTGCTCGAAACAGCTGCGACGCCTGAAAGAAGGGAGGAGCGTATCTCCAGGCGGTCCCGAGGTAAGTGAGACTTTGTTCCAGAGTCCTAGTCATAGTCCACGTGCGAAATATGCTCCCCGCCTGGAGTTTAAAGCTATTTTATTTTATTTGGAAGACCAACAGATGTCCTAATACAGTAGCAATTACACGCCACTTCCCTTGGCTTGGCCGCCTCGAGAGATTGAAAGAAAGCATAAAAGCATACCTAGTTACACAATATTATGTGTATGTATTTGAGCATAACTTATTTATTAGTTTATAATACTGTATTTTATTTATGTATTAGGGTTATATGTTATATTTTAACATTTACACTTTCTTTTTTTTTTCTTTCCTTATTGAATATTGCACCCCCTACCCCTTCTCTACTATCAAATGTCCTTTACCCGAAGGTTGTCTGGTAGAAATCGCTTTCAGCGATAAGACCGCCGAAATTGTACACAAAATTTCTGTAATGCCTAGTACTTAAGTTGTGTATTTTGTGAAATAAAGTATATCTATCTATCTATCTAGTTGTCTGACCTAGAATCTCTGGACAGACGTCGTTGAGGCTGATCTCCGAGAGCATCAGGCCAATGGCAAGAAGTAGCTCAGGCTCAATTAAAGTGTCGATCTCATGTTTAAAGTCCGTAAAATATAGCTTAACTACTGATATCAATGACAGATATCATTTGACCTCTATTTATTTATTTATTAAGGACAACCAACGAATCTTACACTAGTTACATTGTATTTGCTTAAGTACTATAATAAGGCTAAGTGCAGATTCTCTTACAGGCTGTCACGACATGCAAATGTGAGCAGACTATATAGAGAAATTTAGATAACAAATAAAAAATAACAAAATTTAAAAATAGCTAAATTGCACCAGACAGCTACAACTTGAACGAATCAAGAATAGTCCTCTTAAATTTAATTTCAGTCAACTCCTCAACAACATTTGCTAGTAAAATTTTAAATCTTGCGAGAGATTGATTTGTGTGACGTGATTGTGGCAAAACTATTGGTGGCGCCACTGTACCGTAAAAAGAACCCTTAAACATAGTCTAATGTACCTGGCAGATAGGATAGGATAGTCGTTTCACTCACCGCGACCTCAACAAGCTAGCCAGCTTACAGAACAGTGCTGCTACCATCTCTTTCTCCTTCAAGCTGGCCGCGCCCACGTTGTTGGTTGCCGTGGCGACCGCTATGAAGTAGTTGCGATGCGTAGAGAAGTACTTCTCCATTAAAGGTAAGACCACCTGCGTGGGAAACTTGGCTTTAGTAATATTACAGCTTTACTGACAAAAGTCGACCTTCCTATGGTCCGCGCTACGCGGGGGCATGGCGTTTTTCTTGACCACCACCTTCCATGGCCATACCAACACTGCTTATACAGACCGAATCGTGGGAGATGTGCTCTGATATTGCGTGTTATTGAGACTCTTGTACTCCACCGCGCACAATTCTTGACTCTTAAGAACTTATTATTGGACAGAGACTCTGAGACAAGGACAGTCTCTGTCCTTAAATTTGTGTCCTTGTCCTTGACCAATCGAAAAAGTTTGACCAATCATCTAGGGGCGGAGTGTGCATGACCAATCGAAAAAGTTATCTTTGAAGCTCGCGCAGTCGCACGGTTCTAGCTGCGAAGGTCATTCTTAGTGATCATCATCATCATCATTTCAGCCAATAGACGTCCACTGCTGGACATAGGCCTCCCCCAATGTTCTCCAGACAGATCGGTCATGTGCCTCCCGCATCCAATTGATTCCCGCGATCTTCACCAGATCGTCGGTCCACCTTGTAGGAGGCCTGCCACGGCTGCGACTTCCTGTACGTGGCCTCCACTCGAGGACCTTTCCGCCCCAACGGCCGTCTGTTCTCCTCGCTATTGCGATTTGAGGCATTGCCACCTGAGGCATGCAATCCTTTGGGCTATGTCTGTAACCTTAGTTCTCCTGCGGATCTCATCATTTCTGATACGATCACGCAGGGAGACTCCGAGCATAGCTCTCTCCATTGCTCTCTGAGTGACTTTGAGCCTCCTTAATCGGCACATTGTAAGCGGCCACGTTTCGGTTCCGTATGTCATCACTGGCAACACACACGCATTGAAGACTTTCGTCTTGAGACACTGCGGTAGGTGGGCCGAAAATATGCTGCGTAGCTTCCCGAACGCTGCCCAGCCGAGTTGGATTCGTCGATCGACCTCTTTCTGGAAGTTGGACTTACCAAGCTGGACTTTTTGTCCGAGGTAGATGTACTCGTCTACAACTTCCAGTGCAGAGCTTCCAACCTTTACAAGAGTGGGTACGACATGGGAATTCGACATGATTTTCGTCTTGTCCATGTTCATTTTCAGACCCACTTGTTGGGAGACTCTACTGAGATCGTCAAGCATTGTGCCAAGGTCTTCCAAGGTCTCAGCCATGACTACGATATCATCAGCGAATCGAAGGTGCGTCATGTACTCACCATTTATATTGATTCTTGACTCTTAAGAACTTATTAATCTCTGTCCTTGTCCTTAAATTTGTGTCCTTGTCCTTGACCAATCGAAAAAGTTTATTTTCTCTTTAGGCCAATCAGCGAGGGGCGGAGTGTGCATGACCAATCGAAAAAGTTATCTTTGGAGCTCGCGCAGTCGCACGGTATATCTGCGAAGGTCATTCTTAGTCGTCCGATTGATTGATTGGCCCAAATAGAATACAAAGATTTTGGATTGGTCGAGCGCACTCCGTGCCCCAGCGTTTCTCGAACTGTGGGAAGGTCGACTTTTTTGGCGGTAGAGCTAAAGGGCGCATTTCATTTACATTGGTCTTTTGTGCCGTTTGGTTTTGTATGCGGGGTGTGAGCAACGCACACCACACAGAGACCCGCATTCGAGCTAACGACTAATCGAGGAATGTAAATGTCCCTTTAGAGTACATTATAATGTAACAATGATGGCGTTGCCGCTCATATTAAGTTTTCATATTAATTTAAGTTTTTTTTTTTTTTTTATATGAGAGGTGGCAGACGAGCAGACGGATCACCTGATGGTAAGCGATTCCGCCGCCCATGGACACCCGCAACACCAGTGGAGTCACAAGTGCGCTTTAAACGTATGATTACTTATATGGAAAAGCTTTCTACCATATTGATGCTAAGCAAATCGATGGCAGCATTCTAGAAACTATATTGTCGGACATCTAATTCTAATTTCTAACTTGCTGCATTGAAATATGGCTTCTGAAGATAAATATGTTTATTTTTTATTTTATTATGAATAAAAGGCAGACGAGCATGCGGCTGCGGCCCATCTGATGGTAAATGGTAACGGTGGACTATTATTCAACAATCACAGATAGCAATAAAATTAATTAGTGGCCGTGTGGTCCCCGGCAAAGTAGAATAGGCCACCCTCACTCTTACCGAGGTGTCGTAAAAGGCGACTAAGGTAAAGCTGCTGGCATGATCATCAGCACCCAGGGAAGGAAAACTCTGCATTTATATCAAAACCCTCGCCAACCCGTCTGCCAAGCGTGGTGAGTATGGCAATTACCCCTCATGTGATTGAGAGAGGCCCGTGCCCCAGCAGTGGGGACTTAAATGGGCTGATGATGAATAAAATTAATTGTATTTAGCTATGTTATATAGAAAACTACATAGAATTTTATGTATGTTCGTACTTTATGAATGTGTTTCAAAGCCAATGAACTAGGTACATATTGATTTTCATGATCTTTTTAATAATTTACTGAATGCAATCAGTGGTTCCATGTATGTATGATGAATGGACCGTAGGTAGCGACCAATGAAGATATGCAACATAAAAGCTACACGATAAAAGTGTTTGGTACCATGTACCTTCTTTATATACTTTAGCTCGGCCTTGATTTGCTTGGAATATAAAGTAAGAAAAAGATAAAATATAATAATAACAATAATAATTCTCACAACATCTCATAGGTTGACCTGATTCCGTACTAAGCAGCTTAAGCACTTGTGTTACAGATATCAGACAACAGAGGAACACAAATATATACTTAAATACATATATTACACCCAGACACTGAACAAACACAAGTGTTCATCTCACGAATGTTTGTCCAGGGTGGGGATCGAACCCACGACCTTTGGCGTAAGAGGCAGGGTCACTACCAATTGCGCCATCTGGCCAGTCATATATACATAGAGAAAATACGACATATTTTTTTTTTCCAATGACATATTCTTTTACAATTTCTCAAACATCCTATCTCTTCAAATTTTAAATTTGATAAGTACACACAACCACGCGTTTGGTTACTACAACCTGTCAAATTTCCACAGTGGATATTGAACCTAACCGATTTTTCATTCGCTGTGTGAGATCACCTTTTTCATTTTTTTATGTGATAGATGGCAGACGAGCAGACGGATCACCGCAACACCAGTGGAGTCACAAGGGCACTGCCAACCTATAAACGCCCTTGCCCCCGGATTGGACCTACGGTACCCTCACTCAAGTAGCGAAACACAGCTCCTGCTTCACACCGGTTATCTGTGAGGCTGTGGTATCGCTTCGGTCGAGCCGGCCCATTCATGCCGAAGCGTGGCTCTCCCACTGTTGTGTCTCGTAGTCGAAAGGTTGTGAAGATCAAAAGGCAGTCGCTTCATTGTAATACCAGACATCCAGAATCCTGGATCATGGTTTAAGGTACTATTTCTGCTATTCTCTCACTACTTTTCCCAGATATCCCTTTTCGGGTAAAGGGAAAATAGTTACCACCAGATTTTCTGTCATAATTATGACATAAGATATGATTATTTTTATTGACATGCCTTTTGAACTAACATCCTGTCAAGAAAAAACCGACATAATCACCTTGGAGAAGAACTTAATATCCCTCGTACTGGTCTTGAAGCTGGTCCTCCTGCTGAACGTGGTGGATGGCTTCAGCAGCTTCATGTTGATGGTGGCTCTGTCTATGTACTGGATCAGCTTCTCTAGGAGCGAGTACGCGAATCTGAGCTCTATTGCCACGCCGGTAGTGGTCTGTTCTGTGTCACTGCCGGTCGCCTTGCTTGGCCTTGGAACAAAATATTAACACTGAAACGAATTCTGAATAAGATTACAAGTCTGCCGTCCGCTAACTAAAATAACGCTAAACCATAGCTATTTCCTGTGGTTTAGCGTCTTTTTGGTTAGCGGACGGCAGAATTATAATAGGTAGCTATAATATTAATAAACAAATATAATTTTATTTACATATTTTATTAGTTTACTTTCTGTGTATAACTGTCATATTAACGTGTTATATAATATAAAAATGTTCCTAATATTATGTATAATATGACATCATTGTATACCTACGTTAACGAATAAATAAATGATTGATTTATTGATCAGTACGCGCGAAATCTACAATGAATCTCTCAGCTCGAGTGACAGACGCCAGGGATGTGGTATCGACTACTGATGTCTATCCATTCGATTTTTATTCGGCTTACAATAGGAAAAACAAATGAGAGAGTTAGATAGATATACTTTATTGGACAAAATATAAAACTTTAGTAATCATCATAACAAAAATGTTTTTTACAATTTCAGCGGTCTTATCGCTATCGGGAGATCTGCTAAGACGACGACGTGCGAAAGTGTCTAAGAGCCTACAACGAAACGTAACTGACGACCGAATCTTTATTTCTGTTTCACTCACACGCACTGAGCTCCTGTGTTACAAGACGTTTTAATAGTAGGCCCTTTGGCTCAACCGTTCAGCGGTTGGCCTGATCAACCCACCCCCCTTCTCTGGGAGGGTTGACTGGTTTTGTTATTGTGATTGATAATTTTAGATATTGTAATAATAAGATGGTTGACATTGCTTCCCCCGATAGACTCATTTTCCTTTTCCACAATTTTAACCCCATCTTCTGAGGTGGGGGTGAAATTGTTGAATGTAGCGAAATGGCAAAGCCATATACACTCGCGAGCAGCCAAATCGACTCAGGAGCTAATTTTCATACAAACATACCAACTTCAGAAGCCTATAAATAAGAAAGTATAATATGCTTTAGTGATAATTTTAATATTAATCGATGTCAAAATGTTCTTCTTTTATTTAACAAGCTTCCAGCTTAATTTTTTTTTAATTTTAATTTATTTAAAATTATTAAGAAAAAATTATAAACAATATAAATTTTAATAATTTTAATGTAAATTCAAAATTATTGAATTATAAAAAAAATATTTAAAGATTGCCAATTTTCTCAAAATTAGGATTAAGCACGTTGCAGGTCTTCCTCCATGCAGTATTATGGGATGCGAATATCAACCACAATCTCCTTTTCTTTTAAGAAATCAGCACTTTTCTGTAATCTGTTAGATAATTTATGGAAATTTGAACACTTTTGAAATCGATTTACAATAAAATTATCACTAAAGCACAGATACTTTCATTTATATAGGCCTCTGAAATTAGTATGTTTGTATGAAAATTTGATCCTGAGTCGATTTTTTTCCTCGCGACTGTATTTTGAATAGGTTGTAGAGTTTGTGAAGTTAGGTTTTGTAGAGTTAGGGCGTGCGTGTACAGTCAAAAGCTTGGCTCGACATCAGAGCTGATAACTTTTTGACAGTGCGAGTCATAAATGATCGGAGGGCCTATTTTCGCACAATGCAGTCGAGTTGTATAGACGAATGTATGAAATCTCTTAATTCGACATCAATGTCGAGTGCACAAGAATTGCCCCTCAGTTCGGTTTGTAAACATTTTAGTGGGATTTAACTTACCTGTGCAGTTTGTACCCCTGGTACTGTAGATACTTGAGGAACTCCTGGGAGCGTTCGCGATCCTTCTTCTTCTCCTTATCCGTGAGGAGGTCATACGGAACCAGTTGGGGATGAATGCCACCTGAAAACATTAAATCAAATTCGTTTGTTGGCTTAAGTATTAAGATATTTAATAAGCTACCACAAAATGTCATTAACCTATCACTGGATAAGTTTAAGTCTCATATTAAAACCTGCCTAATGAAGAAAGGTTACTATAATGTACAAGATTATTTAAATGATAAGGATTCTTGGTCAAGTTAATTGATTAATATTTTGAGTTGTTATTCATAGTAGTCTATTAACTTTCATAATTGTATTTTTTTTTCTCCATTGAAACTCTGTAACATCATCAATATTTGAAAAGAGCAACTACTGAGTTTCTTGCTGGTGTCTTCTCAGTAGAAATCGACATTCCGAACCAGCGGTAGATATTATGTACCTATTTTGACATTCATAAGTGTTCTGTGTGGACCTAAATTGAAAAAAGATTTTTTTATCTTATCTTTATCCTTTAGTCAGTCAAAAAGGGCAAAAACCTTATTATTAGGTAGGTATTCGTCTTCCTAATTGACGTGTATGAAGTCTACTTCTGTGTACGTTTCGCCACTTCCAGAAGGGCGATATTTAAGGCATTGGATGAGACTAGATGCGACAAACGAGCAAGAGGGTCACCTGATGGAAAGTCATGAACATCCGCGAAATCAGAGATATCGCTAATGAGTTGCCTGCCTTTTTTAAACAGAGACTTTCTTTTCTTGAAGGTCCCTAAGTCGTAGCCGTCGGGAAAAACTCCCGCAGCTAAACTGTTCCACAGAAATGAGGTACGTGGCAGAAAGCTCCGCGAGAAACGCACAGTGCTAGACCGCCATCCATCGCCGGTATGTTCGTTCACCAGTGCCGCCATTCCACTGGATGAGGGTTGCTTGTTGACTTACCGCCATTGGTGACGAGTTCCTCCTTCTTCTTCTTAGCCCAGATGTCGTGTGCGTTCTCGGCCAGTCTCTCCGCCATGTTCTGCATCTCCCTGGACAGCGTGAGGTTCGTCATGTCCACCGGATGCGGGTTGTAGTTGAATGGCGTCGCCGAGTCCGTCTGCCCGGGAAAGTCATCTATTACATTTTGCTTCATAGGATTACTAGAGCCCAACTTCGGTCAGTACTACAGCTTTACCGTAAAGTCGACGTGCTCTTGACCAATAGAAAAAGTGTATTTTCTGTGTGGGCCAATCAGCGGGGGGCAGAGTGTGCTAGACCAATCAAGCATCTTGAAAATACACATAGCCCACCGAATTAGCAAACTGAAGGGGCAGTGGGCTGGTCATATTAGCCGCAGAACTGACAGCCGTTGGAGCCGTAAAGTCCTTGAGTGGTCACCGCGACTCGGTAAGCGTAGTGTAGGACGCCCTGCGACAAGATGGGATGATGACATTCGAAGGCTGGCTGGTGTGGGCTGGGATGAGAGTGGCCGAAAATCGGGAGCAGTGGCGTGCATTAGGGGAGACCTATGTCCAGCAGTGGACGAGTGTGGGTTGCTGATGATGATGATGATGATGATATAGAGTTCGTGCCACGAAAGAAGTCCGTACAGAGTACGCTTGAGTTACTTTCAACATTTAAATTTGAGCTTTTTCTAATAGACACAAGGAATCTCAAATTTTAGTTCCGTCTTTTTCCGCGGGATTTCTTTCGTGGCGCGGACTGTACATGGGATATGACGCCCTGTTGTTCTAGCGGTTTAAGTACCATGCCGTGATGCTGGGGTCCTTGCCGTGTGGTCCCCGGCAGAGTAGAATAGACCACCCTCACTCTTACCGAGGTGTCGTAAAAGGCGACTAAGGTAAAGCTGCTGGTATGATCATCAGCACCCAGAGAAGGAAAACTCTGCATTTATATCAAAACCCTCGCCAACCCGTCTGCCAAGCGTGGTGAGTATGGCAATTACCCCTCATGTGATTGAGGGAGGCCCGTGCCCCAGCAGTGGGGACTTAAATGGGCTGACGATGACGATGATTAGGCCAGCGTGGTGATTAAGCCTAATCCTATCATAGTAATGATGACTTGATTTGGAGACCTTTGCCATGCAGTGGGACTTTTTCCTTATCGTCGACTCGATGCAAAGCAAGCTCTTACTAAAATTCATAAGGTCTTCGTTAGTTCAGTCGTCAGAGTATAGCTGTGATCGTAATAAT
This sequence comes from Marasmia exigua, assembly GCA_019059595.1. Classification (NCBI taxonomy): domain Eukaryota; kingdom Metazoa; phylum Arthropoda; class Insecta; order Lepidoptera; family Crambidae; genus Marasmia; species Marasmia exigua. Next base: position 7,304,722 of record CM032487.1, on the reverse strand, counting down.
TAATCAAATCACATTTCTCCTTACTCTACTCTACCACTAAATTTAGTATATTTATTTAACTATTAAGACTTTTGGTACACACATTGCGTCTTCAATTTCAATAGACTGTTACTAATATGAAAAGCCCTTACGGGCTAGTGGGACTAATTTAGCGTTTTTATTTCCAAAGACTAAATTATTAAGTAACTAAGTGCCATCTAATAGCCTCAAAGTAATACAACAAAAATATGTCTGTTTCAAAGTCTCAAAGTCGGCCTGAACATGAATATGGACAAAACCAAGGTTATGACATCCGTAGATACTTTTCCAACCCCCATAGCAGATGGCCATGAACTTGATAGGGTGAACGAAACTTGTACCTGGGACAAAACAAAGAAATCACTCGAGTACAACTGGCATGGGCAGCTTTCGGAAAACTGAGCATGGTATTCAAATCTAAAAAGCTACCACAGTCCTTGAAAACGTAAGTGTTTAACTAATGTGTGCTTACGACAATGACCTGTGAAGCCCTGGCCGCTCACCGCAACACTGATACGCAGACTGAACAGAGAGCTATGAAACGTATCATGCTCGGGATATCCTTCCGAGACAGAGTGCGCAACACCATCATCAGGAAACGCACAAAAGTGATAGACGTAGGGTACCGAGCCGCAAAACTAAAATGGGCGTGGGCCGGTCATGTGTGCAGAAGGAGTGATGAAAGGTGGAGCAAGGATGTCCTTGAATGGAGACCAAGAGACGGAAAGAGGAGTGTTGGCGGACAAACTGCCAGATGGTCCGATGACATCAAGGCTCAAGCTGGAGTAGCGTGGTCCAGGAAAACGAGCGACAGAAGAAAGTGGAGGGGAATTGGAGAGGCGTGGACGTGTGGTCCCCGGCAGAGTAGAATAGGGCACCCTCACTCTTACCGAGGTGTCGTAAAAAGGCGACTAAGGTAAAGCTGCTGGCATGATCATCAGCGCCCAGAGAAGGAAACTCTGCATTTATATCAAAACCCTCGCCAACCCGTCTGCCAAGCGTGGTGAGTATGGCAATTACCCCTCATGTGATTGAGGGAGGCCCGTGCCCCAGCAGTGGGGACTTAAATGGGCTGCTGATGATGATGATGATGATCTCCTATCATGGGGATAACTTGCTGCAGTGGGACTTTTCCTAGTCGAGAAGAAGAAAAACTTTGGTCTGTTAGCTCTACCACTAAATTTAGTATATTTATTTAACTATTAAGACTTTTGGTACACACATTGCGTCTTCAATTTCAATAGACTGTTACTAATATGAAAAGCCCTTACGGGCTAGTGGGACTAATTTAGCGTTTTTATTTCCAAAGACTAAATTATTAAGTAACTAAGTGCCATCTAATAGCCTCAAAGTAATACAACAAAAATATGTCTGTTTCAAAGTCTCAAAGTCGGCCTGAACATGAATATGGACAAAACCAAGGTTATGACATCCGTAGATACTTTTCCAACCCCCATAGCAGATGGCCATGAACTTGATAGGGTGAACGAAACTTGTACCTGGGACAAAACAAAGAAATCACTCGAGTACAACTGGCATGGGCAGCTTTCGGAAAACTGAGCATGGTATTCAAATCTAAAAAGCTACCACAGTCCTTGAAAACGTAAGTGTTTAACTAATGTGTGCTTACGACAATGACCTGTGAAGCCCTGGCCGCTCACCGCAACACTGATACGCAGACTGAACAGAGAGCTATGAAACGTATCATGCTCGGGATATCCTTCCGAGACAGAGTGCGCAACACCATCATCAGGAAACGCACAAAAGTGATAGACGTAGGGTACCGAGCCGCAAAACTAAAATGGGCGTGGGCCGGTCATGTGTGCAGAAGGAGTGATGAAAGGTGGAGCAAGGATGTCCTTGAATGGAGACCAAGAGACGGAAAGAGGAGTGTTGGCGGACAAACTGCCAGATGGTCCGATGACATCAAGGCTCAAGCTGGAGTAGCGTGGTCCAGGAAAACCGACGACAGAAGAAAGTGGAGGGGAATTGGAGAGGCGTGGACGTGTGGTCCCCGGCAGAGTAGAATAGGGCACCCTCACTCTTACCGAGGTGTCGTAAAAGGCGACTAAGGTAAAGCTGCTGGCATGATCATCAGCGCCCAGAGAAGGAAACTCTGCATTTATATCAAAACCCTCGCCAACCCGTCTGCCAAGCGTGGTGAGTATGGCAATTACCCCTCATGTGATTGAGGGAGGCCCGTGCCCCAGCAGTGGGGACTTAAATGGGCTGATGATGATGATGATGGATGCTCTGCAGTGGGAAAATACTGCTGCTGAAGAAGAAGAAGAATGACTGTTTTAGTAACCTAATAAAAAAAAACTTATTTGCTATTAGCGAGTTAGTGATATTCACATTTTTTCATTTATTCGGTCTTGTTTATAATAATGGGGTTCCCATGCCATGCCATACCAATGCAGTTACCATAATACCACTATGACGTAATTGACAGTAGTGCCATCTTTTAATTTCAAGACTTAATGGGGTCTATCGAGTGTAAAAAATCCGCTAGTTGAGAAACTAGGCCAGACCTGACTAGGTCCATCGTTAAGGTGGTTTTTGAACGTAAAATGTAAAAATGTCAATTTGACGAACGAAACAAAAATTTAACAGCATTGTTGAATTTTTCACCACAACCACATATTTGTGTGTATTGGTCTGGGTGTTTTCTATGTATTATTATAAGTATTTATTTACAAAAGAAAAGTATTGAATGTTTATATTTGTAATTCCGCTGCTGGTTCTGATATTCATAACACAGGTGCTTGAGCTACCTATCTCGGAGTCAGACCAATGTATATGATGTTGTGAAATATTTATTTATTAGCCGCTCAAGACAAGCGGCGTATGCAAAAAAAACCCGTCGAGATTTCCGGTCGATTACGTCATCGCAGCGGGCGGTCGCCGAGTTGTAAACAAAACGTTTTTATGACTGTGTTTCTGAATGGACACGTTTCAAGTGTTGTTTTTGTTAAACCAATTGAGATAAGCTTTTAAACATTGTACAGTTTGTTAGTTTTTATGATTGTAATTTAAACTTAGGCGCCTTCAAACTTGATGATCACGCCGAAATGTCGCTACTTCAAAGATAATAATTTATATTTTGAAAATGAAAGCGATGACCTATTATTTTTATGATGTAATATTGATGTTTACAATATGTACGATATATTTGGAAAATAAAACAACACATTTCACTAAAAAAATTTTTTATTACAGCCTCCCAAACTTTGAATACAAAATTGCGCAGTACGCCATTTTTTTTGTCAGTACAAAATAATTAATTGAAACAAAATCTTCCTCCACATAACTAAAATATTAGTTTTGTCGGAAGGCTAGTAGTTTAACCTATTACCTGTAAAATTTTGAGGTAAATACCTTGCGTTTTCGCTGAAATATAGGTGATTGAATCATCACTGAGTTATTATGGTCAAAATTTATAAGTTTCTTGATGAGATGTACTTCAAGAAATTGTATGTAAGCTAATTATTATATTATCATGGTGTTGTAGACCAGCAAAAGCCCTATTTAATGACATATAATACATATCCATCAATTAAACAAGTTTGAAGGTAGAAGTAAAAACATTACGAAGTACCTAAATCTAGCGATCAGCCGGCCCGAAAGAGGCCATGTGCACACTGGGTAAAGTACACCAGTAGTTTAATTTAGCGGAAACACTTATATTGCACACTGCTTTTACATAGTTGTTGTTATATTCATTACATTATTCAATCTAAATTTAAAAATAATGTTTTTTATTACATAAATACTAAACCCAGGGTTAAATGGTGTCGTAACTACACCATCAACATTTTTATAGAATTTTGGGTTATAGTCATATTTTAGCAATTTATTCTAAAGTACATCAGTAAATACATAAGTAATTATACAAGTTAGCCTCCATTGATACACGATAGCCTCCATTGATGCATTGTAGGTATCTAGTAAATTATATATGTACCACCTAATTGTACTAAGTAAATAAATAATTATAAAAATCTATTAATTAAAACTAAACTATCTAAAACAAAAATTAACACCACACATTTTTTTTTATGTGATAGGTGACAGACGAGCAGACGGATCACCTGATGGTAAGCAATTGCCGCCGCCCATGGATACTCACGACACCAGTGGAGTCACAAGTGCGCTACCAACCTTTAAACCCCCCTTTCCCCCGGATTAGACCTCCGGTACCCTCACAAAAAAAAATATACAAAAGCTTAGAAATATTAAGGCAGAGCACCATATGGAAAGCAATAAAGTACTGAGTATTAAGTTATAGTATATTTTACCATCTCAAAATTAGGATAGGTGTAACAACGAGGTTATGTGGTTAAGATAACACCACTCTGGCGTTATTGGAACTTACCACGATATCTGGTGGTCGCTGAGGGCGGTGCGGGGATATGGAAACAACGCACAACATTAGGGTTCAAACTATACAGTGCGACAAGTCTTATTTGGCACGTGGCAAAAATTCGGAACTAATGCTGTATTCTTAGCAAATGTCACATTGGCAACATGAATTGGAGTTATTAACACTGAATATAGAACATTTGCAATACCACGCCCCCTTGTCACTGTGTCAAATAAACATTGTCACACTGCATTCTAGTCATATACTGTCAACATTCGTTTTAATTATTCCCATGACTTTTTAACTAAAATGCTAAAACCAATTTGTAAATCCAGATAAAGTCTCCAGATAAACTCTTCATTATAGACGACCCGTTTGGAACATGTCTGTTTGTATTGGTCTGGGTGTTTTCTATGTATTATAAGTATGTATTTACAAAAAAAGTATTATATGTATATATTTGTAATCCCACTGTTGATTCTGATCTCCGTAACACAGGTGCTTGAGCTACCTATCTCGGAGTCAGATCAATGTATGTGATGTTGTGAAATATTTATTTATTTATTCAAACAATCAAAATATTGTTTTTAAATGGAGTGTTCAAATTTCAATTTATCTTTTGTGTTTTGATTTTAAGGTCCAATACACAATAAAAAGTAATGCTTTTTGCAAATCTACAAATATTTTTACGACCCGTTCAGCGCAGTGATTTGTGCGTAGGTTGAGATGCAAGGGTCGCAGATTCCATTCCCGCAAAAACACAACTGTTTGTTCAAGAAATAGGGTCTGGGTGTTTGTGGTAGGGCTTTCGTTTCTCCTAGTTTCCATCGTACAAGAGACAATCTTAGTTTGGAAAAGACAATTATATGTATGTGATATTGTCTCAATTAACTTATTGCTAATCATTTAACAACGAACCATTGAGAAAAAAATTTTAGTAATGTTGACAAAATATGATAAAACCATTCAATGAAAGGTAAAATATCACTCGACGTATCTCGATTTTCACCATGCAAGTATACCGTTGAATTTAACCAACGGCATCCAAATCAATCATATGAAAATTGAGATATAAAACATATTAAGTACTAACTTTAGTCACATCAGGTCTGTCAAACTGTTAAAAATATCTTATGATATATTTTATTTGATGAAAATATAGTTTAATATGAAGGGAATTATTAGTACCGTCTCTTTATCCACTTCTTCCTGAGTGCAATAATAACAGAGAACAGTATAAGTAAGTGAGGGTAAAAAACATTGATAAGTAGTAAAAATATTATTTCTATTAATTTCTGAATAAACTAATATCGTTATTACGATGTCTATATTATAAAACGGCAGTTTTCCTGTGAATTTCCTGGGGTATAAAAGAAAACCGCACTAAGAGTTTCAACAATGTTCCGAGTTTAAAAAAAAAACCCTGTTAACGATTTGCGTACAGTTAATGACAAATGTCACGCAAATAAAACTTATGCTATTCGACATACGAGTATTATTACGTCAAAGGTTTGTAAGCAACGCCATATTACTGTGAGATTGTTCTCGCGCGTTATTTAAACAGTGCATTTTTGTGTAAATAACTAAATACATTTTAATAACTTGTTGTAGCAGCTCAGCACGCACGAAAAGGATTATCACCAAGACCTACCGTTATCTCGGTCACGTACGCTATGTCAGCAGATCTGACCACGTACGTGATACGATATGACGTCAGTCACCTCTAGTATATAAGCCTTGGAGATATTCTCACATCATGCCACTTGCATTATCAATAATAAACCAGTTACGTATACAAGATCTGGTGCATCATTTCTTCCGGGCCACCATCTGCCTCCCGGCGGACTGCTGGCCTACCAATTATATCTTACGGTCCCCGGCATACTTATTATTTTAGCCCTAAAAACCTAATTATAGCCCTATCGCTTTATCATGATATCGGGGACAGCAGGACAAAGATAGACGTAATGGACAACATTTCAAAATTGCTAAGCTCTGAAACAAAAAATACCAATTCTTCGTTTAGTTTTCCGCTGCTCGAGTATATATTTATTCATTTTTTATATTGCTTATTTACTGAGAAAAAAATTAAAAACTAAAAAACGTAAGATGACGTCATCGGACGGCAGATTGTAAAATATTTCTTTGCTTAGCACATTATAGTTTTAAATTTACGAAATGCCAAACCCATGACATGTAACTGTAAAAAAAAAAGACAACTTGTCATCGTTGAATGTATGAATGACATTGACAATGTTGACACTAGTATTATTTACCTTTGACAGTAGTACCTTTTTTTTATTAAAACAATGATAAGCAAAGGAATATCGCTGTATTCAGCCGTCCGATGACGTCATTTGGCGCTTACGTCTATTTAGAATAAAAAGAATTTCAATAATTATTTTATGCATGAAAATGGGCAAATTTTGAAAAAAAGAAAAAATATGGGTCCGTTCATTTTATGTCTATTTTCATATAAAAAAACAATATGGACATGTTAAAAATATGAAATGTTGTCCATTCACACATTAGAAAGAGACTATAAATATGTATAGATTTTGACATCTGTCACCTATATCATGCTATAGCGAAAGGATTATAATAATAAAAGAAGTTTATATAGATCAACCTAATAGAATATTTTAATAGTGGAAATATGTTTTGCATACTTACACCACCAGACTTGGACTGTCTTCTCATGGAACTGCGGTTGGTGCTGGGGATGTCCACCTCCGAGTGTTCTACCGACCAGCCGATGGCGAGCAGAGCCTTCAAGGATTCTCTCACAGGCTCTTTGTAGCGTTCTTTTTCCTTTGACATAAAACGTTTAAGAAATTAAATACGAGCCGTATTGGTATTGGTTACTAAGGGTACATAGGACGATTTCAGGTATGATCAACTTTTGGTCGACGAAAACATTCAAAACTATTCTCTTAAAAGATGTACTTTTATCTAAAGTATTTCGCATGTTTCTGGAGTCTGCTAAAACGATTAAATTGAAAATCGAATACTTCTGACATCGGACAGCAGATTCTGGAGATGGAAAAACGTAAAAGCACTGGCTTTTTTGTGTGATTGTGACATTGACTTCGACAGAGACTACCCGCATTTATCAATGAGCAGTTTTCTAGTAGGTATTTATTAACTTTAGAGTTACTCGCTAGATGGTGTAAACAGTCTCTATATATTTCAGGTGTTGGGTGATATATCCTGTGCTCCCTAATTTATGGGAAAATTTCCCAGTGCTAGGTTTTTCACGTTTACCTAATATTTCAAAGTAACCAGGCATATGATTGGTTATATGGAAAATAACAATTTATACTAACGTCACGTAGACGTAGTAGTTATTAAAAAAATGTCTGCCATGGTGTATGGAGATATATTTGATTGCTGCCCGTTTGAAACTGGGCAGTTTATCATTAAATATTTCTATCGAATTATATTTTTTACAAGAAGTTCATTGTTATTTGTCGATTATTCAAAATAATAAAAATTCTTTCATTCATTCATGGGTAAATGAAAATAAAATATTTTAAATGCCGCGACCAATCGCTGTAATTTTTATACAGATACGGGTAGCGCCATCTGTTATCACTTTTGAGAAACCGACTGACTGATGTCATTGGAAAACTCCTCATTACTAGTGGCCCGCCCTCACTTCGTTTCGGGACTTCATTTTGCAAAGTGACATGAAGTATCAAAACGATTTTTTCCTTCTTTTTGGAAGTCGAGGCATTAACATACGATTTTTCATACTGACTTTGAACCTCCGTTTTATCTCATTAGGGAATGAATTTACAAAAATCCTTTATCAGTGCTCCTTTACGCTATAAAAGGAATCCCTGTGCAAAATTTCAAGTTTATAACCCTTATAGTTAACGACCCGCGTTGATAGAACAGTCAGCAAGCTTTCGGTTATATAGATTTATATATATTTTGACAAGGAAAAATTACCCGCATATCGAGAGCAGTAGAGTCCATATTACAAAAATAAGTTAAACTTACGTAATCATTGAGCATGTTGTACGGCTTCAGACGAGGGTGGCTCTTCTGGCTGTCGGACCACGACTCCCCGTACACCCAACCATTCTCAATTTTTCTGGAAGGAATAGAAAATAGGATTATGTGTGGGGTTTTTTTTTATGTGATAGGTGGCATACAAGCAGGCGGACTACCTGATGGTAAGCGATTGCCACCGCCCATAGACACCCGTGACACCAGTGGAGTCACAAGTGCACTGTCAACCTTTCCCCCGGATGAGGCCTCCGGTACCCTCACTCACGCAGCGTAACAGAGCTCAGTGCTGCTTCACGCCGGTTTTCTGTGAGGCCATGGTATCAGTCGGGTCGAGCCAGCCCATTCCAGCCGAAGCGTGGCTCTCCCACGGTCACACGAGTTGGTCCTATTGGCACGCACAAAGCGACTGGCTTTGTATGAAAAGTCAGAAAACGGATAACGTAGGATTTTAATATACAAAAAACTTTTTTTATGTGATAGGTGGCAGACGATCAAACGGATTGATGGTAAGCGATTGCCGCCGCCAATAGAGACCCGCGACACCACTGAAGTGACAAATGCGCTGCCAACCTTTCAACCCCACTTTCCCCTGGATTGGGCCTCCGGTACCCTCACTCACGCAGCGAAACACAGCACAATGCTGCTTCACGCCGGTTTTCTCTGAAGCGTGGCTCTCCCATGGTCACACTAGTTGGTCCTATTGGCAGGCACGAAGCGACTGGCTTTGTATGAAAAGTCAGAAAAGGGATTTTTTTTTTGCTAGAGGCGACAAACGAGCATGGAGTCACCTGATGGAAAGTAATCTTCGCCGCCCATAAACATCCACGAAACCACAGACATCAGAGAGAGGGATATTGTAGGATTTAAATATTCAAAGAACGTTTGCTTTGCTTGTGGGAAGTAACCAGTGAGGTCGTGTGCATTCGTTTTTTAACCCCCGATGCAAAAACGACGAAGTGTTATAAGTTTGACGTGTCTGCGAGTGTGTGTGTGTCTGTGTGTCTGTCTATGGCATCGTAGCTCCTGAACAAATGAACTGATTTTGATTTTGTTTTTTATTTTGTATGAAAGATGAATAAGGCGGGAGTGTTCTTAGCTATGTTGGTTATACATCGATCCAAGATGGCCGCCGTCACAAAGATATGGATAGTATGTTTTAACACAACTCCCACAATATGGGTATCATATAAAAGGGCTTGAGTCATCGTCAGCCCATTTAAGTCCCCACTGCTGGGACACGGGCCTCCCTCAATCACATGAGGGGTAATTGCCATACTCACCACGCTTGGCAGACGGGTTGGCGAGGGTTTTGATATAAATGCAGAGTTTTCCTTCTCTGGGTGCTGATGATCATGCCAGCAGCTTTACCTTAGTCGCCTTTTACGACACCTCGGTAAGAGTGAGGGTGGCCTATTCTACTCTGCCGGGGACCACACGGCTGGGCTTGAGTAGCAGAATATATTTATTGTGACAAATTTCAAATCCAAAATGGCCGCCGTCAGCGGTTTTTAAAATTTTTAATTTAATTTTTTAGTGGTATCCGTTTGTATTGGTAGGTGGCGTAACAAGGCTCACCTGGAGGCCCAGGCGTCGTGGTAGTGCTCGGAGAACTTCTGCACGATGGTGTTGAGGTCGTTGTTGAGCGCCACGGACGCCGTGTTGATGGGCTGCGGGTCGTACTGCGGGTTGTCGGGGCCGCCTGGGAAGTAAAGTATCCGCCTATATACTGTCCCATTGCAGGGCAAAGCCCTCCATCAAACAATTCAAGTCATCGCTACTATGATGGGATTAGGCTTAATCACATCACCGCGCTTGTCTAATGCGGATCGGTGATCACAAACCCGAGCAATGTTCGAAATATTCGAAACATACCTTTTTAACTTTTTTTTATATTCCGCCTGTACATAATCAGAATAAAATTAAGGTGACGGGTAGGGCACACTAGCGACACCAATCAATTTTAATTTTTGGCTTCTAAACCGGATCTATTTTAAACAATTTCAGGGTTACAAGCTCTCGGCAAACACTTATACTATTTATTAAATAACCATGCACAAATGTTGGGTTCAACGCGTACGCGAAAAATGGATTCACGCCAAAAACGGCCACTTTTGGCGTGAATACATTTTTGGCGTTCAAAAACGGACACAACATTTGTGCATGGTTATTTAATAAATAGTACTTATACTATATTATATAACCTCTCGGTAAATATAAGTGTTTGCCGAGAGGTTATATAATACAGGTTGTAACCCCAAAATTGTTTAAAATAGATCCGGTTTAGTAGCTAAAAAATAAAATTGATTGGCGTCGCTAGTGTGCCCTTCCCGTCACCTTAAGTAAATAAATCAATATTTTTTCTTATTGTTTTTTTTATTTATTTATTTTGGCTCACAAAACAATTAAAAATGTAGGTAATAATTACAAAATCTAGATTGCAACTATAGACTATGTATGCACAGAATTGTTAAAAAAAAACAAGTAATGATTTTTAGCAAGACAGCTGAAAGCTAACTAGGTATTCAACGGACCTCACAAAAGTAGAAACATTGATGAAACAATTATTATCTTTTTCTTCATCTTAGCCTTTTGTCCCGGTTGCGTCCCAAGCTTCGGAGCCCGTGGTCCGCTTTCCGACTGCCACTCCTCCATACATACGTATCCATATATACTCCATATACGTCTTGATACATAGTGGTCAGTTTGTTACTTTGAACATTTATTGACTGGCCTATTTTAAAATAATGATTAACTTTTAATTTGCTTCATTTTATTTTGTGTTGCATTAGACTGTATGACTTGGTATGAGGATAATAAACCATTGTAAAAAAAGTTGGCGATTAAAAAGAGTAACTGGCGAGTTTCTTGCCGGATCTTCTCGACCAGAAACAACTTTCCGAGCCGGTGGTAGAATCGCATTATGTTTATTTACTTTTTTTAGTATATTTTATGTATCAACATATATAAGTACTAACATGTTAATTATTACATAAGTACTTATAAATAGTCTTAAATCATTCAAATGTATGACGATTTGTAAGTGCTGTGTACATCGTCATCGTTAGCCCATTTAAGTCCCCACTGCTGGGGCACGGGCCTCCCTCAATCACATGAGGGGTAGTTGCTATACTCACCACGCTTGGCAGACAGGTTGGCGAGGGTTTTGATATAAATGCAGAGTTTTCCTTCTCTGGGATCATGCCAGCAGCTTTACCTTAGTCGCCTTTTACGACACCTCGGTAAGAGTGAGGGTGGCCTATTCTACTCTGCCGGGGACCACACGGCCTAGTGCTGTGTACAAGCCTATGCAAATAAAGAATTATTTGACTTTGACTTGACTTTAATAAATAATAGGAATTTACACCGTACCTGTGGCCTGAGTTTCCTTTCCGTAAAACTCGTCATCATAGTTCTTGATTAGCGAGTAGTCCGGAGGCAGCGCACAACCTATGAACAGACATAGACAAATAATGTAAACTTTTTTTAAATACCACACAACAAGGCGTATTTGAAACACACGTCGTGAACGTGTGTCTGCCACCTATCACATAAAAAAACCCCCATGTATTTTCCGCGATTTTATGTAGTTTTCGAGAGACAGGTATCTCTCTATCTATTGTGATGCTTTTTTCAATTTTAGTTTTCTGTTGTTACTTGCTTAACTAGAACTTACCATAAAAAAAGTAACCAAATATTTTTTTATCTCATCTGATAGATTTTATTTTTTTGTGGCACATATACCGTTATTTTTTGTCGTTTGCATCCCGAAAACCACATAATAGGTATCGTGAATAAAGCCCATTAAGCATTTAAGATCAACAAAATTAGCGAAAAAAAAACAGCTGGTCCATACATTTTCGCGAGGGATAAATTCAATTTTGTATGGAAGAGCTGTTTTTTTTCATAATCAATAAATATTGCGTATATGGGGGTTTTTCAGATGGCCATCGTTGTGAGGCATCTAAAAATAAGTTTCGGACCACTGAGAATGTTTTTTATTTTTTCAAAAATATTATGCCCTCGACAAGTTTCTTGAGTATTCAAAAAAATAATGTGTATATGGCAGTCCTTTAAAATATGTTGTTTTAAACTTTCATGGTCACTACTAACATTGGAATAGTTATTTACGGGATTTCTACCATGTACCATACCGTCATTTAGCGGCCAAATGCTGTGAGTGTTCACACAACAGCGAGACAGGGTGCGAAAAAAAGTGAGTTAGTGAACAGTGGTACTGCAGGTGCGTGTAGCAGGTCTGCGAAGGAGGGTAGACAGATTTGTTTCTATTTTATGTCATAGGTGGCAGACGAGCAGACGGATTACCTGGTGGTAAGCGATTGCCGCCGCCCATGGACACCCGCGACACCAGTATTTGTCTGCCAGTAACAACTTTCCCGCAAAACCGGCGGCGGTCGCCTCTATTCGCAGTCCCTGCACGCACGACCCAAATATTAAAGGAAGCGCCACTAACACGAGCATTGCGCACATTTAACGAGGTCGCTGAGACAGTCGACGTGTTTAGCTGCTCTTTGACTGAATTTACAAAGGCTACTTTATTTATAATTTGTTATAGCACAAAATAAATTAGGTTAAAAAAGTAATCTACACTATCGCATTGGGGAAACCTGTAATGTTAGTTGTATGATTTTGAATAAATAAATAAATAAATAAATAAAAGATTCAGTTACTCCGTGACCATGGCGCTTGCAACAGTGCCAAAATATTGGAAACTCATAAATAAGGTACATGGTAGAAATCCCGTAAATAACTATTCTAAAATAGTTATTTACGGGATTGCTACCATGTCGTACCTTATTTTTGAGTATCCGATATTTCGGCGCTGTTGCAAGCGCCATGGTCACGGAGTAACTGAAGATTCTGCGGGTAAGATGTTATTGGCAGACATATCGGTCTACCCTCCTTCTTAGTCTTTTACTGCGTTCACCTCCGGTACCACTGTTTCCTAACTCACTATTTATTCGCACCTGTTCTCGACACACAACACTCACAGTATCTGCCCGCGAAACGACACTTTGTTTAGTTTTACGGTTCCTACACTTACAAATGGCGCTTGCAACAGCGCCGAAATATCGGATACTCAAAAATAAGGTACGACATGGTAGCAATCCCGTAAATATTCTAATGTTAGTGACCATGAAAGTTTAAAACAATAAACTATTCTAAAGTCGTATAAAATGAGTTTGTCTCACCAATAGCAATGAGACAAGGCAGCGCCTTGCCGAACAGCTCCGGCTCGTAGTCCATCTTGCTGAGCGAGTCGAAGATGTTGGAGAACAGCATCATGGTGAGCCGCTTCTCCTCGTCGGAGGAGGCGCCGTACACGCCCTGCCCGCCCGTGCTGCCGTAGTACTTGGCGCAGCGCTCGTAGTGCAGGGTCAACAGCTGGGGGAGATAACATTCATTTCATTTTTTACCCGACTGCAAAGCAAAAGGAGGATTATGATTTTGACAGGCTACGTATGTATGTAATAATAATAAATCTCACAACATCTCATAGGTTGACCTGATTCCGTACTAAGTAGCTTAAGCACTTGTGTTACAGATATCAGACAACAGAGGAACACAAATATATACTTGAATACATATATTACACCCAGACACTGAACAAACACAAGTGTTCATCGCACGAATGTTTGTCCAGGGTGGGGATCGAACCCACGACCTTTGGCGCAAGAGACAGGGTACTACCAATTGCGCCATCCGGTCAGTAATGATCCGAGTGAGCCGAATAATCCGAGTGAGCCGAATGATGTATATATGTTCATCTGTTTCCACGTAACATCTAAACTAGTTATCATATTTGAAGAAATGAGGTATCGTTAGAAGCGTCTTGGTTCTGGTTATAGGCAACAGGACGTCACGTTAAATTTATTACAGCGCCCTCTAGGCCCTCTAGAGTAATGAACTAAAAAAAAATTTGCTTGACGGTACCGTGTGGGGTATCAAATGAAAGAGCTTTTTTAGCACATTTCAAATATGTAATTATATTTACATAACTAAAAATATGTTAAATAAAAATAAAGTTTAAAAACTAAAACCCGACTACCAGAAAACACGATCTAAAAAGTACAAAACAAGAAAATTATCTCTGCTGAAATGATGTCTCTGTCGTATGCCACCTACTGTTGCAAAACAGATTCATTATAATTATAAAATAAATGTGGCATACGACCACGGCGATACGGCATAATCATTTCTGCAGAGACAATTTTCTTGTTTTGTACTTTTTAGATTGTGTTTTTTGGTAGTCGGGTTTTAGTTTTTTGAGAATATTGTAGTAAACCTAACGGAAGGGTAAAGAGGTCATGTCGCAAGCGAACATACACGCACGTTTTAACCTAAAACATTTGCAAGTAAGCAATATTGATAATTACTAATTGATTTACTTATATTGTATTTTTGTGACGACTCAATAAATGGAAATTCTAACATAATATATTCTAACCTCCGACTTACTAGAATATACACGGTGGTTAATCGCCCCGTTGATTAAGTGGTTTCAGTACCAGGCCGTGATCTCGGGGTCCTGGATTCGATTCCCGGGTCGAGCAAAGGTAAACACTCCTCTGTTATTCAAAATAAATAAAACTGTATTTAAAGTGTTTTTTTTTATTTTTTGCGATTTTTTATTACACTAATCAATTCAGACGATGATGGGTCGTTACACAGAGGGTTCCCATTTTCTGGGATTCAAAAATTCGTGTCTGGCTTTTTCATAATACATACAATATATTTTGCTCGAAAATTATCAGTAGGAATATACATGGGATTTGAGATAAACCTAGTTGTGATACATCTAAATAGATTGGGCCACTGAAAATGGGTCATCCTTTATGAAAGAATGAAAGAATGAAAGAAAGAAAGACAATTTTAGTATTTTGGACATCACCACACTATGTACGAGTACAAAACCAGTTTCATAATCACTACAAAAAAAACAATGAAGACAGAAAAAAAACAAAGCAAAGAAAAAATCAAAATGAAAAGGGTACAAATAATCAGGCAGCGCATATAATATAATTGTGTGTTGTGATTTCAGCCTATGGCCCTGAAAAATCTTATGACGCTGATTTTCAGAAGGGATAGCTGAGTTAGTGCCACGGACGTTAGCCTTGTGTGTCTTGTGTACACACAGTCCGATCAAATAAGTGGCAAAAGTCGGAACTAACGCTGTTTCCTTTACAAGTGTCAGTGCTTCTGACATTTTCCCATAAAAAAAAAATTACAGCGCCCCCCTGTCAATGTCATTGAAGTGCCTTCTGATCTTGGTCGGTCTCTCATCATCATCATCATCATTAGCCCATTTAAGTCCCCACTGCTGGGGCACGGGCCTCCCTCAATCACATGAGGGGTAATTGCCATACTCACCACGCTTGGCAGACGGGTTGGCGAGGGTTATGATATAAATGCAGAGTTTTCCTTCTCTGGATGCTGATGATCATTACAGCAGCTTTACCTTAGTCGCCTTTTACGACACCTCGGTAAGAGTGAGGGTGGCCTATTCTACTCTGCCGGGAACCACACGGCAATCGTTTACCATCAGGTGATTCATCTGCTCGTCTGCACCTATAACTTAAAAAAAAATAATAATGTTAAAGTTTGTGCATGACATTTTGCGAGAGCCTCGCTTCGGCATGTACTGTCTGTAATGTGTGTGAAATATGTATGTACTTACTCTTAGAGCGACAGTGGTATACTCGGAGAGCCGGGACACATCCACGGTGAGTTTCCTCAGCAGCTTGAGCAGCATGGACGGCTGCATGGCGGAGGTGAGCGCGACGAGGAAGTCCGACACCGCCTCGCGCTGGCCCTTGGTCAACATGCGGTTCTTGGATAACCTGGCAAGAAATATATCGTCATTTTTTCATCGTTTACATCCCAAAATTCCCACAAGAATATAGTTCATTTAGCATGTAAGATCAAAAAAAAGTCAGTTGTTCCATACATTATTGCCGGGTGGATATTATATTTTGTATAATAGCTAATTTTGTTTCCGCTTATTTTGTTATTTTGTATAGGTTCAAGTAATTGTTTGACTGTACCTACATGTTGGGCTGTAATTAATGCATTGCTTGCATTTTGAATTTCACTATTAATGGAAATAATCATCTTTATAATTTACACCTCGATTCTATTGTAAGTCTTGTAAAGCAACATGTAGCCGAAATCATGATAAATGTAATATCTCTTGTGCAACATTTGCAATAAAATACATTTGAATTTAAGGTTTTCGGGATGTAAACGATAAAAAATTTACGGTGTATAGACCTTAGACTTCATCTTTACATACAACCAGGAGTGATTGAGATTAAATGCTTGTCTGTTACATCATAAACAATGGACAACCTTTCAAAATTGCTGAGCTATGAAACAAAAAATACCAATTCTTTATTTACTTTTCCGCTTCTCGAATATATATTTATTCATTTTGTATATTGCTTATTTACTGAGAAAAAAATTAAAAACTAAAAACGTAAGATGACGTCATCGGACGGCAGAATGTAAAATATTTCTTTGCTTAGCACATTATAGTTTTAAATTTACGAAATGCTAAACCCATGACATGCAACTGTCAAAAAAAGACAACTTGTCAACGTTGAATGAATGAATGACGTTGACAATGATGACACTAGTATTCTTTACCTTTGACAGTAGTACCTTTTTAATTTAAGCAATGATAACCAAAGAAATATCGCTGTATTCAGCCGTCCGGTGACGTCATTTGGCGCTTACGTCTATTTAGAATATAAAGAATTTCAATAATTATTTTATGCATGAAAATGGTAAAATTTTGAAAAAAGAAAAAACACGGGTCAGTTCATTTTATGTCTATTCTCATATAAAAAAACAATATGGACATGTTAAAAATATGAAATAAATAATGGGCCATATGAAGGCAATTAAAAAATCCAATAGTGGCGTTAGGTAAGCGTGAGATCCATCTATAGGGAGATTGGTTATTTTCTGACATGACTTTTTTATGTAATAACTGACAGACGAATAGACGGGTCAACTGATTGATTCCTGCCGCTTATAGACAACTACAAATGATCGAACAATACCAGAGGCAGCACAGATGCTTTGCCAAAATATTCTCGAATCGGTCCAGACCTCTTCAAGTAATCGAGGTACATAAAAACATACTGGATTGAGAACCTCTTCCTTTTATAAAGTCGGTTAAAAAAAGAGAAACCCATTTTAAGTAGAATTTATTAACAATATCAGTACGCGTAAATCTAATGATGGCTCTCTCTAATTATAGAGACCACGCCATGAAAGATATCCCGCGGCAAAACACAGAACTAAAAGTTTAGATTCCTTGTGTCTATAATCATAAAGCTCAAATTGGAATGCTGACTCGGATCATTCAGTTTATTCGGATCATTCGGCTCATCGGATCATTCTGCTCACTCGGATCATTCGGCTCATCGGATCATCGGATCATTCGGCTCATCGGATCATTCTGCTCACTCGGATCATTCGGCTCATCGGATCATCGGATCATTCGGCTCATCGGATCATTCTGCTCACTCGGATCATTCGGCTCATCGGATCATTCTGCTCACTCGGATCATTCGGCTCATCGGATCATCGGATCATTCGGCTCATCGGATCATTCTGCTCACTCGGATCATTCAGCTCATTCAGATCATTCGGCTCATCGGACTATTCCGCTCATACCGATTATTCGGCTCACTCGGATCATTCAGCTCATTCGGATCATTCGGCTCATCGGACTATTCCGCTCATACCGATTATTCGGCTCACTCGGATCATTCAGCTCATTCGGATCATTCGGCTCATCGGCTCACTCAGCTCATTCGGATCATTCGGGTCACTCGAACTCAAAAACCATTGGAGTTGAATGGTACATTCGGTGGTCTACACTGTTTGTGACCGATGCTACTAGTGTTGCGCGTAGCGACTAGGGCTGTCTCCAATCGATATGTTCGTCGAGCAGTACGCACCTGTAGACGGTGTGCAGCGTGGCGTCAAGCAGACTGGCGTAGTTCTCGGCCTCGTTGTAGAAGTTGGCGTGCTTGATCAGCAGCGGCAGGATCGAGTTGCCGATGTACCGGTTCATCGACAGCGCCATGTCCGACTCGCACCCGTCGTTCTGGTACAAAATATCCAACAAATTGTAATACAAAAACACGTATTTGTTAAAATGTAATGACTGTGTGAATGGGCTGGCTCGACCGAAATGATACCACGGCCTCACAGAAAACCAGCGCGACGCAGCACTGTGCTGTTTCGCTGCGTGAGTGAGGGTAACGGAGGCCCAACCGGGGGAAAGGGGGTTTTAAAGCTTGGCAGCGCACTTGTGACTCAACTGGTGTAGCGGGTGTCCATGGTCAGCAGCATTCGTTTACCATCAGGTGATCCGTCTGCTCGTCTGCCACCTATCACATAAAAAAAAACAAACGTCCAACCTCCTTTTTACCCCCGTAAGGATTGAATTTCATAAACTCCTTCTTGCGATACCATTGGAGTCACAAGTGCGATGCCAACCTTTAAAACCCTTTTTATCCCGGACTGAGTAGTACCCTCACTCACGCAGCGAAACACAGCACACAGCACAGTGCTGCTTCACGCCGGTTTTCTGTGAGGCCGTGGTATCACTCCGAAACTGTACGTAAGTCCGTCATCTTTGATGCTAGGAATATGAACATTTATATTAGTTAAAAATATTTAATCAGGCCGGATGACTAAGATATCTAAACTATTAAAGAACTTAAACTTACCCTATCCAACATAGTGGCGGCCCTCAGATCGGGCAGGAAGGCCTCCTCCAGAAGCCTATAGAATAGCTCCTGCGTCTCGATGCCGTACACCCTCTCCAGGAACAGGCCCACGCTCTGCTTGTGGCCGGGAATGAGGCCTGACGGCATATCTGAAACCAAACAGTATGCTCAAAAAGTGCTTGGGAAGAGAAATATCCTTTAATCGAAAAGGCTATGGCGGTGGCCGATCTCAACAGCTACATACGCACCATATATTGTTAACGCAATAAGTGTGTGCGCAAACACAAATTTTCTTTTATAATACACTCGATGGTGGCAATGGATAGCGATTATGGCAGCCTATGGACGTCTGAAACTCCAGAGAAACTACATTCGCGTTTCCAAAAAACAATATTGCGTTCAATTGAAAGCGATTATGGCAGCCTATGGACGTCTGCAACTCCAGATAAACTACATTCGCGTTTCCAAAAAAATATTGCGTTCAATGGAAAGCGATTATGACAGCCTATAGACATCTGCAACTCCAGAGAAACTACATTCGCGTTTCCAAAAAAAAATATTGCGTTCATTGTTTTTAAGGGATTTTCCCCATTTCAGAATGCCTCTAATGGGAGCTCATTGCACTATTTAGTCGGTCGCAGGAGGATTCTCAGGAGCGCGCGACCATAATAAGAGTTCCAATGTGTGAGGGTTGACGAATATCCCCCGACAGTCAGCAGTGCGATTCTCAAATGCGGATGTTGGCATAATTTCGAACAGTTTCTCGGAGTACAAACTAATATCTTCTGAGACTTCAGGGAGACAATTGTGATGTACTTGACATTGAACTCAAATTTGGAGATTTCATAAATTCGTACATATAAATCTTTAATTTGACTTCAATGTTGAGTGCATGAGAATAGGGCTCATGGATTGAATTATTAGTATAGGTAAATATAAAGATTTCAACTTACCAGACTTGGGCCTCTCTTCCCCAGCCGCCGGGTTGTTCAGAGTGAACCGTAGACTAAGTACTCCTTGCAAGTCCTCGAGTGGCACCAGCGACCGCAAGATGGCTCTCGCTCGCAACGACTCATTCTTGCCCTGTGTTGATTAGATATTTATTTAATGTCACCTGGAAACCTGTACCTACGCTTCGGAATGATTTTCCAACTGTGGATCCCACAATCTTGACTATTGCGCGTGAAAAACCCGCAAGATGGCGTACATACTATAAGATTGTGGTCCATTCATGGAACTGTAGAAGTCAGCGGAATGTTCCATTTTCGGAAAAAACGTCACAGAGTGTGAAAGAGATTCAACCGGGCCCTGACGCAGATTCTATACGGGTGCGACAGAGAAAGAACGTCGCCCAGCACGTCACCCCAATTCTAACGCCTTCGCGCAGTTTTTCAAGTATGGCTTTCTATGAAAAGGCACAGTCAACAGTGTTAACAGTGGTTAGGGTGCATGTCTATGGGTCCATCACGCATATAGATTAGACTTTTTAACATCATAATTTCAAAATGTAAATTTGACGATTGGTTGTCATTTTGACATCCAACGTTATTATAATCATAAGCGTGCACCCTAACCTGAGTGAACCTTTTCATAGAAAGCCATACTTGAAAAACCGCGCGAAGTCGTTAGTATTGGGGTGACGTGCTGGGTGTCGTCCTATCTCTACCGCACCCGTATAGAGATGCATTAAAGCTGCGTCAGGGTCGGTTGGATCTCTTTCACACTCTGTGACGTTTTTTCCTAATATGGCACATTCCGTTTAAAGCGTGCGTTTTCTGGTTTCATGATTATAATTGGATCTCCCCCCAATAGCACGCTATCTAGCGGATTATTATTAGTTCATGATCTACGTAGTTCTTTGCTCTGGCTCCCTAGTCTATGGGTATTATTCAGTTTTTTTTTACTGTAGATAGGTAAGCGTTTGACCATATTTCACATGATGGTAAATGATAATATGGTCTAAGATGTAGCACGATTACCTAGAAGATACCTATTCACTCGCGCTTTGAAAACCCCCAAATTGTAGCCTCTAGGGAACACCTCTTCAGGCAACTGATTCCATTTTATCTTCATCGGCACGATAAAATGAAGAAGAGTTGCGTAGGTCAGATATGAGTTGTCAGGCCTTCATTTAATTGCTCAACAAATGCTAGATCAAGGTCCAAGCGTACTCCGGGCTCCAAAGTGATAGCTTAGGACGTAATTGGATCAAGCGTATCCCTGGCAACTGGTAATAATGATGATGATGATTTGTGGCTGTCCTTACTTGTTAACTTACATGTTATGCTTAAGTATTAATGATGTCAATTAAGTAATCCTCTTTAATCTCAACCCGTCGTCGTCGAAGACCTGTTTGGGACAATGCTAGTGAACGCTGCCTTTGGTCCAAGGGATGCGAGTTCGATCCCCGCACACTACAAACATTTGTGTGCATAAACATGTCTGTTTGTATTGGTCTGGGTGTTTTCTATGTATTATAATTATGTATTTAGAAAAGAAAAGTATTAAATGTGTATATTTGTGATCCCACTGTTGATTCTGATATCCGTAACACAGGGGCTTGAGCTACCTATCTCGAAGTCAAATCAATGTATGTGATGTAGTGAAATATTTGTTATTATTTGTTTATTATTATCTTACCAATGCGATGACCCCAGATTCTGGCGCGCAGCGGCCCAGCAAGTCCACCAGCGTACAGTAGAAGTTGAGGATGGCCGCCCCCGTGTCGATGTAGTCTTCATCCTCGTCCGACTCGGGCAGGGGGTGGCTGAACTGTGGACGTGTAAGCGACGGACTTCAAGCAGACAAGCGGAAAATTTGATAAACAGATTGAGAACTTATTTTATGTAATTAAATAAAAAAAATTGTGAATTTCAATATAGAAGGGTACAGGGGAAGAAAGATCATTGTCACTAAGATTTTTTTTGTATATTTATTTTGTATTTTTGAAAGTAATTATTTAAAAAAAATGTAAAGTATTTTTATACTATAATATGGGTATGTGTTATAAAATCGAATAAATTGAATTCAGATTTTATCTAACTTAGAATTAAATCATTATGTAAGATTTTTTTTCCAACGTGTTAAAGTTCCAAAAAATGGACTATGCACTTTCTTACCCTGTACCCTTCATCTTTTAGAAGTTACAAAAATAATAAAGATAATTAAGTAGGCGAACAGTTTCTCATTAAATACTTATAGAATGTGTTTAAAAGGGCTTTTGCAATTTATAATACAATGTGCTTTAAATTTTAGCAACGGTATTCAAACAACCTTTTTGGTAATTATTTTAATATTATTATTGTTTTAAAAGGAGATTACTTGTAGATACAGTATTTTGCTTGTGTACAAGCTTGCAAATATTACGATCCTGTACTTAAAAAAGGTTAAAGATTCTTACAAAACTTACAAAATATTTTTAGGCTTTCAGTTGTTAGGGTTCCAGACTTTAAAACTAAAATAAGAAATCCTCATTATTTAAATGGTAATTTTATAATATATTAGGGTTTATATATTTTATTACGGGGGGGAATAAATTTAATTTTATTTAATTTATTTAGGGGACTAGAAATATGTACTAACATAGTTTGTAAGGTAATATTGTTTGTTACTAACACCTATGAACTCTGTGGCTTGAATATTTTTTTTGGATATGAAATACAATTAAAATAAATATCTTACTATTTTCAATAATAATAGGGATTACGTGTTCAGTTTTTGGCATAGACAAGCCAAACATATTCAAAATGGTTAAGCGATTTAAGCGAGGAAGAGTAACACGGACGGACAAACAGACAGATAGAGATATAAAGTTACTTCAGCGTTTATAATCATTAGTACGCAATTAGTTTAAATAATGCATGTAAAGAACGTGTTGTATTTACTCTTCAAGTCCCGGATTTGAGAATAAAGATGTTATTATTGTGTACTTGGCCTATTACGGGAGTAAAATAGACATGTTTTATACACCGTTATCTTTTTATCGTTTACATCCCAAAAACCACATAATAGGTATCGTGAATAAAGACCATTTGGCATGTTAGATCAACAAAATCAGCGAAATAAATGGGTGGAAATTCAATTTTGCATGGAACAGCAGATTTGTTTTCGCTTCTTTTGTTGATCTGAGATGCCACTGACTTTATTTATGATACCTATTATGAGGTTTTCGGGATGTAAACGATAAAAAAAATAACAGTATGTAAGGGTAATTGCACATGACCGACTTTTTGTCGGACCGACTATCAAATCTACAAAAAGACAGCCGATTTTTGATCTATTTCTCACCGATATTTTGTAGATCGTGTGCGTCGCGCTATTTAAGGTGACGGGTAGGGCACACTAGCGACGCCAATCGATTTTAATTTTTAGCTACTAAACTGGATCTAATTTAAACTAATTTAACACTTATATACTATTTATTAAATAACCATGCAAAAATGTTGGGCCCAACGCGTACGCGAAAAATTGATTCACGCCAAAAGCGGCCACTTTTGGCGTGAATCAATTTTTCGCGTACAAAAACGGATCCAACATTTGTGCATGGTTATTTAATAAGTAGTATAAGTGTTTGCCGAGATGTTGTAACCCCAAAATTGTTTTAAATATATTTGTTTTGGTAGCTAGCAATTAAAATCAATTGGCGTCGCTAGTGTGCCCTACCCGTCACCTTAATCAGTACGTTCTATTTTGCTCCTACAATAAATCGGTCACAGATTATATCGGACGTGTGAAACCACCATAATAGTGACGTCTACATCGCTAACTAACGGAATTTTACCCTCCACCCCCTCCCTTATCGCGTTGGAATAGAAAATGAACCCTATATAAGGAACTTTCTTTCTTTTCTTTTTTTATGTGATAGGTGGCAGATGAATCGCCTGATGGTAAGCGATTGCCGCCGAGCGATCGCCAGAGACACCCGCGACACCAGTGGAGTCACAAGTGCGCGCTGCCAACTTTTAAACCCCCCTTTCCCTCGGATTGGGCCTTCGCTACCCTCACTTAAGCAGCTAAGACAGCCAAAATTGTACACAAAATTTCTGTAATGCCTAGTACTTTAGTTGTGTTTTTTGTGCCATAAAGTATTGACGACCCATTTGGATTAGTAGTAGTGAATGCTGCTTCTGATGCAAGGTTTGCGGGTTCGATCCCGCACAGTACATACATTTGTGTGCATGAACATATCTGTTTGTATTGGTCTGGGTGTTTCTGTATATAGTATTATATGTATATATTTTTAATTCCGCTGTTGGTTCTGATATCCGTAACACAGGTGGTAGAGCTACCTATCTCGGAGTCAGATCAATGTATGTGATGTTGTGAAATATTTATTTAAATAAAATAAATAAAATAGTTTATTGAACAACTTTAACATATGACAATGGGTTACAATATATTTTGCTTCTTAACTTAATAGGTAAAGTTGTGGCGAAAAGCGCGTCATATGCACTGGTTGCCATGATTTCTACACTAGGCTAGGCCTGTCACGTAGATAATCATTTAACACCGGTTACCTCTTTACGTTATGCGACTTATGTCAACTACAGACGAGTGCCAAATAGTATGTATTTTGAAAAAGTATTTAACTGTGATTCTAGTTTAAACGTGCTACGCATATAACAAATGCATAATAATATCTATTACATAGGAAAGGACCTTGGGATGAATCTATGAGAGGGTTTGTGCATGGGAGTATGTGTGTGTGTGTGCATGTGTGTTAGTGTTTCGGTGTGTGAATGTATGTGTGTGCGCCTGTCTTGTGAGTTTGGGCATTTCAGTAATTAAATTGTATGTTATAAGTATGCTTATATACATACACATATAGTAAAATAATAATAGCAGCATAGTAAGACCGCCGAGATTCTATTCATCTATCTATGAGCTAGGTATTTATTTATCTAATAGTGTAACAGTCTTTCTACAAATTGTGTAACAGTTAGGGATTAGTATGCACACTCACACTAACATCTCCCTCCTGCTCCATCTCGCGCAGCTTGCGGCGGTCGGCGATCCGCTCGCTCATCTTGTTGGCGTCGACGATGGCCTTCAGCAAGCCCTCGCCCTCGCCGCGCAGCGCCGGGCCCAGGCACTCGGGCCGGCGGATGAGGAGCCGGATCACCAAGTTGGCGTTCTCTTCCACGCTTTCGCCGTTCACCTGTGGATACGGCCGTAGTGTTTGATGGAAAAGACACTATTGGCTATCTATCTATTTTGTTGTATCAGGCTTAGCCTATAGTAGGAATCATTGCAACCTTATTGCATTGTAAACATAATTACACAGCAATCAAACAGATAGAATTAGAATAAATTGTTGTTTAGTTTGCAACTGGTCCGCATTGTTGATCTCTTCTACTGACAAATCTTAGATTTACCCCTTACAAAATTGTTATTGTAAACTTACATATTAATAACTACTACCTCCCTGTTATGAAACGCGATCTAGGAATGGTTCTGGAACAAAACTCGGTCTATCTCCTTTTAACATTGCTTGCTCGAACGGGAAAGCATTAGCATTAGTACAGTATTAACTTTGGATCGCCTTTTCTAATAGGTTGGATAACTATTACTGTTAGATAACAATGTCTATATGTATAATGTACCTAATACTGTGGTTGTTGTTGTAATAAATAAATATATATATTTTTTTTTTTATTTATTGTCAGCTTCGCACTTTGTGCGGTTCGGGCTGTGGAGGTAAACCCTTTACCCGGGCGGCTTCTCATGCCTGTATTGGTACGGTGCTCGTTCCTCCTGGATGGGAGGCCTCCTGACATGCTCTTTAGCGCACTTCTGTCTGCGAGGGGGGTTCGGGGCAGTCTCAGTGATCAGTCAGTCTCGAGGGAGATGTACCCGTGTCATGGACAGAGCTGCTTACCACGCCATCTAGCGAAATTAGTTTGAACTTACTTTTAAGCTAGGGTAGCGCCATCTATCCTACAGCGGCTGAAACGCCTGGTTACACCGCCCGCATCCAATGTATTCCCGCGACCTTCACCAGATCGTCGGTGCACCTTGTGGGGGGTCTGCCACGGCTGCGACATCCTGTACGTGGAATCCACTCGATGACCATTCCGCCCCAACGGCCGTCTGTTGTCCTCGCTATGTGCTCTGCCCATTGCCACTTGAGGCATATTTACATATTGAACGCAAAAACTCGTGGCAGGCGGAACAATAAAACTTGCAATACGTAAGCAGGATATATTATAGTGCTCAAGTGTCTCAGAGAGTGCACTCTCTATTACCTTACCCTCATATTCTGATGGGACACTAATATGACACGACCGGAGAGGAATCGGGCGCAGTACCAACGTTTTGAACGTGCTTTCCAAGGCTCGTAGGTACAAGACCGCCAACTTTTACCACCTTATTATAAATCGCGATCTAATGTAATTACCGTACTAAAGCTGCTGTCATCCCGTTCCAACACGCAATGTCAAAAAGCACGGGCACGGTACGGGTTTTGTACCGGGACTATCCTTAGTTGTTGATTTGTAATAAGGGGGCTAGATTCCGGGCTGAAACTAAGAATTTCTTACCGAAAACTTAGGTAACTATTTGGCTCAATCCGGGGATCGAACCCGGGACCTCTTGCGTAGCCGTCGCTTTAAAGTGCGACCCACTAACCACTGCGCCATCGAGGCAAAACTTCTTACAATAACTTAAGAACGAATTGGCTGATTATTTAAGAAAAACTCGCGGACCGACGCGCGTACAAACGCTTAATTTGCCGTCCGCTAACTAAAAGGCCGCTAAGCCACAGTGATTCCCTGTGGCTTAGCCACCTTTTAGTTAGCGGACGGCAGTAAAGACGCCGAACTCACCCAGACGCAGAACCGCAGGAAGTCAAGATACCGCTCGCCCTCGACAGGGTCCCAGCCCAGGTCGGGGTAGCCCTTCTCCACCAGCTCCGAGTTGCTCTGCAGCCCGCAGCGCGACAGGTACACCGCTATCTTCTCCAGGTAGTGCTCTCTACAGAGGAAACATGCAGTTGAGATGCCGAATACAAGTCATGGAAGGTGTATAAGGGAACAATTTCATCTCTTTATAGCTTTACCCCTTCAAGTCGAACCTCTCATGGTCCGCGGGACGCGCGGGGCGGAGTGCGCTTGACCAATCGAAAAAGTTTATTTTCCCTTTGGGCCAATCAGCGAGAAGCGAAGTGTGCTTCACCAATCGAAAACTATAACCGCGCGACTACTGCGCGACCTCTATAGAAAACTTTTTCAAAAGCTATAACTACCTTATAAGTGTCATTATAACCAACTTTTGGTTTATGATTTTTGAAATTAGACGAATTATTTTCCGACTCCCAATACAAAATTAACAAGTCATGTGACCTTGTTGGAAAAGAAATTTTTTTAAGCGTATATTATCCTCCAACCGATTACGGCTACGGCGGCCAATCTCAACGATCAGCCACGTACGCAGGATATATTTATAGTGCTCAAGTGTGTGCGCAAACACAAGTGCACTCTATATTCCCTTACCCTCATATTTCGATGGGACACTACTGTGACACGACCAGAGAGGGATTGGGCGCAGGGCCAACGGCTTAACGTGCTTTTCGAGGCACGGGGGTACAAGACCGCCAACTTCCAAACTCCGGGCCGCCACTAAGAATTTGTTACTGAAAATTGAGGTACAAATTTTTGGTCCGACCCAGGGATCGAACCCGGGACCTCTTGCGCAGCCGTCGCTTTAACGTGCGACCCACTAACCACTGCGCCACCGAGGCAGTTTAAGCGTATAATATCTCATATATCCAATGTCATATAACCAATGTTGATCAGAATGGCTGGTAAAACGTGATAATAGGGACCTAAATTTCCTTGTATTTTATGACTTCAGGCAATTCAAAAAAAGAAGTAATCAGAACTGAATATCATATCGCAATATGAATACCTTCTTTGTCCACCTAACATGGAATCAATATTGTATGAATTACCTCAAAGCGAGAGCCAGTTCAGTATTCTCCATGAGACTGGAGTAAGCGACGTCTAGCGGTGTGGAGCCCCTCAGCGAAGGCCTGGACAACAGGATGTTGGAGTTCTCCAGGAGGAAGTCGAAGTGGTCGAACATGGCCTTCTGGTTCTGCCGGCCCGTGCGGCAGAAGTAGCACAGGAAGCGGCAACAGGCCACCACCATCTCGTGCGATGTGTCCTAGAGGCGAAACTTGAGTTCTTAAATTTCGGTGGCGTTATAATCAATTCGGTGGACCAAAAATTATTTTGACAAATATATCTCCTAAAACTACTTCTTTTTTCAAGTGCGTCTTACTAATCATTCGATTTTTCGTTCTTTACTATAAAATACAAATCATATAGTTAGAAAATAATAGTGTGATATAAAGTATTAGACTTATTCGTATGAAAAGAAACAAAAATGCTCCACTGAAATGATATCAAAAGGTCGTTTTAAAAATGCATCTTAACTTTTTTCCATGTTTGCTTGAGAAGAGATGTAGAGAGCCACCCTATTGGTATTTTTCGAGTAATATTAGTACGTAATAAATAACTATGTGTGTTCTAATACAATTTTTGGACCAATATTTCTGTGCTTCTTACATTATGACTGACCAGATGGCGCAATTGGTAGGGACCCTGCCTCTTACGCCAAAGGTCGTGGGTTCGATCCCCACCCTGGACAAACATTCGTGCGATGAACACTTGTGTTTGTTCAGTGTCTGGGTGTAATATATGTATTTAAGTATGTATTTGTGTTCCTCTGTTGTCTGATATCTGTAAAACAAGTGCTTAAGCTACTTAGTACAGAATCAGGTCAACGTATGAGATGATGTGAGAATTATTATTATTATTATTATTATATTATTCAGAATTTTATTGACTATACGTTAACCCCTGGATACAATCGCACCTGATGGAAAGCGTCGATGCTATCTAGGATGTTACGCGTCTGCCTAGAAGAAGCCTGTACATTCTTCCCTTAAATATATAGTCCATAAAATATAGTTTTATTAGAATGACAACCATTGGTGTCACAGTAAAATGATTTTAAGGTTATTAGTAATAAAACTCTATGTAATGAAACTTCGTTAAATGGAATGAAATTTTACGGAGTAGAGTCCTCTACACGAAAGAAGTCCCGCGGAATAACACGGAACTAAAATTTGGAATTCCTTGTGTCTATGAGCATAAAGCTCAAATTTGAATGTTGATGGCCACTCAAGCGCACATTTCACGGGGCTTCTTTGGTGGCGCAGACTCTATATACTGTAATTTTTTTATCATTTACATCTCGAAAACCACATAATAGGTATGGTGAATAAAGATCATTCAGCATGTTAGATCAACAAAATAAGTGCAAAAAAAAACAGTTCCATACAAAATTTTCTGCGAAAAGAAACCGCCTTCAATAACTACGAACTGAAAAGTGTAAAATAATATTTTAATCACTTTATACAGTTCAAATAAGTAATATTTTATAAAATTACACTCGAGAAAAGGTTTTACCGAATTCGGCGCCTAATTGTTATCTTGTAATTTAATACAACATTCGAATATTCAACAGAGATTAGGCTCCGACTTGAGTGTACTGTTATAAAATGTTACCTATTTGAAGTGTATTATTTTACACTTTTCAGTTCGTAGTTATTAAAGGCGGGTTTTTTACGCAGAAAAATTTTTGTCAAGCTTTTTAGTGTCTCATTTTTTGGCATCTGCGAAACTAGCGCCGCCACCAGATTTAAATTGATTGTGGCGATTATGAGACATTATTTAAAAAAGTACAGTCTTAAAGACTTGGAGGGATGTATTAACGGTTTTTTGAGAGAAACTTATGAAATGATTTCTTCCTACAAGTAACAACGTAAAGTGGCCACTTTTAGCAATTATGTAGATTAATGTTACTTGTCGCGAGTAAAAATTATTGTTTTGCGTCACAAAAAAGTTTTTAAGGTTATACTTTTTTTAATAATCTCTCATAATCGCCACAATCAATATAAATCTACTGGCGGTGTCACCGATATAGCAGCACCTTAAAACCTCTCTAAGCCCTCCTGACACTCGATAGAATTTCATATTTAAAAGCATAAGTTTTCTTGTATAGTAGCATAAGTTAACTTGGTAAATAGATGTATTTTGTTAACCGCGTTCCGATTTTTAAACAAAAATTGGAAAAAATAAAAAATTGAAACTGAAACTCAAAAATTTTTTTTTCATCAAACTATACGTGTAGGTTATCTAGGGATAGGTCTTTAAAAATGATGTTGAGGTTTTTGACATAATTTTTTTCTAAACACATTACTTTGCGCATGAGACGCACCCAAAGTGGTAAATTGTGTCCCCTCGCCCCCCTCTAACTTCTAAAATAAATGAATTATAAAACTAAAAAATATATGATGTACATAATCATGAAAATTGGTCTGGACTGGATCTAGTAAGTATTTTTTTTTTATACGTTAAAAACCGTAAACAGCAATTTACCTACTATAGATAGATAGATAGATAGATATTCTTTATTGCACAAAAATAAAATACAAGCCTGATACAGCAGCAACAGACAATACAATAAGGCGGTTTTATCGCTTGTAGTGATTTCTTCCAGACAACCTTTGGGTAGAGGAAAGAAATATCGTATTCGTAATAAGGGAAGGCAGTGAAAAGTGCTACTATATATATTATTTGCTGCTACGGAGCCCTTCATGGGCGAGTCCGACTCGCACTTGGCCGGTTTTATTCATCATCATCATCATCATCATTTCAGCCAATAGACGTCCACTACTGGACATAGGCCTCCCCCAATGTTCTCCACACAGATCGGTCCTGTGCCGCCCGCATCCAATGGATTCCCGCGATCTTCACCAGATCGTCGGTCCACCTTGTGGTGGGCCTGCCACGGCTGCGACTTCCTGTGCGTGGCCTCCACTCCAGGACCTTTCTGCCCCAACGGCCGTCTGTTCTCCTCGCTATGTGCCCTGCCCATTGCCACTTGAGGCATGCAATCCTTTGGGCTATGTCTGTAACCTTAGTTCTCCTGCTGATCTCATCATTTCTGATACGATCACGCAGGGAGACTCCGAGCATAGCTCTCTCCATTGCTCTCTGGGTGTCTGTTGCTAATTTAGTAAAGTAAGAAAGATAACATTGATGTTTGGGTTTGGCACGGGTTTTGAATAAAAAAGTGACTTTTGAACTTTCAACCTCTAAGGGGTAGTTGCGCGGGTTTGAAGTTTGAATGAAGACTAAAAGTTGTAATTAAGACTAAAACTGCGTAAGTAACGCCGCGGGCGCAATTAGTTTATTCACAAGTTAGTAAGTTAGTAATGCATCTCATCATTTCTGATACGATCACGCAGGGAGACTCCGAGCATAGCTCTCTCCATTGCTCTCTGGGTGTCTGGGTGACCGGTTTTATTGAAGTCTGTTAATAAACGTCAGTGTAGATTGGTATGCCGGTGGAATGTGTGTTGCGAGTATGTCACCTTCTCCTTGCCGTCGTCGGGCGCGGGCGGCGAGGCGGGCGCGGCGTCGGACTGCGCCTGCGCGCGGCGCCCCAGCGTGTTCATCATCACCGCCATCACGTTCTCGTGCACGCGCAGCACTCTGCGCGACACCAACAACCACATCAGCAACAACAACAACAACAACATCAACGACGACAACAACATCTAGTTTTGATTTCAATAATTACAGTTTCAAAAAATGACTGACCGGATGGCGCAATTGGTAGTGACCATGCCTCTTACGCCAAAGGTCGTGGGTTCGATCCCCACCCTGGACAAACATTCGTGCGATGAGCACTTGTGCTTGTTCAGTGTCTGGGTGTAATATATGTATTTGAGTATATATTTGTGTTCCTCTGTTGTCTGATATCTGTAACACAAGTGCTTACGCTACTTAGTACGGAATCAGGTCAATGTATGAGATGTTGTGAGAATTATACTTGAAAGTGTTATACTTGAAATATGTTGGCAGCAGCGCAGCACTCTACACCACGCCTACAAGATCATCAACAACTACAATTTTTGTTTTTTTAAGTGATATATGACAGACAAGCAGACGGTTCATCTGATGGTAAGCGATTACCGGCGCCCATTTACACCTGCAAAACCAGTGGAGTCACAAATGCGCTACCAACCTTTAAACCCCCCTTTTCTCCCGGATTGGGCCTCTGGCACTCTCACTCACACAGCACAGCCTTTAACGCTGGCTTTCTGTGAGGCCATGGTATCAATCCGGTCAAGCCGGCCCATTCATGCTAGACGTTATTTCTAATTTAATTTTATTTAAATCATTCCAATTTAAATAACTAAATTTATTTAGTGAGTCTTGGCCTACGATAGTAAGTTTTTAACTTAACCTACTCTGTAACGTAATTTCTTTTCTCAGTTAATTTGACTATACATTTTGTTAATGAATTTATCTGTTACTAGTGGCCCGCCCTTACTTTATGGAATATGACGTCAAAGCTCGTAGGAAACAATTTTTTATACTAATTTTGAACCTCCGCTATACTCCAATTTTTAAAACTAACTTTGAACCCCGTTTAGTGGGTAAATTAACAAAAACCCTTTATAAAGAAACACGCTAAGTAAAGTAAAGTATAAGCCTACATACTGTCCCACTGCAGTTCAAAGGCCTCTATCATAGAAATCAAGTCATCGCTACTATGATAGGATTAGTCTAAATCACCACACATGCCAATAAATGCGGATTGGTGATCATAAATCAGAAAAATTCGAAACATACCACCCGGGGATCTAAAAAATGATACACACACGCTAACAAGGCTAATAATTAATGTACCTACAAATCCAATATTTTGTCCATTTTTTGCTGGATGTAATTAGATAAGAAGTTGCTGATTAATTCAAAAATAAAAAAGTTAACTCACCTAATCAAATCAGGGTGCTGGAAGAAGGTGTGGTTGTTGACGAGTTTCCTGTAAATTACAAAAAAATACATCTTATTTGGATGTAGACCGACTACGATAGTAGGTAACCAATACCAGAGAGCCTATACTCGAGCATTTGTATGGGAAAATGTATGAAATCTAAATTTTACTAGATCGCTGTTCCACATTAAGAAAGGACTACCATGGCTACGACTTCTGGTACGCGATCTCCTCTCGAGGACCTTTCCACCCCGAGGGTCGTCAGTCCTCCCCGCATACCTCTTCAACCTCCGTTATATCCAACGCTCATCACCGTCCTTCATCGCCATTCCTCATTCCCAACCCTCATCACCATCTCTCATCTCCATCAATCGTTCACACTTCTCTCCTCACAACTGGCAATAATTCACCACAGCCGCTTCCTCATACATTCTTCTTTCTTTTTGTGATGGGTGGCAGACGAGCAGACATTCCTCATGAGTTCTTCCTCCCCTTGGCTCATCTTGGATGTGGGTAATTGACAACTCACCACAGCCGCTTCCTCATAAGTTCCTCTTCCTCCTGGCTCATCTGCACCGGCAGCAGCGCTCGGATCTGGCTCAGGCCCACCCACATCTCGGCCACGTCGAGCTTGGTCTTCGCGTTGATGACGTACGTCTTCTCTAGCGCGCGGATCAGCTCGCCCACCGAGTCGTACTGGCGGACTAGGAGACTGGAAATATTTCAGTATTTAAATAAATAAATAAAAATAAACTTTATTTTAGTAAATCACACACAATGGGAAATTTTGGAAATGTGTAAATAATAGACTAATATTATTAGAAGTTACTCACTCTTACCGAGGTGTCGTAAAAGGCGACTAAGGTAAAGCTGCTGGCATGATCATCAGCACCCAGAGAAGGAAAACTCTGCATTTATATCAAAACCCTCGCCAACCCGTCTGCCAAGCGTGGTGAGTATGGCAACTACCCCTCATGTGATTGAGGGAGGCCCGTGCCCCAGCAGTGGGACTTAAATGGGCTGATGATGATGATGATGATGATTAGAAATTAAAAATAACTCATCAAAAGTTTTTTGGAAAGAGACCACCCTTACAAAGGGTCAAATAGGGGGAGAAACGCGGTATAGTGGTTTGCTAATTTAGTAAAGTAAGAAACATAACATTGATGTTTGGGCTTGGCACGGGTTTTGAATAAAAAAGTGACTTTTGAACTTTCAACCTCTAAGGGGTAGTTGCGCGGGTTTGAAGTTTGAATGAAGACTAAAAGTTGTAATAAAGACTAAAACTGCGTGAGTAACGCCGCGGGCGCAATTAGTTTATTCACAAGTTAATAATGCACTTAAAAAATTATCGACAGTCTTCGGGTGGGACTCGAACCTGAGAAACTGTTTTACCGACATTTGTAAATTTTGAAAGAGCGAATTTTGTAAGTGCTTTTTGCTTCGCCGTGAGCCGACGATAGTTTCATCAATATTATAGGTATGTACCGACAAATATCCATTGGAAATATTGTTACGAATATTTCCGAAGACCGTCGATAAATTTTTAAGTGCATTATTAGCCTAAGCAGAAACCTCATTGATACCAACCTGAACATCTCACGGACCAGTTTTGGAGTTTCGATCTGAGACTCTTCAGCCCAGCTGACGATCGTCTGGATAAGTACTTTGCGGAATTTCTCTTCAGGAGTCTTCTTTGGTGGCTCTTCAATGGCCTTAGAATGTAAAAAAGATATTATTAAAATATAATAAATGGAATAGAAGATTAGATAGCAAGATACTACTTTATTCACTTCAATGAAATGAAAATAAATAAAAGTCACACGAAGGTTCTAAAATATGGGAGCTACAGCGCGTAAAATAAATCCGACAGATGGCGTTGTCGTCATATTAAGATCCCTGTACAGTCCGATCACGGATATTTGGCACGTGGCAAAAGTAGGAATTAATTCAAATCAATTCAATTCATTTTTATTTATATCAAGTAACAATGACTCACTGATTATTAATATAGTAATGCTATTAATGTTGACATTTTCGCATAGAAATAACATTGTACAGCGCCTTGTTATCAATGTCCTTCTGATTGTGGTTAGTCTGTACAAATTGACGGATACTCTGTTCCAATAATGAAGTTCTTTTTGACATTACGTTTCATATAAATACAATGAATATCTCTTTTTGTATTTGGTAGTAAATCGTCATTTTAAAAATACATAATTATACAAAAACACCCTACAATTAATTTACAAGCAAAATTAGCATATTATTTATGAATATAATGTTAAAAATAATCTTAACTTCAAAATAAAATAAAAAAGATTTGCGCGATTGCGGTTACGTACTATGGTTTATGTTTTACTTTTAAAGATAGTGACGTGCCTCAAGTATTCAGTTACTAACAACAAAATAAATTAACTTGATCTGAACATTTAGCGTGGTGAATGTGTTCATCAATCATAATCTGCAATTTTGTTTGTCACTTCAGTCAGTACGAGACGAGAGCAGAAAAGCCTACGACAACAATAAGACGTACGCGTTTTTCTTGAGTTTGTTTGCTGTTGAGTGTCGTTTATTGTTTTGTTTGTAATGCCAAAAAAGTTTTGCGTACTCAAGCGCAAGAGTTTATGGTGCGGCTCCAAGATTATTTTGATCGTCCATCGATTACATCTAATCGTGTATTTCTTTTTCGACAAAAAATCAAATTAGTAGTTTTGCAGATCTAATAGTGTTCTTTCGACAATTTATATTAACCTTAGTTGTTGAAAGTTAATTCGACTTAAAATTGGTTACAAATCGATAATCGATGCCGCTGAGTATCGATTTCTAAGGGTACTTCCCTAGTACTTCAAAAAGTAACTGTCTGTCAAAAAGGACTTCATAAGTTGGAATAGCCTATAGTTTTTGACGTGACATTGCAAAATGACGATGGTAAGTATTACATAAAGCTCTCTGGCCACATTGGCAACTATTTTTCACACCTGCCTGGTTATTACCGTACTAAACCTAATTTCATCCCGTTCCAACACGCAATGTTAAAAAGGGCTGGTCTGAATTTTGTTCCGGGACTATCCTTTCACGTTCACCATTTGTTATAAGTGGGGCAGTTGCTAATGGAGAAACTAACTTTCGCACTCAATGCCATAAAAGGCCCTGACGCCTACATAAACCAACCTAAGAGCTTATTCATTATATTCCTAATTAAATTATTTATCATAATTATGTAAATAATAGTTTATATAAATTGTTTCGAAAGTTTACCTTAGGTTCCTCTTCTAACTCCTTCACTGTGTTGATAATGTTGTACAGTTTCCCGAAAGCCCCAGGCTTGGTCTCTGGTTCGGCTGATTCCTGCAAAATGTTACTAAGTTTTAGTATTGAATTAATCGTCTTCTAACTAGTACAATAAGAGCCGTTGAAATGAGCTGAAATAATCTATAAAATGTTCTTACATTTATCTATTAAATCAAATTGTTGTAGAATATTTTGTACTCAAAGTGATCGATTAACTTATAAACTTAATTACTTCTATCTGTCGCCGTAACCGAATTACGGTTACGGCGGTCAATTTCAACGATCAAGCACGTACGCAGGATATAATATAGAGCTTAAGTGTGTGAGCAAACACAAGCACACTCTATGTATTCCCTAACCCTCATATTCCGTTGGGACACCAGCGTGACATGATCAGAGAGGGATTGGGCGCAAAATCAACGGCTTAATGTACTTTCCGAGGCACGGGGATACAAGCCAGCCAACTTCCAGACTCCCGGTTAACAGAACACTAAGAATTTCTTACCGAAAACTTGGGTACAAAGTTTTGACCCGACCCGGGGACCGTTGCTGGACTATTTAGTCCTGCTTCGGTCGTGACCCATTCTACGCCACAGAGTTGAGTCACCTTTACGTCCGTACTTTTTACTTTCCTCAAGTTGCTGGTTGTTTGTTCCGTCCGTTGTTGTACCGTACGCTGTGCCATGTTGGTACCTGTCCGTCGGTCATTGTACTCAAGTTGCTGGCCATTAGTTTAGTCACCTGTCCGTCGGGTCATTGTACTCAAGTTGCTGGCCATTAGTTTAGTCACCTGTCCGTCGGGTCATTGTACTCAAGTTGCTGGCCATTAGTTTAGTCACCTGTCCGTCGGGTCATTGTACTCAAGTTGCTGGCCATTAGTTTAGTCACCTGTCCGTCGGGTCATTGTACTCAAGTTGCTGGCATTAGTTTAGTCACCTGTCGCGTCTGTACTCAGGGTCATTGTACTCAACGTTTGCCTGGCCATTTATTTAGGTCACCTGTCCGTCGGGTTCCCCCATTTGTACTCAAGTTGCGGACATGTAGTTTAGTCACCTGTCCGTCGGGTCATTGTAATAAGTTGCGGCATTTAGGGTGTAGTCACCTGTCCGTCGGGTCATTGCTCAAGTTGCTGGCCATTAGTGTAGTCAGCTGTCCGTCGGGTCATGGCATACTCAACTCGTTGCGGGCCATTAGTTAGTCACCTGTTTCCGTCGGGTCATTGTACAAAGTTGCTGGCCATTAGTTTAGTCCCTGTCCTCGGGGTCTGTACTCAAGTTGCTGGCCATTAGTTTAGTCACCTGTGTCCGTCGGGGCATTGTACTCAAGTTCGGCCATTAGTTTAGGTCACCTGTCCGTCGGGTCGGTCATGTACTCAAGTTGCTGGCCATGAGTTTAGCAACCTGTCCGTGGTCATTGTACTCAAGTTGCTGGGCCATAGTTTAGCCACCTTGTCCGTTCGGGTCATGTAACTCAAGTTGCTGGCCATTAGGTTTAGTCACATGTCCGTCGGGTCATTGTACTCAAGTGCTGGCCATTAGTTTAGTCACCTGTCCGTCGGGTTCATTGAACTCAAGTTCTGGCGTTTAGTTTAGTCACCTGTCCGTCGGTCATTGTACTCAAGTTGCTGGCGATTAGTTAGTCACCTGTCCGTCGTCTTGTACTCAAGTTGCGCGATTAGTTTAGTCACCTGTCCGTTCGGGTCATTGTACTCAAGGTTTGCTGGCCATTAGTTTAGTCACCTGTCAGTCGGGTCATGTACTCAAGTGCTGGCCATTAGTTTAGGTCCCTGTCCGTCGGGTCAGTGTACTCAAGTGCTGGCAATTACTTTAGTCACCTGTCCGTCCGAGGTCAATGGTACTCAAGTTGCTGGCCATTAGTTTAGTCACCTGTCCGTCGGGTCATTGTACTCAAGTAGCTGGCGATTAGTTTAGTCACCTGTCCGTCAGGCTCCTGCAGAGCGCCGAGCGACACGTGCACCATGAGCCCCTCGTGGAACTCGTTCATGCGCGCGATCAGCTCCTCGCCGCACGGGCAGTTCTCAGGATCGTCCTCCTCCATATGCTTGAAACCTAATAAAGTATTTCTCTATTCAATGTGTGAAATGCTTTCATCTTTACTATTTATAAGTCCTACAGAAAGCGGCAACGCTTAAAGGTAGACCGAAAATACGAAACGCTTGCACATTGTAGTCGACACCTACCGCCATCTATTGGTATAAAGTGGCACAATGTCCCGAAACGAAGTTGGGGCAGGCCACTAGTTAATCATAAAAGTGGACAAAAGCACACAGATCCGATGGATTTTATGGATCCAAAAGATGTTTTCAATGGATTTTAGTTAATACAAAAAAAGATATTTTAGGAATTTAAAAAAAAAAAGAAATATTACTTATTTAGATAATATTCTTCCTATGATATACTAATAGGGATAAATGAGAGAGGGGCAATAAAGTAAAATTTTGTTTATTGACGGAAGCCAAAACTTTTACTGCAGACACATGCCTATATTTTGAAGTAGTTTAAAGATTATCACATAAAAAGCTAACTTTTTAATTCAATCAATCACGGGATTTTTCACCTTCTTATAAATAGTCACTCGCGAAGTCGCAACATTTGAGGCACATCCACTTTATTATTTCGCTGTATGAAATCAGTGTAAGTACCAACTAACTACCTAATTCCGACCTCTGGTGACGACTTACTGAGGATAGCATTCATCTGTTCCCGGGGAGGACAACGGAACTCCCTCGTCTTCTTCGCAGCGACGGCGCTGGGCAAATCCGACTGTTTGATCTCTTGGTAACGTCTGCAACAAATGAAATACTGGTCATGCCCTACAATTAATCGCCGGATAAAATGCAGGGGATATGAGATGTATAGCTATGAGCAATATCTTAATAAGATTATAGTTATTCTTTACATAACGTACTTAAAAATTCTTCACGCATCCATTGAGAAACCGAACCCACGATATATGTACCGGGTGGATTTTCTTCCAACTGAAGTAACCTAATCTTCCAAAGCGTATGTTCTTTATTCCCATATGAATTACAGTTCACATTGACACTGCTCACCGGACGTCCTAATCCTCGCGGGATGGGATGTTTCGCCCAGTCTGACAACCCCAGGCCTATAAGGCCACTCTCAAGACCCGCCTGTATTCATAGGCTTCGGATGAGCCCACTGAATTGGGAACCCGACAAAACTGCCCCCACCCCTCGCAGGGCCGTGCGAAAATAACACATATATTCATACATTGAACTGATTGCGTACTAAGTAGTATAGGCTTGTGAACAAACACAAGTGTTCATCACAAGAATGTTTGTCCAGGGTGGGGATCGAACCCACAACTTTTAGCGTATAAGGCAGGGTCATTAATGCGCCATTTTTTTATGTGATAGGCGGCAGACGAGCAGACGGATCACCTGATGGGAAGCGATTTCCGCCGCCCATAGACACCCGCGACACCAGTGGAGTGACAAGTGCGCTGCCAACCTCCAAACCCCCCTTTCCCCTGAAACCTCACTCACGCAGCGAAACACAGCACAGCGCTGGTTGACGTCAGTTTTCTATGAGGCCGTGGTATCACTCCGGTCGAGCAGAAATCATGCAGAAGCGTGGCTCTCCCACGGTACAGCTACATGTTTGTCCAGGGTGTGGATCGAACCCACAACTTTTAGCATAAACAGGCAGGGTCACAACCGGCCACTGGCAGTGAGCTACCTGAGCTGGTCGGTCTGCAGGTCGCCGACGAAGTCGTGCGCGAAGGCGATGATGGACTCGACGCGGTGCCGCAGCTGGATGTCGTTGAGGTGCTGCAGCAGGTAGCACATCTGCAGCTTGGCGCCCTCCGCCATCTTCATGTGCAGCAGCCCCTTGCGGTGCTCGTCTTTGCCCTCTGACCAACATAACATATACATAAGTAAATAAATCTAGACAACATCCGAACACTGTCCTGGTCCCTAACTAAGGTTTTCCCTTGTACTATGGAAACCAGAAACAACGACGGTACCACTAACACCCTAACCTAACCCAACACAAACATTTGTTTCATTAAGGTGACGGTTAGAGCACACTAGCGACGCTTATCGATTTTAATTTTTAGCTACTAAACCAGATCAATTTTAAACAATTTCGGGATTACAATCTCTCGACAAACACTTATACTTTATTAAATAACCATGCACAAATTTTGGGTCCGTTTTCGTACGCGAATAATTGATTCACGCCAAAAACGGCTACTTTTGGTGGTAATCCAAAATTCGAGTGCAAAAGCAGACATACTACTGAGCAGACTACTGAGAAGACACCAGCACGAAACTCAGTAGTTACTCTTTTTAAATATTGATGAATACAATTGTGAAAGTCAACAGGCTACTAGACACAGTCCCTCCACCAGCCCATGGTCCTTCCTACCGTCTCGGCATACGGACCGAATCTTGGGAGACGCTCACCAGGTACTTGCTAAGGGCTCTTTCCCCGGTGCGATTCTTCACTCCCTACAAAATCTGTGTCTGTGTCCCATCTCAATGTCACTTCTCCCCAAATGGGGCGTGAAACACCACAACACAAGCGACTCGCGCTCGGGCAGTTCCACATCAATCAATCTCCTTCCTAATATTAAGCCTTTTGTGTGCAAACGCACGCAACCGTCGAAAACCTTCTGCAGAGTTGACCATCTCTTGATGGTATACTGGTCCTATCTCGTTTCTGTTCCAGTCATTCAGCATCTGTTGCCGCTCTTCTTCATACAGCTGACATTCCCACAGCACATGGTCCCGAGTTTCATCAGCTTCTCCACAGGGACATACAGGTGACTCACAGAGAGTCATCGCGTGCAGTCTGCTGTTAAAACTCCCATGTCCTGTAAATATTTGTGACACAGCGTAGTCTGGTTCCACCCAACCGGCCGATAATCTCATTTCTACGTCTGGGAAAAACTGCGACAACTCTCTTCCTTTGTCGCTGGTCGACCAGCGCTCCTGCCATTGGGCAACAACATCTCCGAATATTCTACGTTTAAGTGCCGTCTGCTCCTTGTCTGTGGCTTCCTTTGGGCACTCCTGGGCGAATCGTCCCACACGAACGACTTCTAAGTCGGCCGGCAACACCGCAGCTAGCACGGGCAGCGCTGATGTGCTAACAGACCTATAAGCCTTCGTGAGCAGAATCATTGCAGGCCGCTGGGTGCGCAGCAAAGCTCGCTTCACCACGAAGATGCTTGCCCGGTGCCACCAAACTGCCGCAGCGTAAGTAAGACTTGCAACATAGGTCCCTGAATACAGGACCTTAAGTGCTTTGTACCGCACGCCCCAGGTCGATGAAGATATTCTCGACATCTTCCCGAAGCAGTTACTAGCCCGCTGGCCGATAAAGTTCGCATGCTGCAAGAAGGAGCACCCTTGGTCAATCACCACCCCAAGTAACTTTGCCATGCTCACGTGCGCGATCGATCTATTGTCCATACGTATCGTTGGGGGGCGCTTGAATTTGCCTTTCAAGGTAAGCGTCTGCGACTTAGCGGCTGAGAAAGTCAGACGGTTCCGATGCCCCCATTCGGACACCGCCTGGAGCATATATTGTGCATCTCGCTCTATTTTAGCTCTGGTTGGTGCTTCGATCGCGA
The DNA here is from genome assembly GCA_019059595.1 of Marasmia exigua. Lineage (NCBI taxonomy): Eukaryota > Metazoa > Arthropoda > Insecta > Lepidoptera > Crambidae > Marasmia > Marasmia exigua. The sequence goes on along the minus strand of CM032487.1, from coordinate 7,262,785 downwards.
TCGTGATATCATCCGCATAGGCTGTCATGCTGACGCCCTCGGGCATCGGTAACCTAAGGATGTCATCGAGCAGAAGATTCCATAAAGTAGGCCCTAACACCGAACCTTGGGGGCAGCCCATTGTAGACCTCTTCCACACCACCTGTCGACCCATGAATAAACCCACTCGCCGGTCTGTGAAGTAACTCACTAAGATTTTGTAAATATTTGGTGGACATCCACCTTGTTTCACTTTGAGCAGGACCATGGGCCACCAGGCGTTGTCGAAGGCCCCTGAAATATCCAAGAATATAAGCTGGCAATAGTTTTTGTAGGTATTCGTAACTCGGTCCATAATTGCGTTAATCGCCGTAACCGTCGACTTTCCACACCTAAAACCATGCTGACTTGGTGAGATATTCCGGTGCAGACAAGGAGCGCAGGTGATAATGAGACGTTCCAGTATCTTTCCCAAAATGGGCAGCAACGTTACCGGTCTATACGCTTTTGGGTCTGTCAGGGGTTTGTCGTTGCCTTTTGGCAAGACCACTAGTCTTCCGGTCTTCCATATGGCTGGGAACACACCTTCTCTTATGCACGCGGAAAACATATACAGCATTTCCTCTCCACTCGCTCTCCATGCTCGCTTTATGATCCGTGCGTCATTCCATCCATTCCCGGTGCCGTGTTTGGTAGATCTTTGACTATTCGCGCCAGTGCCTCCCGGTTGGGTGGATCTGAGTCTCGTCCAGTCGGGGCACACGCAGCAGCTATTCGGACCTGCCGGTGGTACGCATCATCCTTCTCCAGGTCGTCATCAGGACACAGCGCGCGCAGGAGCCCAGACATGGTCTCCTCTCCAGTTTCTGCATGTCCTTCCATGAGCTTCATTCCGTGCATCACGTTGGGTGGGGGGCGAACTCTGCCAGAGGCAGCTCGATAAGCCATCCCCCACGGCTCATTGTTGCCGGATTCGGCCACTTTGCGGTAAAAGGTGATCTCCGCGCTCCTCATTGCCTCTTTGTAGTGATTTCTCACAACATTGAGCTCATTCTTCAAATGAGTTTCCTGCTCACCTCCTCTCTTCCGCGACTTCTGCCAGTTCCTACGCGCGCTGTACACTTCCTTCCTGAGTTTGTCCAGTGCAGGTGTCCACCACTCGTACCCACCGGTGTCCGCTTTTTTGCGATTGCCCAGACATTCGCTTGCCGTTCGTGTCAGTATGTCTGTGTACTCATTACAGATGTCCTCAGCTGGTCTCCTGAGTTGCAGACGTCCCACTCGGTAGTGCAAAGCTGAGCAAAAGTTCGCCCAGTTCACGCCTCGGTCTCTGTAAGATGGCTGCATCTGACCCTGACCAGCAACTTCCACCCGCGATCGCACCGCTGTAATTGGAACAGGCTACTATGAATAACAACTCACAAGACTAATCGATTAACATGAATAAGAATCCTTATCATTAAAATAGTCTTGTACACTATTCCTCATTAGGCAGGTTTTAATATGAGGCTTAAACTAATCCAGTGGTAGGTTAATGACATTTTGTGGGAGCTTATGAAGGGAGTAACATAAGCTACTTTTTGACTCTTTCTCACGCGAGCGAAGCAGCGGGCAAAAGTTAGTACAGTATCAGCCTATATACTGTCCCACTGCAGAGCAAAGGCCTCCATCATAGAAATCAAGTCATCGCTACTATGATGGGATTAGGCTTAATCACCACGCTTGCCAAATGCGGATTGTTGATCACAATCCCGAGCTCGAAAAATTCGAAACATACCTTTACCTACCTTACCTTCGATTCGTGAATCGAACCCAGGACGAGATCATGGCCTGGTACTTAAATTACTAGACCAACGGGGCCATGGGCTGACCAAAAATCCATACTAATATCAAAAATGTGACATTGTGTGTTTGTCTGTTTGTCCGGGAGTGACGAATTTACTTGTTTTTTTTTTTGTGGAGATAGTAAAAGAGATGGAAGATATTATAAATGTAAAAGTGTTTGTGTTCGTGTGTCTGTTTATCCGTTTTTAATGACCAAACGGACGAATTGACGTATTTTTAGTGGAGATAGTTGAAGGGACAGGGAGTAACATAAGCTGCTTTTTGTCTTTTTCTAGCGCGAGCGAAGTCGCGGGCGTAAGCTAGTAAATAAATATAATAAACTAACTTTGAACTAGATCGACTACCAATGGCAATCTAATGCAAAGCTATTTTATTCCATACATGAATAGATATCAATAGAGAGATTAGAAGAGGGCCTTTTCCCAGCAGTGACGCTATATAGGCAAGATACAAAAACAGAATATGCCATATAATCGACATTCAGCGCCATCTATTAGTATAATCAACATTACAAGAGCACTGCATAGTTGCAATTAAAGAGAAAATGTATATGAAACTATATCTAGATGTAAAATTTTAAATTGTAGTATTATTCTCTCTTCTCTGTTTTCCTCATATTGCATGTGGTAGTTTACCTGTAGCCTCTTTCAAGTTAAAACTTATACAGCACCTTTTAAATGTGCAGAAATCTTAAAAAAGCGGCGAGTTATTATATTTTATATTTTGAAATAATTTAGAAGTGCAAAAAATGTGTAGTATAATTACTTAAAATTCATTCTACGATAGTAATATTAAATTTATCTTGGGCTTCATCATTATATAATTGTAACTGTTTTGAGTGTATTGTACCTCCTACATTTTATTTCAATAATTTTATGCATAGTGCCTCTGTCATCCCACCGTAGATGCCCCTGAAAACCAGCGCCTCGCCATTATCATGTCTTGGCATTATACTGAGGGTCACCTTTTCGGCACAAAAGTTTATTTTAGTTCTAAGATAAATGTTACTAGTTTTAAATTGTTGCTGAATAAATATTTTCTATTCTATATTCTTATTCTATACCTATAAGAAAAAAAAAATGTATTCCTACCATGTATTTAAGTTAAAAGTATTATTAACAATTGTTGGTAGACACAACAATAAATAAATAAATAATTTAGAACTAATATTTAGAAGAAAATTATAGATAAAGTAGCTAAAATGTCAAACAGTCCAAGCCCTGACACGAGTCTCAAGGGGTCGGCGTAAGTAGTGGGGGATTTTGTACATCTGTTAAATAGCTTGTGATGTCCGTCCATCTAAACGTATCTTTTGTCTACAAGTATATTATGATCTGGCTTTATAGACCCCATGCATGTTCGCTTTACCTGTCAAGATCTCTCTGTCTGTTGCCTATGTGCTAGTCTAAAATAAATACAAGTCACGTCAAGTGTAAGTCTTTATTAATTATTTTTATAAATAAAGAACCCAGTGACAAACATCACATAGGTCACATTAGTTCTTTAGATTTTCACGTTGCATTAATATCCGCCGACGGGTACGGCGAGCAATCTCAAAGATCAGCCTCGAACGCAGGATATAATACAGTGCTCAAGTGTGTGCGCAATGTGTTTGCGCAGTGCACTCTCTATTCCCTTACCCTCATATTCCGATGGGACACTACTGTGACATGACCCGAGAGGGATCGCGCGCAGGACCAACAGCTTAACGTTGCATTATAACTATGGTTAATAAACAAGGGAATTCATAGGGCGTAATTGTAAACACATTATTAAATGGGGACTATTTGTCACGGTTGCTATAACGCAGCCGAAGCGTCAAGCAACAAATACCGAGTACATTTAATCATGAACTTAAAAAAAATACTGCAAAAAAATACTATCTTGTGCGGGTTTTTTATGCAGAAAATTTTTGACACCCCCCCCCCCCCCTCTGCCACCCCCGCCAAATAACTAAAAAACTAATTGTGAGTACAGTATCAAAAGAGTTATCCTTTAACTCCTTACCGTAGAGGAGTTGACCTTTCATCAACAGCAGAGCCACAAAATTAATACTGTCAGGCGTAAATATTGGTGTAGTTTTGAAAAAAGATACAAAAACATTACGTGTCCCTATAAAATTTGAGAGTTCCCCTCATTTTGTCCAGGATCCCATCATCAGATCCTGATATCCTGATCATGGTACCAATCCGGGACTATCTACTTTCCAACTAAAAAATAATCATCTAAACCGGTTCATAAATGGCAAAGTTATCGGCGAATAAACATAAAAATATTATAAATAATATAATATATAAACCATAGATAGCTCACACTACCGTGTATTTAATTCCTGCGCACTCAAGGTCACCGCTAAAGACTCGTGGCGTGACCTGTAAGTACCTAACAGAATATTTAATAATAATTGCCACGTTTATGATTACCTTTATCAAATGTGGGGTCCCACGTTTCAGGGTTGGACATGATGAGTAATTTCTCCACATCTTCATCTCGCATCATCCCGACCAGCAGCAGGCGGTCAGTCAGTTTGATCAACGGTCTGAAAGTTAAAGGCCGTAAAAATATTAGTTTATGATCATTCGTACATACAACATCTCATACATTAACCTGATTCAGTACTAAGTAGCTTAAGCACTTGTGTTACGAATATCGGATGACAGAGGAATCAAAAATAATCCTTGGACCATGAACTAACTGCCGTCTGACCTTCACAACTTCGGGAACTGTAGTGTTAGCAATTATTGGGTAGGGTTCCGTAGCCAAATGGCAAAAAACGAAACCCTTATAGATTCACAGCCACTTTTTTCCGAAACTATAAGCACTATACTATTGAAACTTGGTAAATAGATGAATTTTGTTAACCGCATTACGATTTTTACACAAAAATAGAAAAAAAACTTAGACCTGAGAATTTAAATTTTTTTTTCATCAAACCCATACGTGTGGGTATCTATGGATAGGTAATTAAAAATGATGTTGAGGTTCCTAATTTTTTTTTCTAAACTTAATACTTTGCGCTAGAGACGCTTCCAAAGAGGTAAAATGTGCCCCCTCCCCCTCCCCTCTAACTTCTTTAACAAAAGAATTATAAAACTAAAAAAACATATATGATATACATTACCATGAAATCTAACAACGAACATTGGTATGAACTAGATCTAGTAAGTAGTTTCTTTTTAATACTAATATATGAAAAAGCATAAACGCGGTACGTTTATGCTTTTTCATATAGCACGAAAAAAACATAATAATTTCTAGAATAATCGAAAGCACAAAAATCACGAAAGTGCGGACTACCATCGTTTCAAGAATGAATAGTGTATATACTGCGGCAAGAAAGTCATGAAAACGGATTTTTGAGGAACTAACATAGTTCCTATGTTTTATAAACATATAATAAAGTAAACATATATAATATATATACAAAGATAGTAATAGAATAAAAATATATAAGTAAATAAATAAAAATTGTAAACCTAGCGTAGTAAATCTGAATTGTTTATATTAAGGAGGAAGAGCGAGGCTTTCCCAATACAAGTATCATCTGATTACTTTCTGGGAGGCCCCGGCGATTTAATTGTTAATGATTTACTGAAATAAAGTTAATTTTATTTTTATTTATTTTATTATAAAAAATGGGGCCACCATACCTTATGACGTAAGCGGCAGTGGCGCCATCAGTTATTTGAGTATAGTACTATGCTTCGACTAGACGAAACCAGTGACGGGGCACCATACTCACAGGAACAGGTTCTCGTTGCTGCCGCCCACGGGGTCGCGGTTGTGCACCTGGTTGGTCTCCACGGCCTCGGCCAGCGCCTGCATCACGAACTCGCGCACCACCTCCAGCGGGAAGTACGGCGAGTACAGGTTGCTGATGTCCGATATGTTCTCGCTGGGGACACAGTTTCATTATTTTAATTTAATCAAATTCATACAGTATCATATCCCTGACCTGATCCTGTACTCAAGTGGTATGGAAAAACGTCGCTCCCCAGAAAACGCGCGAACTCCCCGCTTCTTATATTTATAACCTCGGCGCGAGAGGTGCGCTCGCGCCCTCTCGTTCACTCCATAGTTTCGTAACATTTAATATTGCACGTCCTCATACTGTAAATTTTCTATTGGTAGCTAATAAATCATGTGTTTTGATTTGTACATTATTTTAGACAATAACGATTAGGATAAGCTTTAATATAAATAGCTGTAAGGTTGTAAATAAAATCAATAGGAATATGGATTTCGAATATTATTCATCACCTTTCATTCAAGAACACAACTCCCTACAGTGGTATTTCGGACATCAAACAACAAGAGGATAATTTTTTGGTTATCTTTTATGGACAATAACATTAGAACAGTTTTTTATTACGGGATTGCTGCTACCATAATATCTATTTTATTTTTGAGCTTCAGCAAAGTCGATTACAACAGTGCCTTTGTTATAAGGTATATGGTAGCAATACCGTAAAAAACTATTATATTTTTTTTTATATCGGCAGAGTATATTATATTGGCTCGCCTTAGTTTTAGTAAGCAAAACCCACGTTAGAGGTAGCGACAACTCACGCGATGTCCGTCATCTTCATCTGCGGGCGCACGCTCATGGTCTGCAGCGAGCGCAGGCTGTGGCCCATCTCCGGGTCCTCGTACAGCGCCTTGAGCTCCGGGCCTAGCGGGATGCACGAACTCGTTCTTGCATGTCTCCCTGTGGAGTTCAAAAATATACGTAAAGAGGAAACAGAAGGACTAGCACGAACATTCAAAGAATTCGTAACGTTAACATAACGTGCCCACGCTACGGTTACGGAGAAATACGCTAGTACTCAGTCCGTAGCAGCTTCGTCGACGATAGTTAGCCACGAAACCAAACGTCAAATTGTATTTGATACGTCAGCGTTGACGGGCGATAGCGCCAGTAGGGGCTATCACGTGTGGAAATCCGCTAGATGGCGTACTATAGGACTAAGGTCCATATACAATGTGAGTGGTTATTTTTAAACGTGATCTGTCAAAATGTCAGTTTGACAAACGTAACAACCAATGCTGTTGATGTTGGACATTGTGTTGGACCTTAGTCCAACAGAACACCATCTAGCGGATTTTTCACACGCGAAAGCCCCCATTAAATAATCTGTAGCGCCCATGGAACTAGAAAACGAGAGCTTTAAACGCAATTTTCGGACAAAACGTCACAGACAGAGTGTGAAAGAGATCCAACCGACCCTGACGTAGCGTTAATGCATGTCTTTACGGGTGCGGTAGAGAAAGAACGTCATCCAGCACGTCATCCCAGTACTAACAGCTTCGCGCGGTTTTCAAGGATGGTATATATACTTTCTATAAAAAGGCAATCTGCTTAGGGTCCATACATACATACATAGAGTACGTACATACATGGTGGCGCCACGTTTGCATTACGACGATACTATCCTGTCAAACGTTTGAATTTCGTTTTTTTTTATTTTTGTTTACGTTATCGTACGTGGATGGAACTCTTAAATTTTTTATACAAATAGCTTACGACACGCATACGCTAAAAATCTTTTGAGAAGATTGTGGTAGCCCCACTGGAATATTATTAAGAAAAAATATATTACACTAGCGGAAGGAAACAGGGCTCGTTTGTATGGATAAACAGTCCTGATATTATTAGATAGCCCCCATTGTAAAGATACTCACATAGTAGTAGCATGTGACTCCAGGTGGAGGGCAATGAGCAAGTCGTAGAACCCTTGCCGCAGCGGGCCCGACATGTACTGCGACTTGATGGCGTACAGCAGTTGCTTCTGATCCACGTGCTGGCAGAGCGCGTGCGCGGCTCTGGAAGACATACCTTCATTACGATTCAAGGGAGCGGCATAGCTCATGAGCAGTGATCGGAATTAAATGTGACATCCGCCAAAAAATTGATGAAAATTTCGATGAGTTTCTTATACTAAGGGCGGAGTTCACCAAGTTTTCAAGCAACGTTAATCTCACTTTAACTGTGCTTTAACAGCTGAGTGACGGTTATTCATGTTCACCACAAACAAAAGCAGTTACTACTGCTTAACTGACGTTTACGCTAAGCAGCGGGAAGACAGTGCCTTCATTTTGAGACTAAGGAGCGGCATAGCTCATGAGCAATGATCGGAGTAAGAAGCAAAAAGCTTCTTGCGATTTTTCCAAATAATATGGACATGCCTGGAATCCCGCAAAATCCCGGGATTAAAGATATACTTTATACAATTAAATTATTTTCGTTTATACGCAAGAGTATTAACATCAGCCTAACGAACTTATTCACAAGCGCTTAGTATACCATTTACCATACCATGTTAATTTAAAAAAGTTCTATTTGTTCTTTTGAAATTCAATATATGTACGTTTTATAGAAAGCAAAAATAAATCGTAAGTAAGTGAACATATTGGTATAGAACGTTTATGAATAAGCCCTTTCATGATTAAAATGCGTTGAATATTTAACTCTAAAATAAAAATTTATTTATTGTAATCCCCGGATCATAGTCAAATTTCGTCGATACCACAGTGCCTAAAGACGAAAGTCTTTAATCTGTGCGTCCTACCCGTCATGACATACGGAGCCGAAACGTAGACACTTACGGTACGGCTGATCCACAAGTTAAAGGTCGCTCAGCGGGCTATGGAACGAGCAATGCTCGGCGTCTCTCTCCGAGATCGAATCCGAAATGAGGTGATCCGGCAGAGAACCAAAGTGATCGACATTGCTCACCGGATTAGCAAGCTTAAGTGGCAGTGGGCTGGCCATATTAGCCGCAGAACCGACAACCGATGGGGTAAACGAGTTCTGGAGTGGAGACCGCGTCTTGGCAAACGTAATGTAGGGCGCCCTCTGGCTAGGTGGGGGGACGATCTGCGCAGGATGGCTGGCAAGAGCTGGATACGAGAAGCCATGGATAGATCACAGTGGCGAACAATTGGAGGGGCCTACGTCCAGCAGTGGACTGCGATAGGCTGATGATGATGATGATGATCATAGTCAGAATCCCTGGGCATGTCCATATTAACATATGTTTGGGTTCAATGAACTCAAATTGCTCTATCTACTCCGATCATTGCTCATGAGTAATTGGATTTAGGTAAGCAATTTTTGACGGAATCTAACATGGATCCGCCAACAAATGGATGAAAATTTAGATGAGAGTTTCTTATACTAAGAGCTGATTTTATTAGTCAGTAGTTAAACTGAACTAATGGTATAAAAAGTAACCAATGGTCAAATATCGATAAATAATTAACTCATAAAAAATTGATTAAAACATCATTACCTGTAATTACTTTGATAGCACAACGCAGCGTACAAAGTAAGTGTATGAGAATGGAAACTAAGCAGTTTGTCCATTTCTATCAACTCCAGGATGTCAATACAACGATCCTCCTCTGTAAACAACAAAATGTCAAAATTAAACAGTGAACTGAAGGTGTGTTGAACCATGGGCTAAGCGTACCTCTGGCTCCAGAGCGACAGCTTTGGACGCAAACGGGAATTACACGCTAGGATAAGAGAGTGAGCTCAAGGTCCATGTTACTGTAAAATCTCGAATTACGATAAAACCTAGGATTTACCTACCCTTTAATCCTTTGAAATTCTCTGTCGAAGGGGTGGACAGCGCGATTTTTTTTACATTTGTGTTATTCATCACCTATACTCGGATTTAAAATTATGCGGACTAATCTGACAGGTAGAAATGTCAATTTAACATACATTTTGACATTATGCTTGCTTCGGCATGAATGGGCCGGCTCGACCGTAGTGATACCACGGCCTCACAGAAAACCGGCGTGAAGCAGCACTGTGCTGTGTTGTGTGGGAAAGGGGGGTTAAAAGGTTGGCAGCGCGCTTGTGAACCCACTGCTGTCGCGAGTGTCCATGGGCGGCGGCAATCGCTTACCATCAGGTGATCCGTCTGCTCGTCTGCCTATCACATAAAAAAATATATACATGAATCTGTGAAAAGCAGTCAAAATGTATGGGATATTAAAATGTTCACCTGTCAATTTAGTCCGCATAATTAAAAATCAGAGTACCTATAAGTGGACAAGCAGAGGGTGGACAACAAGAATAAGTCATGTATGTCGGGTGACTCACCAGGAATGTGAAGAGCCAACATGGACACTGCGTCTTCACAGAGCATGGACCAACCGCGGATGTCTGACAGCTTCAGAGCATGCACTTGCAGAGACTGGTTTGGTACCTGAATAGAAAGTAAAATAAAATATTTACAATAATTTGTTTACTCCTTTTTCGTATATCATCATCGTCAGCCCATTTAAGTCCCCACTGCTGGGGCACGGGCCTCCCTCAATCACATGAGGGGTAATTGCCATACTCACCACGCTTGGCAGACGGGTTTAAAAATAAATGCAGAGTTCTCCTTCTCTGGGTGCTGATGATCATGCCAGCAGCTTTACCTTAGTCGCCTTTTACGACACCTCGGTAAGAGTGAGGGTGGCCTATTCTACTCACACGGCAAATATACCGCTTTCTCGTTCAATTTTTCGTATATACCACTTAATTATATATTATACAATTAAACAGATAACGGGATATTTTTTATGTGTACTGCCAAATGCTAACTTGTTCAGTGGTTGTCAACTACGCTTAAGATGGCGTCTCATGTTTGAGATCTACGCGTAGATATATCCTATATGTACACATTCGATTTAGTCTATCTCTATAAATGCCGTAATACGCCCAGATCACTGCGCGCGCCGTAGCCACTTTTTTCCCTAGGGGAAACCATCATAGCCGTTACTTTGCTACATGTAGAGAACAAGGTGGTGTGTGTGACTCTAATCCTAACCAAAACCCCTGAGGTGTCCATCTTCGCATCATTCGGAAACCCTACAGGGACTATATCATACCGGTAATCGCGCTCGCCGCTTCACCCCTACCTGGCGCAATGCAGTCCTTCATCGCTGTACGACCTACCAGGACACCCGGTAATGTCGTCCCCCGCGGAGTCGTATGCTGAGCAAGCCACTCCCCAGCAGTGGGTACGGTCACGTACTCCGAAAGACCGTTAGGGCCGATTTTTGATCCATTGTTAAACTAAACTTATGGTTTAAAAAAGTAACCAATGGTAAAATATCCGCTAAATGTGTTTTATGAGCAATAGTTAGCTCAACCAATAGTTATAATACAAGAAGTTATGTCACTTTGACGCCGTCACTTTGACTATTGGTTAGACAGTTAACAATAGTTAATTCACCCAAAAGGTAACTACGGATCAATAAATCGGCCCTAAGACGGTTTTACATTAAGCGCAATTTTTTTTATGTGTAACAAATGAAAACTTGTTCAGTGGTTGTCAACTACGCTAAAGAAGGCATCTCATTTCCGTGATCTACGCGCTAGGTACTATTACTTACCGTGTCTCTCCGGCCAACGTTTCATTAGTCTGTCTCACGCCGAAACACGCCGAGATCATAGTAGGCTCGCATGTTTCTGTCCGTAGCCTTTAACACGAAATGTACTAGGCCCAGGGGTCTTATCGCGAACAGAACGTAACGACCGAATCAGAGTTAACCTCCCTTTTACACACGCTGTGTTTCTCATTTGTTTGGTTGCGACAGGTATATTTGTGTTCGTTAGGGTACGTCTTCGTGCTAAGGCGCTTGGTGGCTTAATTTAAAGCCGTCCCGTAACCAATGAGAATATACCTGTCGCATCCAAACAAAGCAGACACACAGCGCGAGTGAAAGAGAGGGAAACTCCGATTCGTTCGTAATAGTCTGCTTTAAATTAGGCCCTCTGGGTCGACCTACTGTGTGTTGTAGATGTAGATCTTGGTCGCTGACTCACCCTGGCCCACTGGTGAGGCTTCAGGCACTGCACCTTCAGTCTCGGGGGGAACTGGGGGATGACGTGTTTGTCGCTGGTGGGCAGCACGGCGGCACTGAGCGGCAAACTGGTGGACGAGCGGCCTAACTCGATCTGGAGGATCTCCTTGGATGTAGCTTCTACGAAGATAGCTGGGAACAACTTCGTTTCTGGCTCCATCTGCAAGGGAGGGTAAACATTGAGACGTGTACGCACGCACGAACACGAACACTCATCAAACATGAACATTAGGTTTGTACCTACGAATACTTTAGATCGGCAAATTTCTGTGAATGATTGCTTTTGCCGTGAACCGCGCGATAGTCGCATCAATATACAAATACAAATAATCTTTATTTGCATAAAACATGGTACATTATTGGTGTTATTAGTAGTCATTTACGCATGTTTAGTCGATATATCGACAAGCAAGTCCTAATTTAAATTATGTGTAGAAAAAAGAAAACATCAAATTCGGAGTCAAATAAACAAAAAAAAAAACTACAATATTTCATTTACACAATACAAATTTCATTAATGTCAATAGAATATATAAACAAAAGTTATAATAACATTTAATAATAAAAATAGTAGGTTTATATAAAAAATGTCAACAATTAAAATTAAAATATACACAGAAAAAAATTGTGAATTGTGAAAAAAGTGTGAAAAATTTATGTGAATTTTCACATAAAGATAAATGTATCAGATATAATAGGTAATTTTATACTGGAATCGTCCCTTATACTTGCATTAATTTGCTACACGCATTATTTATATGTCTTTCACGACAAAATTTGGTAAATTCTTGAATGTCATAAAAGCAATTATGTACAAGGTGTATCGGTAAACCTTTAGATCCTCTAACTTATTATTTAAAAAAAAAAATGGTTCTGTGACTTTTGGAAACTCGCTTTTTTTAATATTTCATACAAAGTCTGGACAACAAACAAAGACTGGTTTGCATGTACACCCTATGATATGGGCGGCGGCTATCGCTTACTATCAGGTAATCCGGCAGCACTTGACATTTGCATATGTCTGTTTAATCGACATAAATTTAAAATTAGAGTCATCATCAGCTCATTTAAGTCCCCACTGCTGGGGCACGGGCCTCCCTCAATCACATGAGGGGTAATTGCCATACTCACCACGCTTGGCAGACGGGTTGGCGAGGGTTTTGGTATAAATGCAGAGTTTTCCTTCTCTGGGTGCTGATGATCATGCCAGCAGCTTTACCTTAGTCGCCTTTTACGACACCTCGGTAAGAGTGAGGGTGGCCTATTCTACTCTGCCGGGGACCACACGGCCAAAATTAGAGTACTTATTATCAATATGATATGTGTGTACTAGGTATAAGGCGGTCTGACCCGGTTGACCATTTTCGTACCAAAATCCCGTGCACATTCGATTACCCGTACATAGCTAGTGTATTACCTATGAATGGACAATTGGACAAAAAAAATTCCATTTTAATACGCTTTTCGAATAAAGAAAGAAAAAAAAAGATGACTCATATTTTTTAGGTTTTTGTTAAATGTGTTTAATTTTTTTATTTTTTTAAATATAAATCAATATGCCGGAAGTGACGTAGTCCTGAGGCCCAATGTATGTGATGTCGGTGCTATATAAAAAGTGTAGTCGACTGAACATGTCATTGTTTGACGTGTGTTTTTTTGGATTACCTACCTTTTTTTAAAATCAACATGAGCAAAAGCGTTATTAATTTGTCATGCCGCGTGATGACGTCACAGGAGGATTTTTCCATAATTTTTTTTCCTCCACAAATTTCTGTTTAAGAATAGGGCAGTTGCCACTATTATTTTATTTGATAGAACGGTTCTTTACTATTATATTACGCCATAAAGCACCTTTCCTAATATATTTTAAATTATATTTTCGCTATACAGCAATAAAAGCTGTCCGCCATTATGGTATATTAATTACGAATGGCACGAATAACTTGAAACTGACGTTTGACGTTCTGTTGTTTACAATAATGGTGACGTAGAACTATGGCGGACCGTGTTTTCAATCAAGAGAAAAAAAAGTAAAAATATAAAGGGTTTAAGATGATTTTTTGCAGCAATCCCTTATTTATTGAAGTTTATTGCGGACCCTTGTCCGGAATAATATTTTGATTAAAAGTTATTGTTATAAACGGTGACATGAGGCAACTTGCCTACTCTGAAATTATTTTTCTTCCATTTCATTGAGTCTAATCTAGAAATAGTATTTTTGATTCCGGAAAATGATTATTGTCGTATAGTTCATTGCGGAAAGGATTCTGACCCTTGTGATCAAGCGGCAGTGTCCATCATAATTCAGAAATTAAATAACCATGAGACCTATTTTTGATTTACTCGTATGACTTAGCGACGTGACGAGCGCACGATTTCTACTGATTTTCCTTCGACATACGAAATTCCGCATTTTTGAATCATTCGTCTACAACGAGTGACCCCAAACACTTAAAGCGAGCGGTAGAAGCAACGTCAAAATAGTTGTCAATAGCAACAAGCATAAACAAAACATTATAAATTTCAAAACTTTGATTTGACTGATTTTGATAGATGACATTAATAGTTTTTTTGTAACAAAAAAGAAAAGATTTTCATATTATTTAACTGTCAACTGTCAAAATCAGTCAAATCAAAGTTTTGAATTTTACAATATTTTATACGTTTACATTTTTACGTTGTCTGTCTGTATTGTCCATGTGTATGTTTGTTTTGTTTTAGATGATGTCAAAATTGATTAAAATAGATTCCACTCGTCACACCGGTCAATCTATTAATTAACGTGTCTCTCTAATCACTCGACATTGGCAGAATTATAGATGTGTTGAAAGACACAGTAGCAGCCATTATATTAAAAAAAATACAATATTTTGTTTATGCTTGTTGCTATTGACAACCATTTTTTTAAACTTTGCTTCTACCGCTCGCTTTAAGTCACTCGACCAACCAGTGGGTGGAGGCACTCGTTGCAGACGAATGATTCAAAAATGCGGAATTTCGTATGTCGAATGAAAATCAGTAGAAATCGTGCGCTCGTCACGACGCTAAGTCATACGAGTGAATCAATTCAATTCAATTCAATTCAATTTATTTTTCAAAAACATGATGTTACATTAAATCAGCTTGTGATTGGAGCCTTCTTTTAAGCATAATAATGCCTGTGCCAGAAGACTCCGCTCTTCCATATCGTTCACATATTTGATATGATTAAAGAATACAGATTTTAAATAATTATATTCCCAATGTGTGAGATTGTGTCTACTTATATCATGTTTGTATGAAAATGTGAGTCGTGTGAATGAAAGTGTGTGATGTCTGAATGAAAGTGTGAGATGAGTGATTGAAAGTGTGGATATGTTAGTAGGTATAGTTTATATTGTGTGTTTTAATCTATGCAATTAAATGTGTAATAGTGAAACTAGATATGATCTGTCTGCTAATTTATGTTTTTTATTATTCAATTTTTATTAAATGTAACCTATTTTATTTATTTATTGTATAGTAATACTGCTTCCGTTTCCTCATAATTTAACGGTCTTAACCACTCAGTTAGCGCTTTTTTACAATCATTGTATGATTTGGAGTATATTTTTAATTCTTTATTATTTTATTATAAAGATAGGATGAGCGATTGTCATATTGAGTGCTGGCAAATTTCGTTTAATTCAAAAATAGAGCTCCATACCTTAAACTTGATAGTGGTGTCCTTCCCCTCGCAGGTGAAGGCGACGGTGCCGGTGGAGGTGTCCACGGAGCAGCCGATGAACATGCCCTGCGACGCGCCCTTCGCGCCCGCCGCCTCCGCCATCACCTCGTTGTACAGCTCGTCCGCGCGCACCATGTAGCACGACTGGCGGTTCACACTATACCACGGGGACATTTTTTTATGTAATAGAAAGAAAGATCTATTCTACTCTGCCGGGGACCACACGGCCAACCTCACTCTTACCGAGGTGTCGTAAAAGGCGACTAAGGTAAAGCTGCTGGCACGATCATTAGCACCCAGAGAAGGAAAACTCTGCATTTATATCAAAACCCTCGCCAACCCGTCTGCCAAGCGTGGTGAGTATGGCAATTACCCCTCATGTGATTGAGGGAGGCCCGTGCCCCAGCAGTGGGGACTTAAATGGGCTGATGATGATGATGATGAGAAAGAAAGAAAGAAAATACATTTTTTATATATGAAGAGGTGGCAGACGAGCAGATCACCTGATGGTAAGCAATTCCGCCGCCCATGGACACCCGCAACACCATTGGAGTCACAAGTGCGCTGCCAACCTTTTCCCTTCCCCCCCATTGAGCCGTCCGGTAACCTCACTCACACGGCGAAACACAGCGCATGCGCTGCTTCACGCCGGTCTTCTAATTAATTAATTTAATGGGTCATTTATTGGCCACAAACAATATACAATAATACAGGAATGACATAACATATGAATACATTCAGAGCATAGGTAGGTAATAGGAGGCAGACGAGCAGACAGATCACCTCTAGGTAAAGTAAGCGATTGCCGCCGCCCAATGACACCCGCGATACCAGTAGAGTCACAAGTGCGCTGCCAACCTTGAAACCCCCGTTTCCCCTGGGTTGGGCCTCCGGTACCCTCACTAACGCAGCGAAACACAGCAAGCACAGTGCTGCTTCACGCCGGTTTTCTGTGAGACCGTGGTATTACTCCGGTCGATGCCGAAGCGTGGCTCTCCCACGGTTAGAACAAGGAAGGGGATTGATTAGAAAAAGGCTTTATACTAATGCCCCTTATTACGAATACAGGATGTGTCTGTGAACATTTACATCCCTTTAACCACGTGTTCTACCAACTATTCTGAACAACATTTGTTCTATGACTTTTGAAAACTCGCATATAAAAAATTCAACTTTTCATACAAAGTCAGTCACGTGACTTGGTCAATTTCTATGGAGAGTTGAAAAAAATTTCGACGAATTTCGAAAAGTCATAGAACAAATGTTGTTCCGAATGGTTAGTAGAACACGTGGTAAATGGGATGTAAATGTTCACAGATGTTGTGAAATATTTTATTTTATTATAGCAAACACCCAGACCAATACACACATGATTTGCTTGAACATGTGTGTGTGTGGATCGAACCCGCAACCCTTGCACCAGAGGCAGCGATCACTATCATTGATCCAAACGGGTCATCACTGTATTGGATATTTCATTCGTCAAATTGAACAATGTCATTCTTTATTTACGATGCTTGTTTTATTTTCATTATCATCATCATATCAGGAGCCCAATTCTCAGGCTCGTGACATTTATTTTCATACAACATATATCACTAAAACATTTTTTATTGTATGGTTTTCGGGTGATATCCGCCATGTTCTCAAAATATCACAAGCACGAGAATTGGACTCCAGCCATCAAAGCTTTACTGCAGAACATATACCTCCCCTAATATGTTACAGATTGACTGGTAGAATGCGGCCTGCATCTAGCGAATTCCTACATTCCTCACCAGGAGGACTGTCCACCCTTTAGTTGGACGTCCTGTGTTGCGCTTGCCGGATCGTGGCATTCTAATTTAAATGTTTTAATGATTTATAAATATTATAACTTACCTTTCAATAACTCTATCGTAGTCATCAGTAATGATGACAGAAGACTTCATGACCTTATTCTGGTTGAAGTCCTTAGAGTGCAGGTGGTATTGCGTGGTCACCCATCCGATGTACACGTGTGTAGGATCTTGACCGGGGAATATCCTGAAATTTAAAGATTTACTTAATATCTGTAATTTTTTTTGCAATATAGTGTATCTATTTATCTGCTCACTGAACGAATATTTAGAGGATAAACTATAAGTACATCGATTACAATGATAAGGTCATGAAACATAACTTCATACATTTCAAATAATACTACTTAGTAACAAAGAATAAGCCGTGTGGTCCCCGGCAGATTAGAATAGGCCACCATCACTCTTACCGAGGTGTCGTAAAAGGCGACTAAGGTAAAGCTGCTGGCATGATCATCAGCACCCAGAGAAGGAAAACTCTGCATTTATATCAAAACCCTCGCCAACCCGTCTGCCAAGCGTGGTGAGTATGGCAATTACCCCTCATGTGATTGAGGGAGGCCCGTGTCCCCAGCAGTGGGGACTTAAATGGGCTGATGATGATGATGATGAACAAAGAATAATATACATCTTATTTTTTTTATCGTTTACATCCCGAAAACCTCATAATAGGTATTGTGCATAAAGTTAATTTAGGTTGAGGTAAAATAGTCAGATCTAATAAAAATAAATTAATAAATAAAGAAATAAGTGCTAAAAGCGTAGCGTAGTGTTCTGTATGAGAATGTTTTCAAACCATTCTTAGCTGGAGCTTAATGTTATCCCCTGTCCCATTCTCGCGCACTGTATGTTTCTTTTGTTTGGATGCGACAAGAATATCTCGTTCGTTACCTTACTCCATAGAAGTATTCGTTGATGAGCTTCAGACATTCGGCGTCAAAGATCTCATTGCCGACGGTTTCGGTGGCGGCGGCCGAGAGGGCGCTGGTTGTCATCTGCTTCCGGTCTTGCGTGGGAGTCGCCATTGTCAGGTTTGTCTGTCAATGTCATAATTATTATAACTAAAAATAATTGTTCGATAAAAGTTGAATGCACAAGATTGACAGCTTGGCGACAAAAATAACGCCACTTACTTATGTATCTTTAAGACTTTACAAATGATAAATAAGATAGTAGCGATACATTTCTAAACGTTTTTATAATCTTTTTTACTCAAAAATACAAATCACAATTGTACATTGTATCTCTGTATACCTAGCTTTTAAGTTTTGTGTTTTGTGAATAAAGAATATCTTTTATTTAAATTACTTTAAAAAATTTAAAATTGACAATTTACTGGAATGTTTTCTAAATATGTGTGTATTTTTAGCGTGGGAGAGCCAAGCTTCGGCATGAATGGGACGGCTCGACCGGAGTGATACCACGGCCTCACAGAAAACACGGCGTGAAGCAGCACTGTGCTGTGTTTCGCTGCGTCAGTGAGGGTACCGGAGGCCCAATCCGGGGGATAGGGGGAGTTTAGAGGTTGGCAGCGCACTTGTGACTCCACTGGTGTCGCGGGTGTCCATGGGCGGCGGCAATTGCTTACCATCAGGTGATCCGTCTGTTCGTCTGCCTACCTATTACATAAAAAAATATGTCTTATTACGAGTAGGAAGTATGCATTAGGTTCAAGATAGAAAAAATACTTAATTTTATAGGTCGATAAAAGGCAACAACAAAATGAATTCATGCAAACTTTAGTACATTGACCTGAATACGGAAGTAGCTTAAGCAATTTTATTACGAATATCACGACAACATGGGACTTACAAATAAAATACAAATATATACATAAAAAACACAAGTGTTCATCACACAAATGTTCTACCGGAGTGGGAATCGAACCCATGACCTATAGTGTACGAGCTAAAGTCACTACAAAATTTGCCATCTGGCCATTCGTACAAAATAACAGAGACTGGAGTGGGGAGTACATAACAGGAGAGAAATACAGAGTTTAGTAAGAAAATACCAACACACTGGTTAGTGATACCAAGTATGTAATAGCGTTGTTGCGATAGCGATAGTCCTCGAAAAATTGTCATAAAATCGATAGCATATCGAAACTATTGAAAATATGTACTTAATACTATTGTTAAAGATTAATACTTATCGATACTATAAGTTGTAGCAGAGAAATTGCGTAGCCAGATAACGCGTGACTGAAGAAAGGGCACAATAACAGGGCAGGTGTGTGCTTCGATTGAAACCCAAAAATATCCATATACGTTTATTCTTGACACAAATAAGTATACGGATGCCTTTTTTGAATATAAATATTAAAGTGGAATATCTCGATGAACACAGATTCTAATTGTACAGACAATGTGGCGCAATAAACACATCTCTAGACAATTTTTACACGGAAGACATGATGGAATAGACTAGGTTAGAAAAGAGACAGCAACATATGTCAATATGACAGCTCTATACTCTTTATATGTATGGCCAAGGAATCATATCAAACAGCCTTGTTTTGTAAATGAATACATAACTATATAATGTCTAACATAAGTACAAATCTATCGATAGTTCTAACACTAAATAGGTTTTGTTTTATTTACAAGCGATAATATCAAAAATACCTTGACAATACTACAGCAAAACTATCAATACTGTTGACACAAAATGAGCGGATAAAGAATGGGATCAGAAATGGCGGCGCATCAATTCACTTCTCGCTCGCACACCCACGAGTGCGAGTATAGACGCAAATAGTGTGCGAGTATATAATATCATATTAATATTATCAATAACATGTCGATAGAATAGAATTTAATGGCGTGATACCATTGGTAGAATCCATAGTATTAAAAAAAGTCAACATTATTATTATTATTATAGTATGGCGATATTTTGAAACTATCGATGAAATGGCTGATCGTCGAGGTCAACTATCGCTGTGGCAACATCACCAGTCAGAAGGACTTACGTTGAGACCGCCCTGGCTGTCATACAGGGTGGGCCTACTCACTCTCGGTAGCATGCCGTTATATCTCTGATTCGCCTTGGGGATGAAACGAACAAAATAAAACAAAATCCACATGAAACACAATACTTTACACTACATTTCAGTTACAATACATTTTCCGTAACATGGCGTCGTCTTTTATATTAGTGGTCAGCTTAATATGTATACACCGTTATTTTTTATCGTTTACTTACATCCCGAAAACCTTATAATAGGTATAAAGACCATTAAGCGTATTAGATCAACAAAATAAGCGAAAAAAAAATCTGCTGTTCCATACAAAATTGAATATCCACCCGTCATTAATTTCGGGATGTAAACGTTAAAAATATAACTTTTGAATTTTCAAATTAGACGACAGTTCTATTTACCTTACATTATCGATAGAACAAAACGTCCCTAAACAGGAAGAGTGTCTATTCCTAGATTTTTTTAATATTGTGTTTCACAGATTATAAAAGGGTGTCATGTTTTGAACAATGAACTCATGGAGTAAGGTAATAAATCGAACTTAAGACAAAAAAACAGGCAATCGATAAATAATCAATACTCATTTTTATGTAATGTAAGTCACAGGATTAAAAAAAAAACACATCTCCCACGTCCTAACATTTTAAAAGCTCACAGCTTACCTGAGACACTCGTATCTGAGGGTTGGGCCTCCTCGGCCCCCTCTCGGGAGAGACCTCGGTATCGCTGAAAGGGTCTGGAGTTTTGGACTTGCGCGATTTGGCGCGGTCCCCACTCTCACCACGTTTGCTTTTAAAGAATCTGTAGGGAATTTTGAGAAATTGAATTCAGTCGTTTTTAGGGTTCCGTAGCCAAAATGGCAAAAACGGAACCCTTATAGTTTCGTCATGTCCGTCTGTCCGTCTGTCCGTCTGTCCGTCTGTCACAGCCGATTTACTCGGAAACTATAAGTACTACAGTGATGAAATTTGATGGGAATATGTGTTGTATGAACCGCTACAAAAATATGACACTAAATAGTAAAAAAAAGAATTGGGGGTGGGGCCCCCCATACATGTAACTGAGGGATGAAATTTTTTTTTTCGATGTACATACCCGTGTGGGGTATCAATGGAAAGGTCTTTTAAAATGATATAAAGTTTTCTAAAAAACATTTTTCTTAAAGTGAACGGTTTTTGAGATATCAGCTCTCAAAGTCGTAAAAAGTATGTCCCCCCCCCTCTATTTTTATAACTACGGGGTATAAAATTCTAAAAAAAATAGAGGTGATGCATGCTAATTAACTCTTTCAACGATTTTTGGTTTGATCAAAGTATCTCTTATAGTTTTTGAGATAGGTTGATTTAACTGTAATTTTGGACTTTGCTGCTACGGAACCCTTTGTGCGCGAGCCCGACTCGCACTTGGCCGGTTTTTAGATTATATTGGAACAATTTTAATTGAGTAGGTTCAATTCTAGTACAATATTGACGGCCTCGGTGGCGCAGTGGTTAGTGAGTCGCACTTTAAAGCGACGGCTGCGCAAGAGAGGTCTTTTTTTTTTCTCTTTATTTTCTTTTAGAGGCTTTTGTCTTCATAGACATGTCAGCCCCATTGAACCTTAGCCGAAATTAACATGACTTAAAGGTTAATAGTTACAGCACGGTACGAGAGGATCATTTATGTACTAAAAATATCAGCTAATTGCTTAGCTGCCTCAGATGTTGGGTCCACTAAAATTGTGTACCTAAATTATGACCATGAAGATTGAATCTACGGATAAACGATTCTCTCCTCCCGCGATACTAACTACATTCTACGAGAACATGATGTACATCCTCTATAGTGTTACATAGATCACAATTGGGTGAATTCACCTTTTTCATTAACAAACTTTTTAGCAAACTTATTGCACGGATAATGTCCCGAATGTAATGTATGTAACATTACAATGTGTTTCCTATTTAACTTATGACTATAGAACCATGGTACTTTAGGAGGCTGACATTGTATCGTTTTAAACCAGATTCCTTTTTTGTGCTTTTTTATCAAAGTATTCTTTAAATTTTTGATGACATATTGTTTTGTGTAAGAGGTCCCGGGTTCGATCCCCATGTCGGGCCAAAAATGTGTACCTACCGAAAACTTGGTGAGAAATTCTTAGTGGCACCCCGGAGTCTGGAAGTTGGCGGTCTTGTACCCCTGTGCCTCAGAAAGCACGTTTAGCCGTTGGTCCTGCGCCCAATCCCTCTCTGGTCGTGTCACAGTAGTGTATCATTGGAATATGAGGGTAAGGGAATAGAGAGTGCACTTGTGTTTTCGTTGTCAATAATATCCTCCAACCAAGATTGGTCAAATCGGCCATGAGTCTTTTTAAAAAAACTCATAATAACCATTGTCCAGGAATTTATTTCAAAAAAGTGACCTTAACAAAACTGCAAATCTTAAAAAACCTTACTAAGTACCTAAATAAATCCATTTAGACAACATATCCTAAATGGACCAGATTCCGTACTAAGTAGCTTAAGCCTTTGGGTAACAGAAGTATCCCATCGGAATATGAGGGTAAGGGAATAGAGAGTGCACTTGTGTTTGTGCACACACTTGAGCACTATAATATATCCTGCGTACGTAGCTGATCGTTGAGATTGGCCGCCGTAGCCGTAATCGGTTGGAGGATATTATTATTATTATATACCGTGATCTTTGAATTCCCGAAGAGTGTTACGGATATCAGACCACACAAATATTCAGGACACGATAGTCGGCCTGAGTGGGAATTTAAACTCACCGACATTTATGGCGCATGAATCTGGGTCACCAAATCGGGCCAGTCAAAAGATAAAAGTTTAAGGTGACGGGTAGGGCACACTAGCGACGCCAATCGATTTTTATTTTTAGCTACTAAACCGGATCTATTTTAAACAATTTCGGGGTTACAACCTCTCGGCAAACACCTATACTATTTTAATAATACTTATAGTTAACTGTTGGTCTGCTTTTGCACTCGAATTTTGGATTACCGCCAAAAGTGGCCGCTTTTGGCGTGAATCAATTTTGCGCGTACAAAAACGGACCCAACATTTTGTGCATGGTTATTTAATAAAAGTGTTTGCCGAGAAATAGTGAGACCCCGAAATTGTTTAAAATAGATCCGGTTTAGCAGGTAAAAATAAAAATCAATTGGCGTCGCTAGTGTGCCCTACCCATCACCTTAAGGAACTCTTAAAAATAATTTACTTGAAAGGTGATCTGCCCCTCTTGTCCTTCTTATCATCCGCCACGTTCTGAACACCCAGCTCGTACTTCGACATCTCGGCCTCGCTGGTGGACCGATGCATGCCGTTAACTTGACCTGGACGGAGGAAACTAAGTTTTAAACTACATGTAATTAAGTTCAAAACTGAATGTTACATTGTTATGGAAGAATAATTATTAGTTTCGAGTCGGAAGATAGTTAAAATTTGAAATAGATTTATGATTTAATTAGTTAATGAACGAATTATGACTTTAGTAAACAATCACAAAGATAAAAAAAATTGAATGTATTATATACTGAAGAGATGATATTTAATAATTTAGTTTGATAATAGGTATTTAAAACAATGAAATGGTTGACCAGCTACTCATTTTCTGATAACAGAAAATATCAAAAATTTCCTAATTCTTATTCAAAAGGCTATGATATCAAGCCTTATCTAAAATAAAATACATAATTATTCATAAACATTAAATTTATGATATCGTAAAAATCTAAATTTATAAATAAAAATTTACATCTCATAAATAGATACCAACAATCACGATAGATAAATTGGCTGTCTATAAAGTGGGTATATACGTTTCGACCACGGATGTTGTGCTTTACAACTTGTAACGCTGTCGAAACGTGAAGCAGTATAAGTATTATGATATGTGAATTTTAGTATGCATTTTCTCAATGGTTTCTTATATGACGTTATCACGTAGGTAAAATTACGTAACGTTACCTGCGTTATAACCTACGTGATAACGTAGCTCATAATACTTACTATGACTAACATATATTATAATACTTATACAAACTGTGCGGATAAAGAATGGGATCAGAAATTTCTGATCCCATTCTTTATCCGCAGAGGTTCGACAGCGTTACAAGTTGTAAAGCACAACATCCGTGGTCGAAACGTATATACCCACTTTATGGACAGCCAATTTATCTGTCGTGATTGTTGGTATCTATTTATGAGATGTACATTTTCATTTATAAATTTTGATTTTTACGCTATCATAAATTTAATGTTTATGAATAATTATGTATTTTATTTTAGATAAGGCTTGATACATCCGTGGTCGAAACGTTAACCAGTAAGCACTACAATGTATTAATTGTTTATTTTCGTCGCGTATAGCCCCAATATATGAATTTTAATATAATGCAACGCGAAAGTTTAAAATCGTACATAAAAAATGCATAAAAACTTTTATCACATTCACTCCCGCTGCACGTGACAATTTCCGTGCGTACAGCCAGGCGTTCATCAATTTATAAGTCGTCATCACGTCAACAAACATAGAAGAGAGAATACAAAGAGAAGACGTCAGAAGCTCCTGACAGAACAACAAAAAAACAACAAAGCATAACAAAAAGCGAAACGAAACGAGAAAATATGAGATGAGAGTGGCAATTCCTGTATCAACCTTGCTGGTACGTGACTCCGCGCGTGACCGAGCCCTTCCGGGGGGGCCTCGAGGGCAGCTTCTTCAACTTCGACTGGACCTCCTCGGGGCCATCCTCATAGTGGAGACCTTGGGACAGGCGGGGTCAAATAAAATAAATAAGCTGTGAAGGGTTAGGGTGGGCAAAGTAAGAAAGCGGGAATCAATTCTTAGGGGTTCAGGAATGGCTTTGCAATACTTTGTTGTCAAGTTAAAATGAATATTGTAAAATATATCTATACTATACAAAGCTTTCAATATTTGTGTCCGTAACTATTTGATTACATTTGTAAAATTAAACTAGTAAGAAATTGTTGAATTACAGAGTTGTCAAGTTGTGAGAATGCTATTAATATCGGTATTTTCTATAAATGAATGAATGAATGATAACTTTAGTACTCTATAACTTTCGAAGGCTTATTATTCCATTACTTGTAGCTTTATTGAAATGATAAAGTCCCATGCTAATCGCAAAGAATGGACAATACGACAAAAAATCATTTTCCGAAATGAAAAATACTATTTCTGCATTAGACTTATAGAAATTTAAGGAAAAAAAAACAGATTTTTTTAAACAGATATTTAGGGAGACAAAAACATAAAATGTAAAAATCCTCCTGTGACGTCATCACTCGGCATGACAAATTAATATCGCTTTTGCCCACGTTGATTTAAAAAAAAAGGTAATCCGAAAAACAAACGCCATACAATGACACGACCAATCGCCTTAACTATTTTGCTGTACATATTTTTTTTATGATATAGGGGGCAGACGAGCATACGTATCACCTGATGGTACGCGATTACCGCCGCCCATCGACACCTGCCACGTCCATGAATATAGCATAGCACCGACATCACAACATCACGACTCAGAATAAAGTCATAATAATTAATATTTTTAAAAAATAATAAAAACACACATTTAATGAAAACAAAAAATATGAATTTTTCTTTCTTTATTCGAAAAGTGTATAAAAACGGTAATATTTTTTTTGTCGTATTGTCTATTGTCAACAGTTGGACACAAACTAAGAAAAAGATACTACCACTACCACAGACCAATAAGAGAATTAGTTATACGTATCAGTTGGACTTCCAGCTTTAGCGACTATTCATTGGACGACCCGTTTGGAACAGTGGTAGTGAATGCTGCCTTTCGTCCAAGGTTTGCGGGTTCGATCCCCGCACAGTACAAACATTTGTGTGCATGAACATGTCTGTTTGTATTGGTCTGGGTGTTTTCTATGTATTATATGTTTATATTTGTAATCCCACTGTTGATTCTGGTATCCGTAACACAGGTGCTTGAGCTACCTATCTCGGAGTCAGATCAATGTATGTGATGTTGGGAAATATTTATTATTTATAAGAAAAAAAATGTTATTACTTAAATTGCAAAGCCATTTAAAGGGGTTTATATAAAAAATCAAACTGTGCAAACTAAAATTAGTAAAATGTACAGAAATCTACATAAAACTACTTGGAGAGACAATTTAAAAGGTGTGTTCTCCTGAACTTATATTGGTATATCGGATAAGATCGGCAACCACATTCATAATGCGGACAGCTAAGGAGTGTTAACTCCTTGCCAAACTGTTTCTCCGGACCGCTACAATCTGGACATAATTAAGGTAAGAGTGAACAGGCATTCTAGGCGAATGCGTCACATCCTAGACCTCATCGTCACTTTCCATCATGTGAGATTGTGGTCAAGCGTTGGCCTATAGTTCATAAAAAAAATCTCTTACGACGTCCTACGACGCCACTCGAATCGTGTCATATTGGTGTCCCATCGGCTGCGCCCGACCTCTATCCAAACGTGTCACACTGGTGTCCCGTCAGATTACGAGGGTAAGGGAATAGTGTGTACGTGGTAGATTGAGAAGTTCGTGCTAGCCCCGAGAGGCTCCACCTAATGTAATATAATTCATTGTAATTTGAACTTTTTTGCATTGCACTTCACCCAATGTCAAATAAAACCATAGATTGGATCAAACTATAGATTATACATGATCAAACTGTCTTTTTTTCCCTAATTGTTTTTTTTTTCAATCATTTCGTCAACGATATGTAATAATCGATGGCGCCACTGTCGCTTTTATAAATAAGTTAGTTATAATTCTATCTTCTTCCGTTCTTATCTCACATTATAATTTATTCATGTACATTAGTATTTATTTATTTATGGTTTGTCATTAAGGCGGTCGTCACTCACAACAGGTCCTGCCAGAAAACCAGCGCTGCCGCGGTATTTCTGTCGGTGTCGTGGCAGCACCATGCTGAGGCCAGGACCTGATTGACCTCACACACACTTCACACACGCCTATTTACTTAGAATGTTTTCATTATATAACTGTATAATTACCTACCTATCGTCTGTTCTCGTACTCACCTTTGTCTGTAGTTTTAATGTGTCAATGTTACCTATGTTTTCTAATGAGTGTTCATTGTTGAAATATTAATTGTGATGGTCAATAAAATGTTTCTTTTTTTCTTTCTTTCTAATGGATACGCCCCGCAAACTCGGGGCGATCCATTGAACTAGTTGCAGGAGAGCGGGGCGTGAAAGGTTCGTGACCCAAGGTACACTGGTAACCTGGGTATCCACCACCTAAAGATGCTCACCCTGACAGACATGAAAATTATAGCAACATACCTTTGATATCATTCATGGTGAATCCACTCCTCATGATCTGGTCGATGTGGGCGGGCATCTGCGCTTCAGTGGCCTCTTTCATCAGCATCTGTTGCCGATGTTTGATCTCTACCCATCTTCTTGCTTTTTCTTGCTCACTATGAAAACCAAACATTTTAACGTTGAAGAGAGGCGTAAATGTAGGTAAGTTATAGATCTAACTAATGTGCTTATACAATATTTCTTGTGCTACATAGAATACTATTTATTTAATACTTATTTCTTAGTTGCCAAAAACAGATACATGGTATAATACGGAACATAAAAAGTACCTACTTACAGAATGCTAAAAATAAATAAAAAGAGAAATACTATATACTATTGTGCTACTTAAAATATAAAGGTATATTAGGGTGGATTTACTTACTCTATGAATTCCGAAACGCAGATGACTGGTAGAGATAGCCGAAGGAACTCCCAATTTGCTTTCTCCATGGTCTCGAAGGTGTTGTGAGAGATCTTCAGACAAGGTGGAGTATCTGAAAAAAAAAATGCTCGATTGGACGGAATTGGCACAAGGACCCATTTTGGATGACTGACCCAGGACCCTGGTAGATCAATTAAAAATAGTATCTTAGAGCGTGATTCCCAATTGCGTCCAAAGCTCTTTGGAACCCCGGGGTAGGCTTGGACCATGATCCAGGATGTATGAGATGACAACATCTCACTAAAACATATAAATAAAATTAATACAAATTAATTTTATTTATTTATTTAAACTTTATTGCACAAATTTTGTTTCAATGAGACGAACTTAATGCCAAGAAGCATTCTCTACCAGTCAACCTTTGGGTCATGCAGAAAGTGCAGTAGTGCGGCGAAAGGAAAATTTGTAGTTACTAGTAAGAAAAAAAACATTAATATAAAATAACTACACACTACTTAACAACTACATTATTCACATACCTACATATATAAATATATTTAAAGAAATATATTATTAATAAGTACATTATAAATAAATACAATATATAGCTGTAAACAAAAAAGAAAAATTATTTATTTATTTGGAAACAAACAGTCATTTACAAACTTTGCACAAAAAATATGATTAATAATAGACTTACAGTTTCACTAATTGCAATTAAAAACAGCACTAAGATAGACTAATTTAGACTTTAGAACAAACATTGTTCAGAATAGATTTAAAACTATCGTTACAATAAATCTAACATGATAAACAAAGAAAAAATGTAAACGAATTTAGTTAGGGAAAATCTGATTTTAAACAAGTTTCTAACTTTAAAATTAAAATTTAAGTAAGTAATTTGAAAAAATCTAACTTTCGATATTACACATTTACTACATGTTCACTTGTGTACAGACAGCCACACGTTCGGTCACTTACTATCCGCCAAAATTTCCCCAACCGACTCCGACCTGAATGTGTTTAACATTCAAGCAAGAGTCGACCGGAGAAACCTGGCGGATCGGTATACTCGTAGGTAGGTAGTCCAGGCGCGTGTGACTGGCCGCGCACGAGTGCCAGTGTCGGTGCCAACAATATTAACCGCTCACTCTTTATGTTTACCAACATATATGCGGCGCCGGTTGTATACTATCCATACAGCCAACTGCATACTGCTGACCTCTATTTCAAGTAAAATAAGGGTCTCAGCTAGCAACCTATGGGCCACAACAATAGCAATTACATAATGAGCAGATAATATGTATGCGCAAAATATACATATATTCTTTGCTAAACTTTAAACTTACTTTTTAGCTTAGAAACTGAACATTGAAATATATCAACATCAGATAATTGTTTCACTTTCATTAAATAATTTACATGCTCGTTTTATAAATGCATTTCTCGCAAAACACGTTCTGCTCCTAGGAATAAAAAACAAATCACTGCGACGACATTGTCGTTCACGTCTGCGTGGCACTCTTAAATTAATTTGACCAAGAAGAGAGGGAGCATCAAGCTTATTATTTAATATTTTATAAAGAATAATAGCGTCCACACAATCTCTGCGAATATCGAGAAGCTGGACTCGATGGCGCTTGAGTGACTGATTATAATCAGTATATATGTTACCAGTTCTCCACTCAAGTGATTTCAAAAACTTTTTTTGTACTCTCTCAATTTTATGTTTATGACATTTACTATACGGTTTCCATACAGAGCAGGCAAATTCAAGGCGACTTCGTACAAAGCTGTTAAATAAAATTTTGTATATTAATGGATCTTTAAAAGGCTTACTAACTCTTAAAATAAAACCCAACTGACGAAATGACTTATCCAAAATATTATCGATATGAGGAACAAAAGAAAGCTTAGAATCCATTAACACCCCTAAATTTTGTAGTTACTAGTAAGAAAAAAAACATTAATATAAAATAACTACACACTACTTAACAACTACATTATTCACATACCTACATATATAAATATATTTAAAGAAATATATTATTAATAAGTACATTATAAATAAATACAATATATAGCTGTAAACAAAAAAGAAAAATACATAAGAAAAAAAATATACTACATATAATATGTTATTTATATACATAATAAGCAATTAAATCATACGGAAAGATTAGATGTCAAAAAATGCTCACGAACCCTTTTCTTGAATGAATGATTATTCAGTGAGTATGAATTTATCTATTTATTTAATAAATACTGTGGGATGTATGAGATGTTGTATGAATTTATTTATTTATTTAATAAATACTGTGACTGGAATTTAATTTCCAAAGTACCTGATCCAGCGGGTATTCTCGTGACATCAATCCTGGTGTCCGGCATTTCGTCTGTATTCTCAAAGATAGGCTGGTCCTTCGTGTACCAGTGGGTAACATCTCTCTTCATATTCCTGCAAGACATATAAATAATATAATAATTATGGTATGCAATCAAAGCACACTGAAATCGATCCATATCTTAGTGCGCGATTAAAAAAAATATTATGCTACTGAAATGTCCGTATAAAATACAATTTGTGGATTACAGTAGATATTCATTTTAATATTTATGTACTCACACACAGAAAGGTTCGTAACCTTCCTGAAGACCGCATGTTGTGAAGTACTTCAAAGTATTTACATCTTGACCGTATGTCAATCTGAAAAATAAAACAACAATTTAGCTTCTCAACTGAAACATCAATCCTCCATTAGATTTACAAAATTTTTTTATTTTTTTGGTTTTTATACCAAAAAAACAAAAAAAAAATAAAAATAAAAAAAAATTGTTTTCTCTTACCGAGCCTTTTGGCCAACTCCTAGAGTGCACGCCGGCACAAAATTGTCTCCTTGCACATCGGCAAACGTCGTTTCACCTCCGAGGGCGTCCATCAACAATTCGCCATTCAGTGAGAAACCTATCACCATAATAGATTAATATTAGAAAATTTTCATAAAAATTTAACATTTTGCAAAATATGTAAAAGCCAATAATTAACTGACGTTTGATAGTTATTCCAAATTTAAGTATAGGCAATCCATTTTTCTTAATTTTTGTTTGAAACTAGTTCCCAATATAATTTTTAAATGCTTAAAATCGATAGACGAATATTTAATGTTAAAACAGAAACAAAAAAAAATATCACAAAGTTTATCTCCCAATTTAAATTATCTATAGGATGTTTGATTTTTTGAGTTTGTCAGACTCAAACAGGTGTATCTATTACACAAACCTAGTAAAATTTTAAATATTAATAAAAATACAAATTAAATTATTAATTAATTAAACTTCAATACAAACAAAGACAAAGAGTATTTTAGCACTAGATCAGAAATAGATTAGTAACAAAGAAAGCATCGTATTTACAATAAATATTATAACAATGGTGTTTAGAGGATTAGTAAAAGATGTTATTAGATATCTATCCTACAAGTTACAGCTACAAGAATGTCTAACTAGTTATAACAACCTCTTTTGTTGCAAAAAGCTAAGCTTTACTATTATTTTCTTTTTTTTTATACAGAATGATTCACTGAATGTCACTTAAGCATCTTATTTGCTATTATATTATACTAGCTGACCCGGCAAACGTTGTTTTGCCATATAAATAAAAGGGTTGATCGTAGAAGGGTGAAAATTGAGGATTGTATGTATTTTTGTATGTTGTATCATAAAAAAAGAGAAATTAAAAATTTTGTCTAAAAAATAAAAATAAAAATTTAGGGGTGGACTACCCCTAACATTTAGGGGGATGAAAAATAGATGTTGGCCGATTCTCATAGATACCGGATAAGCACAAAAAATTTCATCAAAATCGGTCAAGCCGTTTCGGAGGAGTATGGCAACGAAAACTGTGACACGAGAATTTTATATATTAGATTATTTTTACATCACATACATTGATCTGACTCCGAAATAGGTAGCTCAAGCACCTGTGTTACAGATTGCAGAACCAACAGCGGAATTACATATATATATTTGACGACCCGTTTGGAACAGTGGTAGTGAACGCTTCCATTGACCCAAGGGTTGCGGGTTCGATCCCCGCATAGAACAAACATTTGTGTGTATGAACATGTCTGTTTGTATTGGTCTGGGTGTTTGTATGTATTATAAGTATGTATTTACAAAAGAAAATATATTTGTAATTCCGCTGTTGATTCTGATATCCGTAACACAGGTGCTTGAGCTACCTATCTCGGAGTCAGATCAATGTACGTCATCATTATCATCATCATCATCAGCCCATTTAAGTCCCCACTGCTGGGGCACGGGCCTCCCTCAATCACATGAGGGGTAATTGCCTTACTCACCACGCTTGACAGACGGGTTGGCGAGGGTTTTGATATAAATGCAGAGTTTTCCTTCTCTGGGTGCTGATGATCATGCCAGCAGCTTTACCTTAGTCGCCTTTTACGACACCTCGGTAAGAGTGAGGGTGGCCTATTCTACTCTGCCGGGGACCACACGGCCAATGTACGTGATGTTGTGAAATATTTATTTATTTATTTTATATTTATTTATTTATTATATACATTTGATACTTTTCTTTTGTAGAAAACACTCAGACCAATATAAACAGGCATGTTCGTGCTCACAAGTGTTTGTACTGTACGGGGATCAAACCCGGCCATCCTTGCACCAGAGCCAGCGTTCACTACTACTGATCCAAACGGGTCGGATCGGGTATTTAAATGGTGGTTCACCGACTTTTAAACGGCTGTTTATCATTTAAACAACCGATTTGACAATAACGTCAAATAAGCTGTCAGGTTTTGTTAAACCTCTTTTTTAAAAGTCAGTGAACTTAACTATCAACCCTTTTTCGTTTTTAATGGGTTTTTCAGAGTTACTGAGCATAGGACCAAATAAGATGATCAAAAGCAGCAGTAAAATGATACACCTGTATAAAAGCTTTCCCAAATCGAAAATGAAAGCACAAAAAACCAAAACTGTGGCAAATTTAACTTTTGTAGGAATTTTATAGGCTATTATATTTTCCGTCAATTCATAAATATAAATGACCTATAAACTAAACTGGCTACTTTAGGTAAAATAAATAATATCCCTGATAACTTGGGATTTGAACGAGGCACTCAACCCTACGTGAGTACTTGGACCATTTTTTACCATTCATGCTATTTCAGTAGGACGTATGTACGTCTGTGGTACGTGACAAGATGTGTGATGTTGGAAGCGTTCAATTAAATTCAATGTTGAAAATTCACAAGAAGGAAAATAATAAACTAACTAATAGAAGAAGTCAGAAAAGAACCTCAAAGAAAATGAAAATACATTTTAAGTAGGTATCTTTTGTTTATTGCATACAGGGCGTATCTATGAACATTACATCACTTTAACCACATATTCTACTAACCATTATGAACAACATTTGTTCTATCACTTTTGGAAATTCGCATAAAAAAATTTCAACTTTTCATACAAACTCGGTCACGTAACTTGGTTATTTTGTATGGAAAGTCGAAAAAATTTTCGATGAATTTCGAACAGTCGTTGAACAAATGTTGTTCAGAATGGTTGTTAGAACACGTAGTTAAAGGGATGTGAATGTTCACAGATACACCCTGTACAAAAAATAGGTTCTTGTCATCCAAACTTTTTTCACATAAATAAATAAATAAATATTTCACAACATCACATACCTTGATCTGACTCCGAGTTAGGTAGCTCAAGCACCTGTGTTACGGATATCAGAATCAACAGTGGGATTACAAATATATACATATAATACTTTTCTTTTGTAAATACATACTTATAATACATAGCAAACACCCAGACCAATATACATACACATACTAAACATATCTTAATATTCTATTGATATAATTTATTTAAATGTGCTTCTAGTGTCTATGTTTAATCTCTGTGATGCAAACTATTTTTATCCAATAAATAAAATTTATTGCGCTTTACAATTCACACTAATAATTTAGTCTCAAATTAGGGTATTTCCTATACTATGAGTACTAGATAACGATATATCCCAGCTATAGTCCACTAGTACGTAATATTAGTATCAAGTAATACTTATAGCATCTTCCAGACCCGAGGCAATTTAGAAGATTTGGTTTCCTAAATGATCCGCACATATTTAAAAAGAGATAAATAAAATTTTGCCTTATTTTCCTTGAGCTCATCTTCTGAAAACTTATTAAATTAAATATTTATAATACTACTATTAAAGAATGCTTCCAAATCAAATGATAAGAAAATACCTACGTGGATAATATCAGTTGAAAAACCAATGTGAATTTAGTGCTTTTTTCTATAATCAAGTAAGCGAAGCGGTACGATGGCCGTATTTACTTCAAAGCCATTTAAATCAACAATTTTGATGATATATAGATTCAAAAAGTGTCTAAAAATCTGACTGCAAGCTGGCAGGAACATTTTTCATAATATTTTCAAAACAATAATTTTGAACACATATAGGGGAAATATTTATCAAAAACATTTTCATACATATAAATGTATAGATTAAGTACACTTACAGATCGGACGTTGACTCTTTTTATATTTACTATGCCATCTCTTTCTGTATGATAAAATAATGTAACTTAAATTGTTTTTTTTTAATGTTTGATCTCTTTTTAAAAATATCTCATGAATTTTGTACAAAATGTTAATGTATGTCTGGTAATCAGATTATAGCGTAAAATATCTTATGAATGAAATGTACGTCATAATTATGTCTAAATAAAAATAGAAATAATGTAAAAATGTTCTTGCCGCAAATGTAATAAAGCCAGCATAAGCTTCGTGTTCAAGTTTATAGCCATGCAATGGATCAAATGGAAGCAAACCTAATATTGACACCTTTTTTCTAATTATGAATAATATATTTTAGTAACTTTAATAATATAATTAATGTTAGATCATTTTAAGCATGCCTTTTCCATTGAGTTTTTTAAATGCTAAATTATTCAATTTATATATAATATTTTCTTGATAATTTTGAAAAAAATATTTTGCAACAATTTGTGGCAATCTTATAGAAATATATAAAATAAGAAAACAACTGTAGGTAGGTACGAGTGTTGACCAAGCCCAAAAACGTGTTATCAGTTGGAAGAAAAAAATGAGGTGCCAATAAAAGGAGATTTTCCCATTATGACTAGAAACTTGTCGAATGCGATAATGACGTCACGTGATATTTACTTATCGTCTTATCTATCAGGTCTAGGAAAACCCCGACTACGTCGCCGACCGCCCACTGCTTGCCAAACGACTCTGTGCTACCGCTGTATACCTTTTCCTCCTTGAAAAGTCGGGAAAAAACAAATTGATGATGTCACTCTTTACTTAGAACCCTATAGACTTATAGAAGTTTTAGTCTCTAATTGAAGTTGTAACCAAGAGTATGTAATGTATTTTTAAGATCATATAACCAATTAAAAATAAACTGTTACAAATCATTATTCAAATAAAATATTACATCAATGTCACTATAAAACATTTTATCTTATTTTATTCATAAACATTTAAAAAGTTCATTTTTAATAAAAAAAATGTTTTGAATATAAAGAAAAATAAAACTATCATTAATTAAGACGGGCTTTAACACGAAATCCTGTCTTAATTAATTATAGTTATAATCTAAAACTATTTTAAACTATCTAGGTACTGCCTGAAGAGTGCTAAATGTTTTTATTTTCTATTTATATCTCCGTAACTCCTTAAACAAAGTATGCACAGAAAAATACTGGAAAACTGAAAACAAAGGATTAATCAAAGATTGTGGGTTGGGAGAGAAAACATAAATATATAAATATGTACCATTCAGTCCACAAATATGGGATAGGATACAATAAACATAACTGTTATCACGATATAACACAAAAATACATTTATAATGACACTAAACCTTCTTGATACTTTAAATTCGTCTTAAATGTTAAACAATAATCAAAAGTTTTACATAAATTAAAGATGAGATTTCAAATTCTAACTAAAATTAGGGGTAAATGTTTAAAGAAGATAATGCACTTCAAAATTAGGGCTTTCGCCAACGAAATATCCATTAGATGGCGTTACGTAGAGGGTCAACTTAAACTTGGTTGATTTATACCAGAGTAAGTACTTACCTTACTCTATGATTTAAACGTAACATTTTGACATGTCATTATGCCAGAAAATAACAAATTTCCTTGTGAAGGACGTCAGGTCTATGCTACGCCATCTAACGGATTATTCATTCACAGTAGCCCCCTTGAGCTTGATCTCAATAAATATATCACAAAAATACAACATGTTGATTATCTCCATTATCAAGTGATTTTAGATAATAATTTGGAATCGGTCAATTTTATTTTTAAATCTCAATATTTAAAGCGCATATATTTAAAGCTTCTCTTATAAATTTCTGACGCTAAAGTATCAAAAGGCCAGTGCCCCTACGGACGTGACTCACTAATGGTCATGTCGCACACATCCAGGAAACACCCGACTATGTCGCCCACTTTGAACTGCTGGCCGAAACTGTCTGTCGAGCCGCCGTGCACTTTAAAGCACTGTCACACGACATAGGTACTTCATTTAGCCATAAATCACAGTTAGTGTTGTAAAACACTTCGAGATCTTAGAGCCTTAAATTAGAGACTGAGTCATTTTTGGAGACACTATAATATTAGTCTCGGGAGTCGTAAGTCTTTTGAGTTCTTTCGAGTCTTTTGGGTCTATTTCAGTCGTTTGAGTCCTTTCGAGTCTTTCAAATGTTTTCGAGTCTTTTGAGTCCTTT
Organism: Marasmia exigua; assembly: GCA_019059595.1. Lineage (NCBI taxonomy): Eukaryota > Metazoa > Arthropoda > Insecta > Lepidoptera > Crambidae > Marasmia > Marasmia exigua. The sequence continues at coordinate 7,226,019 of CM032487.1, read as the reverse complement.
AACATTTGGAGTCCTTTCGAGTCTTTTGAATGATTTCGAATTTAAAGACTCAGTCACGGGTGTCCATGGGCGGCGGCAAAAGCTTACCGTCAGGTGATCTGTCGGCTTGTCTGCCACCTATCATATATACATTAAACAACGAATTATCGGAGTCATGACTCTAGTTCCTTTTAAAAGGCTCAAAGATTAATAGTGTTTAAAAAAACTGAGATGAGACCTGGACTCGAGTCTTTAAAAAAAACTGAGTATTCAAAAAGTGCTCAAGTCCTATTATTGTAAAATTTTAGGACTCAGTCTCTAACAAAACTATTAACAGATCATAAAACTGCAGCTTCGATGTATTGTATCGTTTGTATTTCACTGAATCAACAATCGAATTTCCGTTTTGTTTCAAATGAAAAGTAAAATAATCAGCCTATAAACTGTCCCACTGCAGGGCAAAGGCCTCCATCATAGAAATCAAGTCATCGCTACCACGATGGGATTAGGCTTAATCACCACGCTTGCCAAATGCGGATTGGTGATCACAAACCCGAGCTATGTTCGAAAAATTCGAAACATAGTTTTCGCTCGACCCGGGAATCGAACCCAGGACCCCGAGATCACGGCCCGGTACTTAAATCACTCGACCAACAGGGCGTCTTAAACCACTAGACCAACAGGGCGTCATTTCATCATCATCATCATCATGCCAAAATGAAAAGTATGTTAACATTTAATACCCAAGGTTGACATATTATTTAAAATATTTTAAACATTCCAATATGTATACTTGTAAACGATTCCACGAAGCAAAATCAAATGGACAATGCGAATTTCTTGGTTCAGCGAGGAGACAAATAAGACGTCACTGAATATTCTTTTTTTTTAAATTTAAATCATACCTATTGCGCATACCAACAGATATCAAACTTTTATCAGTTTTAGATTGTCTAAATGTCTTATTTTACTCGTCCTGATTCTAAAATTAAGTACTTATCAAAACTAAATAAAAAGTTGGTACTGTGTTACTTTAACCTCCTAAGACCCACACAGCGGACAGTAAAAAATGAAAATGAATTGTATTGGTTTCTAAAAGGACTTTGGGCCTTACACCTTAAAGATAAAATCCCAAATATTATATTATGGAATTGTTATACTATTTTCTATAAGAATTTAATAAGTAAACTTACATTGTATCCGTCGAAAGCCCAAGAGTTCTCATCTTGACCAAGCATCATTCCAGGGGGCATATCTGCGTGTGCCCAGCCGACCTGACGAGACAATAAAAATTTAAAAATAATGAGATACAATACATTCCTTTCTCTTAGCTTTCGAGAGGGAGAGCCACACTTCGGCATGAAAGGGCCTGCTTGACCGGAGTGAGAACGGCCTCACAGAAAACCAGCGTGGAGCAGCACTGTGCTGTGTTTCGCTGCGTGAGTGAGGGTACCGGAGGGCCGATCCGGGGGAAAAGTTTAAAGGTTGGCAGCGCACTTGTGACTCCACTGGAGACGCGGGTGTCCATGGGCAGAGGCAATCGCTTACCATCAGGCGATCCGTCTGCTCGTCAACCACCTATGACATATAAAAAATACCGCTTCGAAACAAGGTAGGCTTAAAACATGATCCAGATTTTTTTCATACATGAAAAATATTAATTATAACTATATTGTACATGTAATTAAACATATATGTCGATACAAAAAATATACTAAGAAATGAATAAATATAGTGTGATTTATTTATTTATTTATTTTGCATGTCACATGGTACATTATTAGGTCTTAAATTATAGTCCAGCACTTTGTACACATGACACCCCGTCGGGGCACCGCAAACATAATTAGGTAATTCTACCACCGGAATCGGAAAGTTGATTCTGACGAGAAGATCCGGCAAGAAACTCGCCAGTTACTCTTTTTAATCGCCAACATTTTTATAAGTAGGTACAGTAGTAAGTAGTAAGTAGTCATGGATGTAGGCGAACAGTTTATCATTTCCACAGATTTTTGTCATTAATTGTATAATAGGCTTTTGCCATTAAATATTTTTTAACATGTGTTTTAAATTTAGGCATTGGTAAATCAACAGGTCACATGCAGGTCAGCTATTAGAATTAGAACGATTGCCGTCTGAGATTCACGACTCTTAGACAAGGGAATCAGATCAACTGGATCATGGATGGAGCTGATCATATAAATAAACTCATACAACATCTCACAAATTGACCTACACCATCATCATGTTACGTACCTACAGATATAACCAGTGATCGGAGTAGGTAGAGCTATTTGGGTTCATTGACCTTAAACATAGACGTTAATATAGACATGCATTAAAATATATAAATTTTTATTTTAGAGTTAAATATTTAACGCATTTTAATCATGAAAGGGCTTATCCATAAACGTTGGATACCACCATATTTACTTACAGGTTGTTCCTTTCAAAACTTCAAAAGAACAAATAGAACTTTTTTTAATTAACATGGTATCACAAAGCGTTAGTAAATAAGATCGTAAGGCTGATGTTAATAACTGCTAATAGTATAAAGTATATCTTTAATTCCCGGGATTCCAGGCATGTCCATGTTATTTGAAAAAAATCGCAAGTACCAAAAATAGCTCTACTTACTCTGATCATTGGATATAACAGAGAAAAGAAATCCTCTTTTTTGGTCCAAGTACCGGCAAGATTTTTTTTTTGCTTATCTGTGACCTGTTCCCCTGAATACTTATTACTATTGCACCAACGCTGTAGAGACACTGTCCTTGGTTTTATTTGAGTTCGAAATCAACATCATCATACATTTTTAGAGAATTATGTATCAAAAATATTTTATTCGGTATTCCAAATCTTGACATTTGAACATCAAGGGAACAAGTCCTAACGGAATACAGCAAATTTTTTTTGCCCGCACTTTCTTGTTTGGACCAAAAATATATTAAAGTCCGAAGATCTCCTTACAAATATAAATACTTAAAAAGATAAATTATTACATTACACCCAGACACTGAACTGCTCCCCACCCATGCGTTTTGACGTATGTTTGTCAGGGTGGGGATCAAACCCATGACTTTTGGCGTATGAGGTTAGCTCACTACGAAATACGCCACCGGGCTAGTCCATTAAAATAAAAGTTAAGTTCTGAAATATAAATTAAAAATATATTGTTCTCTCACCCTCATAGGCCCAGCTGTAAGTATCTCAAACTCGAAATACCATTTGCCGGAACTGACAGCATAGTTCTTTTCCGCCCTGTACGTTCTGAAATCGGCCTGCTTCAATTTTGATGCCTCCGCAAGCAATGCTAAAAACATAGGAATAATACTAGAAAACTCAGTTTCAAATAATATTCACATTTCTTTCCTACAACATGTAGGTATTTTGGCCATAAGTATTGCAGGTCTTTGATGTTAGTACCTAAAGTTGCCTTTTAAGTCATAAGCAAAGATTGTGATTAAGGTGACGGGTAGGGTACACTAGCGGCGCCAATCGATTTTAATTTTTAGCTACTAAACCGGATCTATTTTAAATAATTTCGAGGTTACAACCTCTCGGCAAACACTTACACTATTCATAAAATAACCATGCACAAATATTTGGTCCAACGCGTACGCGAAAAATTGATTCACGCTAAAAGTGGCCGCTTTTGGTTCAATCAATTTTTCGAGTACAAAAACGGACCCAACATTTGTGCATGATCATTTAATGAATAGTCAAAGTGTTTGCCGAGAGGTTGTAACCCCGAAATTGTTTAAATTAGATCTGGTTAAGTAGTTAAAAATTAAAATCGATTGGCGTCGCTAGTGTGCCCTAACCGTCACCTTAACAATAATATTCGTTTTATTTATCTATTTATCTTATTGGAATACACAATAACAATCGATGGCCTAAATAGTAAATTTTCAAATCCCTAACTTCCTTTTGTACCGACCATTCTGAACACACATTGTGTCTATGACATTTGCATTTGCATAAAAATCGGCCACGTGACTTGTTCATTTTATATGGTAAGTCGACATTTTTATGGATTAATTTCCAAAAGTTGATCAGAATAATTTGTAGAAGACGTAGTTAAAATTATGTAAATGTTTACCGATACACCCTGTACTTAAGTACCTTCATGCTGTTCTCCAGTGGGCGGGTCCAGGTTGTATCCATAGACAAGCAGAGTCCTGACTGTCTCCGAGGCTGTGTCTCTGTTGGCCTTCTTTATGGCATCGTCCACTTTTGGGTAAGGCACCAAGTGCGGTGACCGGTGCATGTCAGGGTCCTACGATTACCATGAATCTGGTTATTCTTTTTTTTATTCTTTTTATATTTTTTGTTTTTTTTTTTAGATTTAACATGAGTTACATTCTCATTCTTACATTGGGAATGTAACTAATGTTAATCGGACAACTTTATTTATAAACTTCTCTCGTCATAATAATTACGCCAATATAGGTATTTTTTGTCAAAAAACTACAAATAATGAGGATTTTGATAAATATAATAAGTGTTAGTAATAACACTAATAATGTATTTGGGACTAATCACAATAAATTAGAACTTAAAAGAAACATAACAAATTGAAAATTAATACAATTCAAACAAAAATGCCCTGTTCGTCTAGTGGTGTAAGTTCCGGGGGTTCGATTCCCGGGTCGAGCGAAAAAGTACGTTTCGAATTTTTCGAACATAGCTCGGGTTTGTGATCACCAATCCGCAATTGGCAAGCATGGTGATTAAGACTAATCCTATCATAGTAGTGATGATTTGATTTCCATGATGGAGGCCTTAGCCCTGCAGTGGGACAGTTTATAGGCTGATACTTTACTTTACAAACAAAAATATACATAAATAAGTGAAATATACAGTAAACAAACAGCTTGATGTAAATAAAGAACTTGCTGTCTTCTCTCTTGAATGTTGCGACAGACAGAAGCGACACGCTGTGACCCTCACACCTAGTAAATATTTATCACATATTAAGTGTGGGAGTCACAGCTGCCGCATCCGTTATATATCATTCAAAACATATACCACCTTATTACAAATCGTGATCTAGGCTATTATTGTACTAAAGCTCATATCATCCCGTTCCAACACGCAATGTTAAAAGGGGCTGACACGAGTTTTGTTCCGGGACTATTCTTAGTTCGCGATATGTAACAAGGGGGAAAAGAAATATGACACGGAAAGTACCAAACAAAAGAATAAACACATATATGCAATTACATCATTAGTAGTAATAGTAGAGTGTTACAATTAAGTACTAGATTTAAAATAAGATGTTGAGGTACCCACGATTGAAGACGCAGATGCTATTGATGAAATGAGCAAACACGAATTCGCTGTGACCCTCACACCTAGTAAATTACTGTGACATATTAAGTTTGAGAGTCACAGCCATCGTATTTGACATAAGAAAAATACTGTTTGTTGACAATACACCTTGGAATTGACTAACAATAAACATAAGTATCATAGATGCATTAAAATACAAAGATAGTGTACATAAATTATATTGTTATTAATTACTGTTAATTTAAATGCATTATAAAATAAATAGTAGGTAAAAAAAAGAGCAGAACAATGTTAAATACAATATGTTACATACATAAGTGAAATATAATGACGATAGTTGAATGAATGACAGACGCAACTAGCTGTGACCCTCACACCTAGTAAATGCCAGTGTCATATTAAGTGTGAGAGTCGCAGCTATTGAATCTGTCGTGGTGTGAGCGCTAAGCTGTGAAAATAAAACAATACAATATGCGACAAAACAAATACACATGAATACGAAACATAAGAGATGAATTTCATAAAACTTGTCAAAAAGATTAGGAAAGGTAGTTCCAAAAATTTAGATCTAGTGATTAATGATAAGGATAACTATAGTGATACATGAAACAGCTAAAGCAGGAAAGTGTCTCAAAGTAAAATCTACTAGGAAGGACACGGAAAAGGTTACATGAAATTGCAAAGCTACAATAAACCAGATGCTGAGGTGGTGAAAATGACAAGCACAACTTCGCTGTGACCCTCACACCTAGTAAATATCAGGGACATATTAAGCGTGAGAGTCACAGCGGTTGGATTTGTCTATTTGTTGAATGACCTGCATAAATAATAAAACATTACATTCTAAAGATACATAAAATTGAATAATAAATTAAGATCTTGATAACGATGAAAACTGCCAAACTCGACTAGCTGTGACCCTCACACCTAGTAGATAAAGTGACATACGAAGTGTGAGAGTCACAGCTGTCGCATTCGACACGGTGAAGCAAAGCATTAAATAGTAAAAATGTATAAACATAATAGCAAATATAACATGTATAAACATAATAGCTAAAAAATAATTACACAGAGTTACAAAGCAAATGTGCCTAATTTTCTACAATTGACATATAAATAGGTACTATAATATGTAATACAAATGGCAAGTGACGCTTTTAATTTAATACTTAACTTAAACCATCACAAGTAACCAATCTGTTAAAGTAACCAAAGACATATTTTTGCAATTTAAAGTGAAAACTATGACTTACCTCATTAAGACCATACGTCCAGCCTTGCTGAATGCGTTCCCTAGCCCAAAGATTGTGAGTATTCTCGGCCAGCTGGTCGACAAGTTCATCCATCTTCGGTGTTAGGGTGACAGCACTCAAGTCTAATGGTGCTGGCTTGTAACCGTTCGACTGGGGACAGAACCACAGAATCAATAAGTTATCATGGGTTACAGTTATTTTTAATTAGACTTGGCATCAGGTTTTCATCAAGTTCAAATGGTGACAATATTTCAATAAATTGCTTGTTGACAATATCAAAATATCAATACTGTGCGATATCCTAATTTCAAAAGAAATATCTTATGTTACTGAATCAAATCAAAGACGTCCATTCAGGTTTTATTAAAATCAGATAAAAAAAAAATATCTACAATGTTTTTTGACGACTCTAATCTCCAAAGATTATTAATTAAAAACGAATTCGAGTGGGAACGAATGTAAAGTGTCGTTTTGACCATTGCTGATTCTTAACGAATGTTTCTTCACTGCACAAACTTATTCAAATGTTTTCAGTTGTTTTAAAGTTTATGTAAGTATCTTATTGAATAAATATTTTAATAAAAGTACTCGAAGCCTAAACAAACCTGCATGAAAGGTTCATTGGGCAAGCGAACGTTACGGATGCGCGCTGGGGGCTTATCCAAACTGATGTAGTATCCCAGAGCTAAAATCGTCCTGAAATATTTTTTTTAATTTTAGTACATCATAAAATCGTAAAATGGAAGATTAGACACTTTGTGGCTTAGTGTTGTAGGAGACTCGAGTCTGAAAGTCTCATGATAAGGAGACTTTAGTTCCTTTTGAAGACTCAGTTCTTTTAGTAGGTACTTTAGTCTTACTCAAGTCCAATTTTCAGCTCAAGTCGTTGAGTCTTTTAAAATTTAGAGTCATTCATGACTCCAAGAACTCGTGACTAAGTCTTTTCAAAATAACTCGGCACTTAGTTATCCGAGTGTACTAAAACAAAGTTAAAAATGTTATTATTCCGGATTCACACATTCACTGTGTTTCTTCAATAAACATATTTTTCTACTGACTGATTCCATTTATTTTCTTTTTTATTAAAGACTGGAAAAACTCATGACTCCCGAGACTAACAGTATTGAGTCATGAAAAAATCAATAGCTTTTTTGGTTTTCGCGTCGCATTATAACTATAATTAATTAAGACGGGGTGCATAATGTTGTATCACATAATACTTTTCTCGTTAATCCCCGTCTTAATTAATTATAGTTATATCCAAAATTCACTTGAGTCTTGGTGGCATAGTTACTTGAGAGTTTGTACAGCAAGTTGTATGTCATATCTCTTTTCAGCCGCAGGGAGTCTCTCGAAGGGCACCAAACAAGGGTGGACTTTGTGCAAATCTTCACGTTGGTCCCCATACATCCAGCCCGCTTCAATCTAAATAGAAATCATCCATTAACTAGTGTTAAATTTTTTTATAACTATGTTTTTGTGTGCTATGAATTATGACTATACTTCATAATTTCATTCATATGAAAAGTATTATTTTATCTAAATATTTTCATTTTATTTGCAGCTAAAATACTAACCTTATTCATCGCCCACATTTCGTGGATATTTTCAGCTAGCTTATCTCTAATTTGCTCCACATATCCTGGCAGCTGGACCTGAAAATATAATTAAATTCAAAAAATATTTCATATGCATTGACCTGATTCCGTACGTACTTATAAAATTAACGATAACGGACTCTGTATCTTCCAATATGGCAAAAAACAAGTAAATCGGTTTTTAGAGCTCACGCCATAACAAAAGGCCCGCAGGAAAACACGGAAATTTGTAATTTCTATACTATATAATGCTAAATTACCACTGACTCACTCATTGATCAGGGCTGTTTTGAGGAGATGGGGGTAGCTTCTATTTTTTTTAAGTGTGAGTAGATTTTTAATCAATGCAGGTATTTGAAATTTGTTGCCGAATTTTCTACTTCCACCAAATTAAACCGAGGAACTGTTGTGGCAGGAAGAACTCCTACGGTACGGTGTACAATATATACGTGCAGCGTGCAACAGGCTTTGGCACGAACACCGTGTCATCGTGCACAACCGAATTGCCAGTTTACCGAAGTAGAAGCACGGCTCCAGGCTGAGGATTTGTTATTACGGCAACAGGTGTCCACGAGCAGCGAGTAGCCCTTCTGTATCTCTGAGTGAATGTATTATAATACATACCTGCAAAGTATCAACAGGCGTTGGCACGAACGCCGTGTCATGTTGCACCGGCGGAGGACCCGCTAACGCTTTTTTTGCCAGATTGCCGATGTAGAAGCAGGGCTCCAGGCTGAGGATTAGTTGCGGTAACGGAGACTCCACGAGCTGCGAATTGCCATACTGTATCTGTTAGTGAATGTATTATAATGCATACCTGCAAAGTGTCAACAGGTGTTGGCACGAACGCCGTGTCATCTTGCACCAGCGGAGGGCCCGCTAGCGCCCTCTTGGCCAGGTTGCCAAAATAGAAGCAGGGCTCCAGGCTGAGTATTTGCTGCGGTAACAAAGACTCCACGAGCGGCGAGTAGCCCTCAGGCGCGGCGTAACGAAGCCGCCCGTGTTCTCCGCCCAGGAGGAAGCGGCAACTGTGGACAAGTATAAGGGGTTTTAAAGCTGCGTTTCCACCAGAAATGGGCGAGGATTTGATGCGAGGAATGAGTTTGTTAAGGTGAAGGGTAAGGCACATAATAACACAACGCATTAACGCCGCTTCTTTTTTGGTCCAAATGTCGGTCTGATGTTTTTTTTCCTATATTTTGTAGGACGTCCTTGTCCCCCTGAGTATTTATTACCATGACATCAAAGCTGAAGAGTTTTTATCCTTAGTTTTATTTGAGTTCAAATCATAATTTTCAAACATTTGCAGTAAATTTACTAACAGATTCATCAGCAACCCACACTCGTCCACTGCTGAACATAGGTCTACCCTAATGCACGCCACTGCTCCCGACTTTCGGCTACTCTCATCCAGCCCACACCAGCCAGCCTTCGAATGTCATCATCCCGTCTTGTCGCAGGGCGTCCAACACTACGCTTACCGAGTCGCGGTCTCCACTCAAGGACTTTACGGCTCCAACTGTTGTCAGTTATGCGGCTAATATGACCAGCCCACTGCCATTTCAGTTTGCTGATTCTGTGGGCTATGTCGGTGACTCTGATTCTCTGTCGGCTTACATCATTTCTGATGCGGTCCTTCAGAGATACTGCGAGCACCCTTTCCATAGCTCTTTGAGCCACTTTGAACCGGTGCACTAGTCCAGCCGTGAGTGTCCACGTCTCGGCACCGTAATTCATGACCGGAAGGACGCATTGGTCCAAGACTTTCGACTTAAGACTTTGAGGGATGGGTGACGAGAAGACTTAACGAAGTTTACCAAACGCTGCCCAGCCTAGCTGAATTCTTCTATTGGCTTCTCTCTCGAAGTTGTTTCTGCCTAATTGGAGCGTTTGCCCTAGATAGACATATTCCTGAACAACTTCGAGAGGTACTCCATTAACAGCGACCGGTCCCGGATCAACAAGCTCGTTGAACATGACCTTGGTTTTATCGAAGCTCATCCGAACAGATTAGTTATGCCTAATCTTGACATTTTAACATCAGGGGATCAAGTCAAGTCTTAAAATGGTCCTAAAAGAATACAGCAATATGTTTTTGGCCGGCACTTTCATATTTGGACCAACAATTTATGAAAGTCCGAGGATCTCCTTTATAGCTAGTAAGATCTATTTATCTATATAAGAATAAGAATAAGAATAAGAAATAATTTATTGACCACAACACATTACATACAAATCTGGATAAGGACAAAACATTATGAAGTTGCGGCCAACAAGGTTCAGCCTCAGCATGTGCTACAACAACCGCTAAGCAGCCGCTGCAGCGCTGATTTTCAGGCTGAACCTTCGAGCGACGACTCATAATAAAACATACAACATGAAAAAAAAAATACTGACAATATTAATAGAAAACGGAATAACATCTATAACGTGAACATAAATAACAAGACGCATACATACAGATCCAATAAATAAAAAAAAAATAAAAAAAAAGAATGCAACATTAATATAAATAAATTGATATAAACCGGTACATATTAGGTACATAATTAATAAATAAACAAACAAAAACAATGCTCACACAAATACAATAAATAGAAATAACGACAGTGGCGCCATCATTCACTTTTTTATTGACACACCCTCCAGTGACGGTGGCGCCATCTGTGTCACTGTAGTGTTATCTAAAAAAAAAAAAAAAAGTAAGAGTAAAAAAAAAAGAATACACAAATTCATGAATGATGTCGAAAGCATTTTCATACCTGCATCATGATAGTGATTGGCGATTACCTAAGTTAAAAATGATTACTAGTTACTATAAGTGTGTGCAGTGATGACCACATGTGGCCCACGCCTTGCCACGTAAGCAAAATATAACCTTCCGAGTTAGAAATGCCTAATAATCCGGAGAACAAACCATTGAAACATGTGAGGTTATGTGGCATCGTTTATTGTGAGGTTGCCCGTGTATTTTTTCCACCGATGGACGGATACAATGGATTGATTCACCTACTCGGACGCTGAAGTGCGGCCGCTGTGTCAGAACGATTCCCCCAACGTACGTCGTGAGTAACTTGGAGGTACGTTACCACACTTTTGGTTAGTGATCAAATGCTTTGTGAGTTGGTACTTAAAGGAGTGTATCGTTTTCAGGTCACGGACGGGAGGAGGGATATTGTTCCACAGTTTGCTGCTTGCGTACCTAAAAGAGCCACAGAATGCCACCGAGCGGTGCTTGGCAGTGAGGAGTAGGTGCGAGCATGACCTTTTTGGGTACCTGTTGGAGTCTCTCGCCCACTTCAACTTACTGAAGAGGTAGGGTGGCCTTTGTGTATTTATGATACCAAACAGCATAGTGGCTAGATGCAAGCGTCTACGGGCCTCCATCCTTAATATGTTTCTAGCATTGAGAAAGGGAGTGACATGTGTTCTTGGTGGAATTCTGAAACAGTATCTTGCACAAGCATTTTGTACTCGCTGAATAAGCTTCTGTGTCCTGGCTAAAAGGCAGGGACCGTAGACTGTGTCACAATAATTAAGCTTAGACAGCACCAATGACTCGCATAACGTAACTCTCACTGCTTCACTAATATAATGTCTTATTTTATACAATAGTTTTAACCTATAAAAACAATGCCGGGCACACTCAGCAACATAGCTCTCAAAGTTCAATTGACCATCAAAAATCAGTCCCAGGTTCCTGGCGGAGTTGACGCGCTCAACTACCTCCCCATCAATAACAATATTCAACGGAACATTGTTTACTTTTTGTAGGCTCCTATCTGTACCCGTAACCATGAACTTAGATTTTTTAGGGTTAAGAACCAGGCGATTAGACCTACACCATTCCGATATGCGCTCCAGGTCCTCATTTATTTTCGCAACTGCAATATCATAATCGTCTGGTTTAAATGTAAAGTACATCTGCAAGTCATCTGCATAGATGTGGTATTGGCAATTTTTGATGTTGGTGGTGATATCTGCACTGTACAGGGCGTACAGGAGGGGCCCTAGTGTTGATCCTTGTGGTACACCATATCTTTAATAGTTGTGGACCGTCGGAGACTGGGCAAAAGGTAAGCTGTAAACTTGAGACTCCACTGGTGTTGAAAGTGTCCATGGACGATGGCAATAACTTACCATCAGGTATTCCAACTGTTTGTTTGCCAACAATTACATAAAACAATAAATTACCTTAGTTTACTCGAACAGCTCATGACAGGGAAGAACATCCCCTCCAAGTTGAAGTTCGTGAAGGATCCAGTGACCCTTACGCCGTTGAACATAAAGTTTATAATCGGCACCGTCAAATCGAGCGCGCAGCCGATTACGTCACCTGTAAAAAAATGTGTTTGTTATAGAAATATATACATTAATAGCATGGACTAAAAATAGTAAAAAGTAAAAGTGACTGTCACATAATAAGGGTTATGTTTTATGTAATAGGTGGCAGACGGATCACCTGATGGTAAGCAATTGCCGTCGCCCACTGAGACTCACAACACCAGTCACCAGTGCGCTGAAAAAATTTAAACCCCCTTTCCCCCGGATTGGGCCTCCGGTACTCTCACTCACGCAGCGAAACACAGCACAGTGCTGTTTCACGCTGGTTTTCTGTGAGGCCGGCCAGATATCACTCCGGTCAAGCCGGCCTATTAATGCCGAAGCGTGGGTCTCCCACGGTCACGTGGGTTCTTAAAGTACCAGCGAGATTTTACCAATCTATCTGTCAAAAAGAACCTATTTTTTGGTTGGGTTCGTGCGAGCTCACTCGAATCGAACCGTTTAATCTTCCTTATTTGTTACCAGCGCCTCACTGAAAACCAGCGTTAAGCAGCGCCATGTTTTTGCGCTATATTTCGTCGAGTGAATGAGATAGCCTCATTCGCGGAAGCCATCAAAAGATTCTTTATTTGGATAAGCTTGTACATAGCACTTAAACATCGCCATACATTATAATCTTTTGAAACTATTTTTTTAAGAGCTAAGCCAACGCTTGGCCACAATCTCACCTGATGGAAAGTGGCGATGAGATCTAGGAAGTAACGCGTTCGTGACGATCACTCTTGATTATAGCGGTTCAGAAAAACAGGCAGACCATTCCTTAGCTGTCCGCATTATGAATGTAGAAACGAATCGCTTCGTGCAGATGAGGGGTAAGCCAACAACGTATGGATGAAACCCCTCACCGCGTCTTGTTGTCCGGTGATGGAATTTATAATTTTAATAATAATTTACAATCCGAGGGGAAGTGGATCCGTGGTGATCGCTTACCATCAAGTGTGTCTGCTCATCTGCCACCTATCACATAAAAAATACAATAGGTACAGTCACGAGCTTTAATTTGGGACCTACCCAAGGTTGAATGTCGTGTACCAAACTTAATTTTCGCTATTGAGAGCTAATTATTTTAACGTGTCCAAGTCATAATATTTACCATCGACAACTTTAGTTTTCTAGGGACAACAGTACAAAAACGTCAACTTGAGCGAGGGGATACGATCATTACAGATGTTTTCCGAGTAATTGTTACATGGCCGTGGGTAATAACTTTTTGGCTCTTTGTTGGCGCAAATAAAGAAAGAACAATATTCCATTGTTAATTGATATATGTCAGCTCGCCAACCGGTTCGGTACCAAATGTAACCAAATGTAACAATAAACTATTTTCTTGACTGACACTGGCACGAGTGACACAACATAAGAATAAGAATAAATTTATTGACATAATAAAGCATACAATTTCTCAGTGACTATAGATACTTCACTAGGCTCACAGGCCTGTATTGAGGTAACTAGTAAGTGACTACAGTTTAACAAATCTCACGAACTAAAATCTTATAGCTTCGGTTTATTTTACAACTTGGTGACAACGAGAAGAAATAATAATAAGAAACTTTATGAAACAACAATAGGAAAATATAAGTAGGGCTATAAAATGTATGCGTGTACGTGTGAATGTGTGTGTATGTTTGTTATGTAACATGTTAACATATTTTAGAAAATCGTAATGATAGCTTTTTGCAAAGAGGTTATCGTTTTAAGACATTTAATGTCTTAACTTGACATTCAACATTGTTGCACCAAAGTTTCGACCTTATTGCATTATGAATGTTCTAACGACATTTAACGGAAATAGGTCCCAAATTAAAGCTCGTGACTGTACAAGCGCCATATCTTTTTCGATCTGTGGAGTGTGGATACCTACTCTTCCGTATATACGGCTCGTCCGCGTGCGTCCGGTTGACGGGGGTCTTGCGGCCGCCGGCCCACAGGAAGGCGCCGTCGAACCCGAACGAGTACAGGTCGTCGCCCACCCCGTTGCCGCCCCACTTCTCACCGCCCCCGGGGTATGGCACATAGCTATAAATTCAAAAAAAAATGCTGTCCATAATTTCAATTTCATGACGATGAACGCCAAAAAAATATTTTTTGAGTAAAGCAATTTTTTACAATTTATTCTTAAGTAGGTATAAAGGAAATTAAAAAAATTTCGACAGTCTTCGGGTGGGACACAAACCCATGATCTTATGCTGACCGGGCAACTGCTTTATATATATAGTCCCACCCGAAGACTTTCGAAAAATTGTTGAGTGCATTATTTACTTAACAAAAATATTTTTTTATTTTCCGAAATAAAAAATACTATTGAACCCGACTTCAAAAAAAAAGGAGGTTCTCAATTCGACATGTATATTTTTTAAGATTTGTATAATACAAATTAAAAAATAATAATTTCAAAATTTGAAACAAATAATAATGGAAAAAAAAATATAATGTAAAAATCCTCTTTTTTTCTCAAGTTGATTTAAAAAAAAAGGTAATCCAAAATACTAAACGTCAAACAATGCCTTAGCCTGTTGCTTAAACGTTTTTTATTTTACATTTAGCACCGACATCACAATACGTTGAGCCTGAGGATTACGTCACTTCCAACATATTAATTAATATTTCAACAAAGCCACACATTTAATGAAAACTAAAACATGTGGGTCATCTTCTATTCATTCTTTATTCGAAAAGCGTATTAAAATCGTCATATTTTTGTCGTTTACGTTATACCTACTTATCACATTTTACGTGATAAGTAGGTATAACGTCATAAAAGCATTGATGAAAATTGCTATACATGTGGGCAGTGTAATAATACCCATGAAAAGGGAAAATCTTCCACCAACCCATGTGGTGGCTCCGCAATCATGTTCAACTGTCGCACCCTTAGTAAAATAGCGTCTTAACTCAAAATTTTAATATAGATGCTAAGTGAAAATAATATCGGCTAAAATCCAGGGATGAAAGGTCATCTAACAACAATTTTGAGTTAAGTAAATAGGTACACTCACATATGAACACGAGATGAAATTTAAAGTGCGTTATTTACTCAAGACTACTCAAGAATAAATTGCAAAGAATTGCTATAAAAATATCAACAATTTTGAGTTAGGTTGGTATTTTACTAAGGGTGCGCTGTATTATTTTACCAGAACTCACTAGTTTTCCATTTATTAGTTATTTATTCATATATTATTGTTTCTGCTTTCACGATGAAAAATAGTATGAGATTTTCGATCTTTTATGGAACATTAAGGTTAGCGCCATCTGTTGCCGGTGAGATGGTACTAGTGGCGAACTTCTTTCTTCGGGCGATGGTAGGTGGCGTATACGTTTGTCACGAGCCAAACGCTTAGGCCGATAGTACCCCTTTTAGAGTGCACGCCACCAAAGAAGTCCGATGCGCTTCAGTCGCCATCTACATTAAAATTTAAGCTCTATGACCATAGAAACAAGAAACCTAAAATTTTAGTGTCGTGTTTTACCTTCGTCCTTTTTTTCGAGGCGCGGACTAGTTTGTTCCGTGCTCCCCCTTACATCCTCAGGCGGAACGTTCAGCCGACGTTCACCCATTGATGTGACGTTATTACGTGAAAAGGAGTAAAACAAATCTCACCCAGAAGTGTTAGCCCATCCAATGCGCAGATGCGGCATCATGTGTGTGGTCTTCTCTATGTGGTCCATCGTCACCTCGAAGTACCATTTCTGGTACACCGCAGAGCCTTCCACTCGACCCACAAAGATGTTTGGCCGGACACTAGAAATAAAATAGATGCCTAGATGATTTTTATACGATGATTATAATAAACGGTCGACTTCGATTGCCTCGATGGCGCAGTGGGTTGTCGCACTTTAAAGTGACGACTGCGTAAGAGGTCCTGGGTTCGAAAGAAAGAAATTCATAGTGTCATTCCGGAGTCTGGAAGTTGACGATCTTATACCCCTGTGCCTCTGAAAGCATGTTAGGCTGATCGAGCACCCTTTGTCGGGCTTCGGGCGTCGGGCTAGTGTTGGCGCGGAATATTAGCGGGACGCATGCGTCAGTTTGAAATAACCATAGAGCGCGAGGTAACTGCGAGCGTGTTCGCTCGTGGCTCCGTGTTTCAATCCCTTTGCGCTACAGACCGACTAAGATCAGAAGGCACTTCAGTCACATTGACATGGGGGCGCTGTAGAGTATTTCTATGAGAAATGTCAAAATCACTGACACTCTAGTAAAAAAAAAACAGCGTTAGTACAGACTTTTGCCACGTGTCAAATAACCGTGATCGGACTGTACAGGTCAGAATCAAAAGTAGCTGAACATTATAGAACTTTGTCACACTAAGTTTTGCGCAGCTTGAGTAAGTCAAACACTTATTAAAACTGCGCAATGGTTAGTGTGACAAAGTACTAAAATGTTCAGCTACTTTTGATTCTGACTGTACAAGCTTTCAATTACCTAGACACATGGTCCACTAGGGCCGTCTGCAGCAGCAAGTTCTTCCCCGGCAGCAGGTAGTCGCAGATGTTGTTCTGCGAGGACCTCACGGCGACGCCGTTACCCACGCACAGCGAGCACAGCACGTCCAAGACTTTGGGGTCTCGCCCGTGCTTCTCCAGCAGGGAAATTATGACTTTGATGTGCTCATCCTGAGGACAAAATATGTTGATTCAATGAGCAGTTTTCCAGTAAGTATTTATTAACTTACTCTAACTAAAGTTACTCGCTAGATGGTGTAGGCAGTCTCTATATATTTCAGGTGTTGGATGATATATAGCCCCTAATTTATGGGAAAATTTCCTAGTGCTAGGTTTTTCACGTTTACCTAATATTTCAAAGTAACCATATGGTAGGTTACATGGAAAATAACACTTTATACCAACCTCAAGTAGACCTAAAATTATTTGTAAAAAATTGTCTGCTATGACGTTTGAAGATGTTTTTGATACCTCCCCGTTTGAAATTGGGCAGTTTGTCATTCAATATTTCTATCGAATTATAATTTTTAGACGGAGTTCATTGCTGTTGTTGATTAAATTTATCTAAGAGCCACTTTTAGTCGTTCTTAGCCATTTTTAGTTGAAAATCAATGTCTGGGTTTCTTTAAATATTCTTCATTTTCTATTCTATATAATGTGTGAGCATAAACAAAAACATTCTCGCCATGCTGCGGATAACCTGTTTTTATGTAATGGGAAAAAATATTTTATTAAAAAAAGAAAGGGAGGAAAGGGAAAAAGGATCCACATGTGACTCCACTAGTGTTCCGGGAGTCAAAAATCTTCCGATTAGGTGATCCGTCTGTTTATCTGCCACATGACAAACGAGGCCACTTCCGGGCTGCAA
The DNA here is from genome assembly GCA_019059595.1 of Marasmia exigua. Taxonomy (NCBI): domain Eukaryota; kingdom Metazoa; phylum Arthropoda; class Insecta; order Lepidoptera; family Crambidae; genus Marasmia; species Marasmia exigua. The sequence goes on along the minus strand of CM032487.1, from coordinate 7,208,233 downwards.
TATTTTGTCTCCTTTTAATGGGGGCTATCGCGTGCAAAAAATCCGCAAGATGGCGTACTATAGGCCTGAGGTGATTGGGTATTTTTGGACATGTTATGTCAAATTGTCATTGTACGAATAAATCAGTCAATGCTGTTGAAAGTTGGACACCGGTTCTCAAGCACGACATCTAGCGGATATTTCACACGCGATAACCACCATCTTAAGAGAGAGAGCGAGTGAGAAGATAGTTATGCTTACGTACGATAGAGGGAGCTGTTTAGTTTTCATACAAATCGATTACAATATTCACACGCTACGATTCTTCGAACGTTTCTGCTAGCCCTTCTGTTTCTACTCACGAGCATCATTTTGAGTGCCTCGGGCGTATCGATGAGAATCCCTTCAGGATCGTTAGCGATGGCGAATGATCCCACTTCTACTTTCTTTTAAGCCCAGTGTCATTTTATTCCAGTTGGCGGTGCCAGATGATCCCACTACTGGTGTCGTTTGAGCCCAGTTGGGGGTGGCGGATGATCCCACTACTGGTGTCGTTTGAGCCCAGTTGGGGGTGGCGGATGATCCCACTACTGGTGTCGTTTGAGCCCAGTTGGGGGTGGCGGATGATCCCACTACTGGTGTCATTCGAGTTTGAATATATTATTCGTTTTGCGTGACATTTGCCCCCTTGCCCCACGAGCATTGTATTGAGCGGTGGCGGATGATCCCACTACTTGTGTCATACGAGTGGAAAGTGTGATTTGAGTTTGAATTTGCCATTATTCGCTTAGCGTGGCATTTGCGCTCGTGCGCTTGCTGTAGGCGGTTGTGGGCGAGTGTGTACTCACGCGCATAATGTTGAGCGGTGGCAAATGATCCCACTACTAGTGTCATCCGAGTGGAAAGTGTGATCCGAGTTTGCATACGAAATTTTCGATTTGCGTGGCATATCCCTCCTCTTTATCTTCTTTGCATGTGAGGGGGTAACTGTGGATTTTAGTTTTAAGTTAATTTTAGTTTAATTTTAATTTTTAATTTTATTGTAACTGTTAGCTTTCGATTGATTTTCTGTCTGTGTATACATGTTTTTGTATTGCAATCGGGTACTTGTCGAATGTAGGTATAGTATAAATTATTCATATTAGATTGTAATATGTTTTGTATACCAAATAAAAAAAATAAAAAAAAATAAAAAATTGCGCTCGTGCGCTCGCTGTGGGCGGTTGTGGGCGAGTGTGTACTCACGCGCATCATGTTGAGCGGTGGCAAATGATCCCACTACTAGTGTCATCCGAGTGGAAAGTGGAAAGTTGAATACGAATCTATTCGATTCGCGTGGCATTTGCGCTGGTGCGCTCGCTGTGGGCGTGTGTACTCACGCGCATCATGTTGAGCGGTGGCAAATGATCCCACTACTAGTGTCATCCGAGTGGAAAGTGGAAAGTTGAATACGAATCTATTCGATTCGCGTGGCATTTGCGCTGGTGCGCTCGCTGTGGGCGTGTGTACTCACGCGCATCATGTTGAGCGGTGGCAAATGATCCCACTACTAGTGTCATCCGAGTGGAAAGTGGAAAGTTGAATACGAATCTATTCGATTCGCGTGGCATTTGCGCTGGTGCGCTCGCTGTGGGCGTGTGTACTCACGCGCATCATGTTGAGCGGTGGCAAATGATCCCACTACTAGTGTCATCCGAGTGGAAAGTGGAAAGTTGAATACGAATCTATTCGATTCGCGTGGCATTTGCGCTGGTGCGCTCGCTGTGGGCGTGTGTACTCACGCGCATCATGTTGAGCGGTGGCAAATGATCCCACTACTAGTGTCATCCGAGTGGAAAGTGTGATCCGAGTTTGAATACGAATCTTTTCGATTCGCGTGGCATTTGCGCTGGTGCGCTCGCTGTGGGCGTGTGTACTCACGCGCATCATGTTGAGCGGTGGTAAATGATCCCACTACTAGTGTCATCCGAGTGTAAAGTGTGATCCGAGTTTGCATACGAAATTTTCGATTTGCGTGGCATTTGCGCTGGTGCGCTCGCTGTGGGCGTGTGTACTCACGCGCATCATGTTGAGCGGTGGCAAATGATCCCACTACTAGTGTCATCCGAGTGTAAAGTGTGATCCGAGTTTGAACACGAATATTTTCGATTCGCGTGGCATTTGCGCTGGTGCGCTCGCTGTGGGCGTGTGTACTCACGCGCATTATGTTGAGCGGTGGCAAATGATCCCACTACTAGTGTCATCCGAGTGGAAAGTGGAAAGTTGAATACGAATCTATTCGATTCGCGTGGCATTTGCGCTGGTGCGCTCGCTGTGGGCGTGTGTACTCACGCGCATCATGTTGAGCGGTGGCAAATGATCTCACTACTAGTGTCATCCGAGTGGAAAGTGGAAAGTTGAATACGAATCTTTTCGATTTGCGTGGCATTTGCGCTGGTGCGCTTGCTGTGGGCGTGTGTACTCACGCGCATCATGTTGAGCGGTGGCAAATGATCCCACTACTAGTGTCATCCGAGTGGAAAGTGGAAAGTTGAATACGAATCTATTCGATTTGCGTGGCATTTGCGCTGGTGCGCTCGCTGTGGGCGAGTGTGTACTCACGCGCATCATGTTGAGCGGTGGCAAATGATCCCACTACTAGTGTCATCCGAGTGGAAAGTGGAAAGTTGAATACGAATCTATTCGATTTGCGTGGCATTTGCGCTGGTGCGCTCGCTGTGGGCGCGTGTACTCACGCGCATCATGTTGAGCGGTGGCAAACGATCCCACTACTAGTGTCATCCGAGTGGAAAGTGGAAAGTTGAATACGAATCTTTTCGATTTGCGTGGCATTTGCGCTGGTGCGCTCGCTGTGGGCGCGTGTGTACTCACGCGCATCATGTTGAGCGGTGGCAAACGATCCCACTACTAGTGTCTTCCGAGTGGAAAGTGTGATCCGAGTTTGAATACGAATCTTTTCGATTTGCGTGGCATTTGCGCTGGTGCGCTCGCTGTGGGCGCGTGTGTACTCACGCGCATCATGTTGAGCGGTGGCAAACGATCCCACTACTAGTGTCATCCGAGTGGAAAGTGGAAAGTTGAATACGAATCTTTTCGATTTGCGTGGCATTTGCGCTGGTGCGCTCGCTGTGGGCGCGTGTGTACTCACGCGCATCATGTTGAGCGGTGGCAAACGATCCCACTACTAGTGTCATCCGAGTGGAAAGTGGAAAGTTGAATACGAATCTTTTCGATTTGCGTGGCATTTGCGCTGGTGCGCTCGCTGTGGGCGCGTGTGTACTCACGCGCATCATGTTGAGCGGTGGCAAACGATCCCACTACTAGTGTCATCCGAGTGGAAAGTGGAAAGTTGAACACGAATATTTTCGATTCGCGTGGCATTTGCGCTGGTGCGCTCGCTGTGGGCGTGGTCTGGGCGTGTACTCACGCGCATCATGTTGAGCGCCTCGGGCGAGTCGATGAGCACGCAGTGCAGCACGTCCAGCATGCCGGTGCCCTCGCCCGACGCCTGCGAGCCGAGGCGCGAGAACAGCCAGTTCAGCCGGTTCGAGTTCGCGAACTGCGCGCAGTTCGTGTGGTTGCCTTTAATTATGGCGGCTGTGGACGACAAAAAATCATTAACACTCAATCATTCGTGGTAACACAATCTTCTCTATAATGTATTTTAACTGATGGTTTTCTGGTAGAGATCGCTCGCAGCAATAAGGCCGCCTAATTGTACATTGTATAAAGAGAATATATCTATCTCAGTGTACACACCTTTGGCCGTGTGGTCCCCGGCAGAGTAGAATAGGCCACCCTCACTCTTACCGAGGTGTCGTAAAAGGCGACTAAGGTAAAGCTGCTGGCATGATCATCAGCACCCAGAGAAGGAAAACTCTGCATTTATATCAAAACCCTCGCCAACCCGTCTGCCAAGCGTGGTAAGTATGGCAACTAGGTACCCCTCATGTGATTGAGGGAGGCCCGTGCCCCAGCAGTGGGGATTTAAATGGGCTGATGATGATGATGATGATGTACACACCTTCCATGTTGTGAGACGCAGTTCGAATCGAGCACGTACATTGTTACCTCTGCATTTATTAAAATATATGTGTATATTTTTACCATTACCCCGCCGGTGAGGCAAAACATCGTGAGGAAACTTGTACGTCTCGGATAGCATCTCAAAATTGTGGATTCCTAGAATATTTGAGTGATCGAGTTGGTCTGGTTCCCCTGTCTGGTTGTGAAGGTCGGACGGCAGTCGCTTCATTGTAATTAACACTTCCCGAATTCTGAATAATGGTCCAAGCTTTCTCCGGGCTGGGAATAACACGCTGAGAAGAGACGCTCAGACTCACCAAATCCTAGATCAGGGTCCATGCGTACCCTGGGCTGGCGCAACCGGAAACAATATGATAAAATGAGACACTCACCCAATAGTTGGTACAAGTATCCAGATATCATATCCCAGCTCTGGCCGCTCTCATCGCCGGCCAGGAAGCCCGCCAGGAACCCTTGTGAGGTGATGACGTTGATCTTGTCGATGGCCTCCAGGATTAGGTTGAGGATGCCCTCCTCCTGGAACAGGTCCTGGCGGTTGCGGAGGGCGCGGAACTTGTTCTGCTTCTCTTCGTGCTCTGCAAGAGTTTGCAAAAGACATGTTACTATGCTAAAACCGGACAAGTGTGAGTCAAATTCAACAAGGGTACGAATGATCGTTAAAAATATTACGGAAATCAGATCAACTGTGGTCAAATTAAAATTAGAATTGTTTGATAACAGAATTTTAGAACACTGATATGTACGGCGGCGATCACAATAGATCAAACTGATCATTGTATGAAAGTGATAACATTGTATGAAAGTTTGGCAATTAAAAAGAGTAACTGGCGAGTTCCTTGCCAAATTTTCTCGACCAGAAACTACTTTCCGAGCCGGTGGTAGAATCGCATTACGTTTATTTGTTTTTTTAGTCTATTTTATAATCATCAGCCCATTTAAGTCCCCACTGCTGGGGCACGGGCCTCACATGAGGGGCAATTGCCATACTCACCACGCTTGGCAGACGGGTTGGCGAGGGTTTTGATATAAATGCAGAGTTTTCCTTCTCTGGGTGCTGATGATCATGCCAGCAGCTTTACCTTAGTCGCCTTTTACGACATCTCGGTAAGAGTGAGGGTGGCCTATTCTACTTTGCCGGGGACCACACGGCATATCTATATATAGTCTATTTTATGTATCAACATATAAATGAATTAACAGGTAAGTAAATTATAAATAAAATTTTTAAATAGTTTTAAGTCATTCAAATGTATGACAATTTGTAAGTGCTATGTAAACAAAGAATTATTTGAGTTGAGTTTAAGTTTGGTCACAGTAATACTGGTCTGACTAGGACCTACATAGCCACCCACTTAAAATAAATAATAATAATAAAAAAAAAACTGACATCACTACCGTGTATGTAAATATGTACGTTATATTTGAGTTTCCTATAATTTGGTGCTGTTTTACTGGTAAAAAATATATCTTATTCGTCGTAGCAACTTCGTTACAAACTGTTTATTCTAATTTTGGTGACCAGGTTATAAAAGTGATTATAAATTAATTATAATAACACCTATATACCATATGTTAAGACCAATGAAGAAATAAAGAATCGTCATCAACCGATTACTGAGAATCAAAATTATGTGAAATTTAGTCTTTCTTTGCCATACTAGACTATTTTAGATTCACATCACATTGGCCACAGATGCTTACAGCACATATAATCAAATAATTCTTTATTTGCATAGGCTTGTACACAGCACTTACAAATCGTCATACATTTGAATGACTTAAAACTATTTATAAGTACTTATGTATAATTTACATGTTAATACATATATATGCTGATACATAAAATATACTAAAGAAATAAATAAACAAAATGCGATTCTGCCACCGGCTCGGAAAGATGTTTCTAGTCGAGAAGATCCGGCAAGAAACTCGCCAGTTACTCTTTTTAATCGCCAAACTTTCATACAATGGTGAGTCATCATCATATAGAGCCATACAGTTTAATTGTTACACAAAATAAAATAAAGGAAACACAGCACAGATATAGGGTGGCCTTTGCCCAGCAGGGCGACTGTTACAATTTTCGATAAAAATACTGTTATACCCATGTCTTCGTCTGGCTGTGCGAAGTAGTTGATCAGATCCTCCAGGCACATCACCATCTCGCCCAGGTTTACCGACGCGAAGAACATGGAGTGCCGGCGGTTCTCTTGCAGCGTTTCAAGGCCACTGTTCAATGGTTTTTAAAATAACATTAGATTACTATTTAAAATGATATAAATGTCTACTACTAACGACGGGTAAATCTAAATGGCGAAACAATTGCGTGATTCAATCGACACTCAGTGCCATCTATTGGTACAATATGGAAATAATACAGACGACGGTAAAAATAAAACTTTCTCGAAAGGTTGTCAGAAAGAAATCGCTACAAGCGATAAAGCCGCCTTGTTCTACCATCTGTAGTTGTTATGACATTATATTGTTTTTAATTTCTGTAACTAATAACTCTGAATTGCAGACAAACTTAATGCTTCATTAAATATGGTTGTTCTTGCCTCTTCCAGAGACAAATAACAGAGCAGTATCGTCAGGCTGCGTTTCCCCAGAGATAAGCGAGGATGAGTTGCAAGGAATGTGTTTGTTAAGAGCCAATAGCATCGCTTCACTAAGAGAAGCTATATAAATGAAGCGATTTTATTGGCTGTTGAAAGCACATTTCTCGCAACATATACCTGCTCATCTCTAGTGGAAACGCAGCCTTACAAAAGAGTGTTAATTTAACGTTTCTGCAACGAAATGTTTTTTATTCGATAGGTGGCAATTGGCAGACGAGCAGACAACAAGACGAATATTATGTATATAACTTAGCTAGTTCAATCACTCAAGTTAGCTAGTTCAATCACTCAAGTGACTTAATAAAAATATATACATGTCGAATTGAGAACCTGCTTTTTTATTTTTTAAAGTCGGCTTATAATATTGATAAATTGATTGATAATAATAAAAAAAATCTGCTTTCCGTGACGCTAATAATTATATTTATGTATTTGATAATGTGTAAGTATGTATGTTTAAAGTCTTCAGATTATTACTTATAATACCTTCCATATACATATTTTAAAAATGTATTAGTAGTTATTAATATTTATTATATAATATCATATTTTGCCGCCTCAAATTTTCTGCTTCGCCCAATGGTTGACTGGTAGAGAATGCTGTAAGGCATTAAGTCCGCCAATTGTACTTTTTTTTTTACTTTGTGCAATTAAGAATAAATAAATAATAAATAAACTTGTTAATACTGACGTAATTTTAACGAAATTGACCGAGAAGTCAAACGTAAAGTTCTACTTATGAATTCACACCCAAACTCACTTGATAAACTTAGTGAAGAGTGAGGAACACTTCCTGATGACCCTGGCGGTTCTGGACTCCTCCTCCTGCGACCTGGAGAAGTCGAGCCCGTCGTCCATCTTGCCTTCCTCGTGGAGGATGGCCTGCTTCTCCTCCACCTTGCCCACGCCTTTCTTCTTCGTCTCGTATGACTGGATAATCAGATAACAAATTATTTCATACATTTTATTGACCTGTTTCGGCGGCAATATACCCAAAAATCTGAATTAGCGTTCTTTAGAACCAAAATCATAAAGGTCATCATCGTCATCGTCAGCCCATTTAAGTCCCCACTGCTGGGGCACGGGCCTCCCTCAATCACATGAGGGGTAATTGCCATACTCACCACGCTTGGCAGACGGGTTGGCGAGGGTTTCGATATAAATGCAGAGTTTTCCTTCTCTGGGTGCTGATGATCATGCCAGCAGCTTTACATTAGTCGCCTTTTACGACAGCTCGGTAAGAGTGAGGGTGGCCTACTCTACTCTGCCGGGGACTACACAGCGCAATCTAATCATAAAGGTGAATTTGCGAAAATTTACATCCCTTTAACCATGTGTTCTACAATTTTTGTTTGTTATTAAAACAGATTAAATAACCTTATTCCTCTAGACGTATTTCATAATTAGAGAAAGCTGTTATAAAATTACTAATGTCCATTTTCAAAAGTCATAGAACAAATGTTGTTCTGAATGGTTGATAGAATACGTGGTTAAAAGGATGTAAATGTTACACAGATACACCCTGTATATATTCAAGAAAGGACAAGTCCAAAATTAAACTCTAAATCTACCTACTTTACGTTACCGACAAAACGTTGAAAATTTTTGAAGCTTTGTCCACTTGCGTATCGATTTAAATATACATACTAGCATTCTGGGATTGGAATAATCATAAATGGCTTTCAATATTTAAGGCTAAGCTTACCGAAGTCATAAGTATCAATTTAAAGCTATTGCATAATTGAAATAAAAAATACAGGTAAACACATAAATAAAAGTGTGACAAAAAACGCGACTAATTAGTATGTTTTGTACTATCGGGGAATCTCACGCCTGATCACCGTAACGGCCAAAATCATTTGCACTGCATACGCACGGCTTCCAGTAGGCAGGGCTTGAGTGAAAATTTAAACCAACCATAATGTTGTGATGACTTGTGAAATCGATGACGGAGCGTTGCTAACGGAAGTCGATGACAGTAATAACGGCAGAATGTGACAAAGATGTTTCGACGATAGGGGTCTAAGGAAGTTTGTCGTTGAATGATGACAAGATGTCAGAACCACGTAAACGACAACTTTCCGCCCTCAACTAAAAACTAACTAGACATGCTTGCTCAGGAACATTTTTCTGATGTCATCCAGGCATGGGATTCCCCGATAGTACCTAGTACCTACTTTTGAATGATATTTAAATATAGTTTTAATGCTACGCGAAAAACTAAATAACTATAGATCAAAAAGATAGTTTGGCAGGGTATTATTTACCTTAAGAGTCTATTCGTTGTATATCAATGTTAGCATATAAAGAAAAATATCTTTTACTGCCGCAGTCAGAGACGTCAAATTGACAATTGATACTTAAGAAAAAATATTGACACTTATATCAATACGCATAAAGACTTTCCATAATTAAGTGAGTGAACATTTAGCTTCATTGACGTCTCTGAGTGCGGCAGTAAGATTGGAAAAAAGAGAGGTACGTTTCTTTCAGGTAATTTCATTGATAAATTTACTGAAATTATTAACTTATATCCATTGAGAGTATTTAGAGAGAGAGGCAAATGCCTACACACAGCAAACAGCCATACATCAGGTTCTTATAATCTGTGTTTTCCTCAATTAATATTAAAACCGTATTAAAACCTAATGTGTTTGATTAACATAAATAAATAAATAATAAACGAAAACGAGGCAACATCACATACTTACATTGTCCTGGTCCCAACTAAGGTTTTCCCTTGTACTATGGAAACTAGAAATAACGACGGTACCACAAACACTCAGACCCAACACAAATAACCTTTTTTTGAGATAGGTGGCAGACGAGCAGACGGATTACCTGATGGTAAGCAATTGCCGCCGCCCATGGACACCCGCGACATCAGTAGAGGAAAAAGTGCGCTGCCAATCTTTAAACCTCCCCCTTACCCCGGATTGGGCCTCCGGTACCCTCACTCACGCAGCGAAACACAACACAATGCTGCTTCACGCCGGTTTTCTTTGAGGCCGTTGTATTACTCCTGGGTGTAATATATGTATTTAAGTATATATTTGTGTCCCTCTGTTGTCTGATATCTGTAACACAAGTGCTTAAGCTCACTACGGAATCAGGTCAACGTTTGAGATGTTGTGAGAATTATAAAAAAATATCTTCCGGCAAACGTGTAACTCCGGTTAAGCCGGCCCATTCAAGCCGAAGCGTGGTTCTCCCACGGATCAATCTGTTTCTTCAACAAACATTTATGCTAGTGCGGGAATCGAACCCACGACCCTTTCGTCTCAACCGGCGCACAAACCGTTCGGCTAACTAAACGGGTCGTCAATATAAAGGCGAGAGTCGATTGATTAAATTTGACAAATTTGTATACATTGACACGTGGCTCTTCGTACCTACTCATTAACTGAGTGAGTGTTGAATGAACGAATGAATGAGTTTGCACAATTCTATATTTTACCTTATAAGATAACCACAGGCCAGTTTCGGAATGCTGCACAATAACCGTGGAGTCACCATACTTGATGATGGGTGCACCTATGACTTCGAGATCCTTGTCTTCAAGCACCACCTTCTGGTCATCCTTCTCTTGGCGGAGGCAGAAGGCACAAGAAGCTGTTGTCGCTTCTTCTCTGTAAATCAAATAATTTAAGGATAAGGTCAGTCATAAGCTTTATGAATTCTTTAGGTATTTAAAAATTTTCACTACTAACATTCTTCAGTTGTGTCTTGTGTAACTTTATTTCATAAATTGCGCTTAGAATGAATAGGAAAAAGTATTTGACTATATCAAACTTCTGCTTTGCACAAAAATTAAAATTTTAAATTAATTTCAGTATTCCGGCGCCAGCGAATACATAGATAGGTAAATAAATAAATATAAATATTTCACAACATCACATACATTGAGCTGACTCCGAGATAGGTAGCTCAAGCACCTGTGTTACGTATATCGGAATCAACAGCGGAATTACAAATACTTTGTAAATACATACTTATAATACATACAAACACCCAGGCCAATACAAACAGACATATTCATACACACAAATATTTGTACTGTACGGGGATCGAACTCGCAACCCTTGGATCAAAGGCAGCGTTCACTACCACTGTTCCAAACGGGTCGTCAACGGAAGGTAGGAAATAAGTAGATAGATAACTTAATTAGTGATTTTTTTTCCAGATGTCTATATTTTTGTTGTGTTTATTATATTTCAAAAAATCAGGAATGTTACTCTTTACTTCAAAGTATACGTTTACATTTGCTTTATAACATGTAGTTTATTTATTTATTCACTAACTTATTATATCTTTACAGGGTAATCACCTAATGCGATAGAATAAAATACTATTTTCTATGACTATGGAGTACAATATTATCTAATTTAGTTACAGCTACTTATAACTAACAATAAAAAGCGCGGCTCTTACGAATTCACTCAGTAAGCAATTAAAAGGGTCTACTACATCCGATACCTCGTTAAAACGCCTGGTGGCGCGAGTGAGGTCCGCGTAGCGGTCCGGCACGCTGAGGCATACCGTACCCAGCAATGGACAACATTTCATATTTTTAACATGTCCATATTGTTTTTTTATATGAAAATAGACATAAAACGAACGGACCCATATTTTTTCTTTTTTCAAAATTTGTCCATTTTCATGCATAAAATAATTATTAAAATTCTTTATATTCTAAATAGACGTAAGCGCCAAATGACGTCACCGGACGGCTGAATACAGCGATATTCCTTTGCTTATCATTGTTTTCATAAAAAAAAAGGTACTACTGTCAAAGGTAAATAATACTAGTGTCAATATTGTCAACGTCATTCATACATTCAACGTTGACAAGTTGTCTTTTTTTTGACAGTTGCATGTCCTGGGTTTGGCATTTCGTAAATTTAAAACTATAATGTGCTAAGCAAAGAAATATTTTACATTCTGCCGTCCGATGACGTCATCTTACGTTTTTTAGTTTTTAATTTTTTTCTCAGTAAATAAGCTATATAAAAAATTAATAAATATATATTCGCGCAGCGGAAAAGTAAATAAAGAAATGGTATTTTTTGTTTCAGAGCTTAGCAATTTTGAAATGTTGTCCATTCCGGGTTGACATATCTAAAAGCAAGAATTGCTCCCCTTGACTTTTAACGTACCTGCTAACAAGATAGAGCTCATTCTGGTCGTTGACCCCCAGGTATCTGCCGGTAGTGATGTGCCGGATGCGCATCGGGTGGTACCAGTTGATGAACCCGCCGGCCCACTTCGTGCGCGCCAGCTCCAGCCGCCACAGCGAGCGCGCCTGCGACATCACCGAGCCGCCTTCGTACACGACGATACTGGGGAGGAACATTTTTGTTAGATGTATGTGATGTTGTCGTGACAACTTGCTTACCTTGGACCTAATAGAGTCTAAAAACCCGCGATTGCTTTTAGAGTGATATCCGCGGAACCCGTTAGGGGTGATTCTCTGAAAGTTGACCTTCCGGTTTCTTCGCGTCTAATTTCCATGGGCTCAAAAATGTTGTTCAAATTAGAATTTTAAATTGAAATAAGAACACGTGAAGATACCTACCCTTCTTTCAATTTAAACTTTTTCTGATTTCACTATCGCTGAGGTTGTCGGCCACAGCACATGCTGAGCGGGGACCTATTTTTTTGTACATTCTTTTGAACCGTGCATGTAGTGAGAACTGTGTAAATGTGCAAAAATAAACGATTTTTCTTTCTTTCTTTCTTACTATAAAGTTCTAATTTGAATAATATTTTTGAGCCCATGGAAATAAGACGCGAAGAAACCGGAAGGTCAAGTGACTGTTCTCAATAAGTTACTTCATCATCATCATCAGCCTATCGCAGTCCACTGCTGGACGTAGGCCTCTCCAATTGTTCGCCACTGTGATCTATCCATGGCTTCTCGCATCCAGCTCTTGCCAGCCATCCTGCGCAGATCGTCCCCCCACCTAGCTTGAGGGCGCCCTACATTACGTTTTCCAAGACGCGGTCTCCACTCCAGAACCCGTTTACCCCATCGGTTATCGGTTCTGCGGCTAATATGGCCAGCCCACTGCCACTTCAGCTTGCTAATCCGGTGAGCAATGTCGATAACTTTGTTCAATAAGTTACTTGACATTGGCGAATTATCTTTAGGTAGTGCTATATACCTGTGAATATCTGTAAATGACAAGAAAGCGGACTCTGAAGTTACATTATATTAGTAGTGACTCACTTGAGCCCCCCGTCCTTGGCCCAGGTGCTGGGGATGGTGAGGCACTCGTCGCCGCCGTGGAAGAAGCGCAGCACGTCGCCGCCGAACACGTAGCCCACGTACTTCATGCGCGAGATGCCCGTGCCGTACGGCTGCACCGACCAGTGCGTCACGTGGAACGACGCGTTCACTATTGACACTTCGTTCTCTTTCGTCGTGTGCTGTAAACGCCATTCGATATATCATTATATTCATTCTATCAATCGCGCCATCTATTGGTACTATCTGGAACTTATAGTCCCGTGTATAGCCAAACAAAATAGATGGCCAAATATAAAAGAATAGCCAAACAAAATAGATGGATAAATATAAGAGATGAAACGGATATCCGGTAACTATTCGGTATCCGGCCGCCATAATATTATCCGGCCGAATACCGGATAGCTACTATTCGGCCGGATAGAGATCTGGCCGATTGAAATAAAGCTGGATAAAAAAAGGAGTCGCTGGAAGGACGTCGTCGAGAATGATCTGCGAGAACTTCAGGCAGGTGACTGGCGACAAGTAGTGCAGGATCGATCAAAGTGGCGTTCTCTTGTTTCGGAGGCCAAGACTCGCTTCGGGTCGCTGAGCCAGTGGAGTAAGTAAGTAAGTGGATAAAAAAAACATATTTTTGAGTAATTATTTGCTTTATTTAGTTAGAATCACATTACTTAAATATAATTAGTTTAAGTATTAAATTTTTAATTACACAATAGTAAAGTAAGTCATGTAAGTAATACAATGAAAATGAATGAACTAATTCATTTAGTATTCATACTGCACTAAGGGCAAATTGGGTGGCGGCAGGCACTTGCCATCAGGTGATCCGTCTGATCGTCGGCCACCTATCTCATAAAAAAAAGAATAAATTCTAATCTGTGCATTAAGAGGTAGCATGTGGTTGCGTTTCTCTTCATAAATAAGCCCACCTTCAGAATCGCGCGATGCCTACGCAAACGGCTAAGTTTCGCCGGATATTCGGCAGCCGAATATCCGGCTATCCGGCCACTTAGTCGGACGAATATCGGGTATCCGGTATCCGGCCAAACTGCTATCCGTTTCATCTCTAATAAATATCACTTTAATTATATATTATAGTCTACACTACACACACTCGCAACCAGGTTCCACCAGAATACCAGCGCTGCTGCGGCACCGCAGATAATGCCGTAGCAGCAAATGCTGAAGTCGGGACCTGATTGACCACACAACCACACCATCTCGCTCTACTGTAATTATTTTTTCTGTGTAGTGATGGTCAATATATGTATTTTCTTTCCTTTTAGTAACTAGATGTCACTTTAACGTTAGCAAACGGCCGCACTCAGAGACGTCATTTAAGCTAATGTTCATTAACTTTAGTATCGGTAGTCTTTATGCGCATCAAAATAAGTGTCAATATTTTTTCTTAAGTAGCCAACTAAGTTAACCAACGACTCTGAGTGTGGTAGTAACTCTTTAATTTCAAACGCAATAATATTGTTCTTAATACCAAGTGAACTGTTGAATATCTATTAAAATTTATTTCATTGTTGATTGTTGTGAAATCCGTTAGTGAAATCCGTTAGATGGAGGTATGTAGCGAATCGCCGCCATCAAGCGAATTTTTCAATAATTAATTTATCTCTAAGTACCATTGACAATGAAATACATTTTGATACATTTTAATAGTTAACGTACCAAATATCTCTCTGTCGCTACTGACACCAAGATCAAGTCGTCTCCCACTCGCACCTTCTCACCCTCAGATCTGTGGAAAGATAACATCAGAAATCAGCAAAAAGTTTCGGATCACGAAGGCGGTGTGACATCAGCGTTACTTGCAAGTCCCTCTGACTTGCGAACAATATTGAAAATGCAGCAACCTCAGGCCAACGCATTGGGTTGGCCATTCAAAGAGGTAACGCTGCCAGCAATCTGGGCACGATTGAGTAGCGGGGCAGATGTCTCATCTCATCCATCATCTCTTGTAAATAGTATTCCTTTTTTTGTTTATTTTGAGCATTCTGTAAGTAAATATTTTACACTTTTTTTAAACTAAGTTTAATGTGTGATTGAAGCCAAACATGGCTGGCTATTTGAAAAAAAAATGTTATTTTTTTATTTTTGTCATCCTTGCCCTATTGAAAAAGTAAAATAATATCCTCTAACCGATTACAGTTACGGCGGTCAATCTCAACTATCAGCCACGTACGCAGGATATATTATAGTGCTCAAACACAAGTGCACTCTCTTTTCCCTTAACCTCATATTCCGATGGGACACCAGCGTGACACGACCGAAGAGGGTTTGGGCGCAGGACCAACGGCTTAGCGTGCTTTCTGATGCACGGGGGCACATGACCGCCGCCTTCCAGACTCCGGATTGACACTAAGAAATTCTTACCGAAAACTTTGGTACAAATTTTTGGCCCGACCCGGGGATCGAACCCGGGACCTCTTGCGCAGCTGTCGCTATAAAGTATGACCCGCTAAACATTGCACCACCGAGGCAGATTGAAAAAGTAACACTGATTCAGATCACAAACACATAACTCCAGTGGCAAACATCGCATGCGCATATAGTGATCTCGGCGTGGTTCGACGTGTCACAGGCTAAACGGAACGTGGGAACACGATACCATATACTGCCTAGCGCGTATGTCAATTAAGTTATGGTCATTGGAATGTTTTCCATGAAAAGGGAAGATGTGGAAGAGCCACGCTTCGGCATGAATAGGCCGGCTCGACCGGAGTGATACCACGGCCGCACATAAAACCGGCGTGAAGCAGCACTGTGCTGTGTTTCGCTGCGTGAGTGAAGGTACCGGAGGCCCAATCCGGGGGAAAGGGGGTTTAAAGGTTGTCAGCGCACTTGTCGACTCCACTATGTCGCAGTTGTCCATGAGCGGCGGCAATCGCTTACCATCAGGTGATCCGTCTGCTCGTCTGCCACCAATCACATAAACTAACAAAAGAAAAGGGAAGATCATCCGCCGAGTCGGGTGGTGTTGGCTCGGGGACCATGGTTCTGTGTGCCATTTTGATTTGTCTTACTCATGGCGATTTGCGATCTTTGCTATCGCGATGGTAGAGGTGTGACTTTCTGTGTCTATTTATTTGTGTCTAAATGATGAAGATGGAACCGTGTTTGTCCGCGTAGCCAAAGTACCTATTGGTTGGACTGTCCTTGAGGAGATATTGTATACACTTGCCTCTGTTTGCTCGCGGGATGCAGAGTCCACCAGCAAGCCTCCCCCTGCGAGTGCTCCTGCAGACCCACGTCGAAGGCCAGCTTGTCTTGTGATGATGACGTGGACAGACAAGCCAAGTACTGAAGCGAGACAAAATGGTGATTTTAGACTTGCTCGAACCACACGCTGACATACAGAATGCTTATGTCGTGGCCTTATAGTAGAAAAAATATAAGAAATTGTTTTTCGGTATGAACGTGAGCCGATTATTTACTTCATGAAATGGCCAAGATTATCTGATCATATCAATCAAATAGTTAAATTTATTACCGCGAGAGGCGCTGCAAGCGCTGTATTTATTTAAAAGATGGCGGCCTCTGAAGGGAATATTGTTGATAATTTGTTACTAATTGAGACCCCATAACAAATGACCAGGAGCCCAATTCTCGAGATTTTCGATAAATATCACAAGTATGAGAATTGGGCCCTACTTATATGATACAAAATGCAAAATGTACATATAATAATAACTTACTATTATTGATTCATAAATAATTATTACCATGTCACTGTTAAGGTGGCGCAGTAGAATAGCATTGCCGTAAAGTAAAGTTCTGTGACCTGACCCTGTCCCTTTGCCCTGTAACAGATAAAATAAAACACTTAGTAACATATCTTACTCAGCACATATCTTCGGTTGCGGAAGAAGGCAAGGCTATCGAGTAGAAGTAACTGTACCCATAACAAAAAAAAACTCAGCCTCCAGAAGCAAATCAGAGCGAAAAATTATAGCAAACTACTATTTTTGTGTTTAAAGAATTTAATAATAAACGTAAAATTAAATTTAAAAAAATATATTCTTATTACTAGTTTATTAGATTTTCTTGCAATTGTGGCAATTTCCGATTACCTAAGTATACAGTTTGATTAATGTTAGAGTTAAATATAAAAAAAAAACTATATTCACGGATTCCTCGTGTCGCCTTGATCCGGCCATTACTGGGTATTAAGTAGAAAGAAAAGAATATTTTGGTCCAAAATATATTGCGTACCTATATTACTTTCCTACTAAGAAAGAGATAAGTAAAGATGCTGCCAAAATTGTTCAAAAAGCGTTAATATGTTTTATTCGTAGATACAAACCGATGCCTAAAACAAATAAAATGTAATAGCAATAAATAGATACTAAACCATCAAAATATTTAATCGATGAAACTAATAATGGTTAGGTTAGTAAAATATGATAGTTCTACTGCAGATTAATAAAAAAATATAATTTATTTTTCACAGATTTTTTTACTTATACTTTAATAGTTTTTTGTTTGGTATTGTACACTTGTTTAGGATTAAGGTCTAGATAAGCTATTTTAAATGTACTATTTCAATAATTACTGTGACGTTAATCTTTATGTGTACCTTAAATAAATAAATATTACATACTGATTCTAATTAATAGTATTTTGTTCTGTAAGCAAAATATTAAAAAAAAACATTTTTATTTCATACTGTTAAATTTGATGCAGATAAAATGATTACTTAGAGTATTTTTTTGTGAATACAACAAAAAATATATGAAGTATATCTGTGAAAAATATATTTTAACAAAAATGCATGCACTTATTTTTATTAAACCTGAATTTAGAAAAATATGATCACAAATTAGTCACTTAACGATACAGAGAACATAGTAAAGTGTAGTGGAATGATGTTCAATTTTCCAATGTTAATAAATTCGACTTCAAAGTCCAAGACTGTAACCAATTTCATAATAAAATTTAGTGTATGATCATTGCATGCGTTTTACCGATTTCCCAGTATACTCACTAAATTTTCTTTTCCCTGGAAAATTACGAGTAATGCTTAAGAGGATTTTATTATTCACAGAGGAAATATAATGGTTAACACAAGACGTGTAGAAACATAAACATTTGCATCTTAAAACTTTCTTAGAACGTATTTTTGTTTAGATCATATCGCTCATTTACTGCAATAAAAGACTTCAGTCATTTTTCATAGGAATAAATAGGTACTTAATCATTTATTGGTATTTTTTTTATTTATTCTCGTATTTGAGTAAATTTTTGATCTCAAGAAAGATAACCTAGGAAGCTTAGGTTAGAAGTCGACTCGCACCCCCTTCTCCCAGCCCGAGGAGGGGCCTGTGGGGGAGTGGGGTTGCGGGGAATAGCCTCGTGCAGTTCCCGTGACTCCATTCCATACCCACGGGTGGTTGAGCCCCGGGAGTTTTAGTGAGTATGCCCTCAGGTCGCTTCTTGTTAGAAGAAGCGGCCCGGAGGGTGAGTCCCATAGTACCCTGTCGCCCCCCGGCGGCAGGGTCTGCGTAATGCATTTCTCCCGGTAAACCAAAAAAAATAAAGAAGTCGACTCGCAGTGCGCGGTCGTCTAGGTATAATGTATTTATCAGAAATAAGACTTTTTCTATTCATACTTTATTATATATTTTTTTATTTACCTAGTTTAATAAGCGACACTCATGTGTAACTGTGTCAAGGACAAACCGCAAGGTTTTTATAACACTCTAAATTTAATACAAATAATTTTATAACACTCTAATTTCTAAATTTAAATACTGTTATTGTAATATAAACAAGTGTGTCGACAACCACACTTCCCAATCAGTTTATACCTTACAGAATGAATCAGTGAACAGTTAAATCCTTGTAAACATTTTTTCTACTTGTCATTTAGAATACCTTTTTTAAAAACGAAATCGACATTCGCACAAAAATGTATGAATTGATTTTTTCTTTTCAGACAAAAGTAGGTTTAAATAATAGGTTCAATAAGGTTTACAAGGGGGTAACTGGGCAATGATACAATCTGGATTAATAGTTGGCATCGTTAGCTACAAAACGGAAACGGATACGAATAGAAAAAAAATCCTCTATTCTATGCATATTCTGCGCTTCAATCTCACATCAGATACTCTTAGGTACGAGTCCACATCTATGGTTGATTTTTTCGCTTAAAAGGTAACGAGATTAATGTGATAGTGTTTAAAGCAAGCTTTAATCAATTTAAACGATAAAATTGCATAAATAAAAAATAAAATTAAACACAATAAATGAGCGATATAAAAAGGCAACATTAAAAATTCATTTTTAGTTAAACTGAAGATTAATTATTCAACAGGTGAATAAGATATATTGTCAGGTGTCGTTCTGTTAATTAAGGTATAACATATAGAGTGGAATATACAACAGATCTGAATACAGGGGGATTACTTACTGTTTCCGAGCCCGCCGCTGTCACCAATTCTTGTAAAGCCCGGACCGAGAGTGCCTGAAAAATAAGTTTACTACCATCAGTTTCAGCGTCATTTATAGCAGTATTTTTAATATTGGTTTCAAGGAACCCAAGGGTCCCGTAAAATAGTCATCAGGGGCTTTAATTTGAAGCCGTTCCGTAAAGAACGAGAATATACCTGTCGCATCCAAACAAAGGAGACACACAGCGCGTGTGAAAGAGAGGGAAACTCACATACATTGATCTGAATCCGAGATAGGTAGCTCAAGCACCCGTGTTACGGATATCAGAATCAACAGTGGGATTACAAATATATACATATAATACTTTTCTCTTATAAATACATACTTATAATACATAGAAAACACCCAGACCAATACAAACAGACATGTTCATGCATACAAATGTTTGTACTGTGCGGGGATCGAAACCGCAACCCTTCGACCAAAGGCAGCGTTCACTACCACTGTTCCAAACGGGTCGTCAAAGTGTACTTATAATCTCAAATCAAAGACTTATAACTGACTGACCGGATGGCGCAATTGGTAGTGACCCTACCCTCTTACGCCAAAGGTCGTGGGTTCGATCCCCACCCTGGACAAACATTCGTGCGATGAATACTTGTTTGTTCGGTGTCTTTATAAATTAATCTTGGTAGTACGAGTAGCTACTCTACTGCTACGTAGTAGAGCGTTTTGAAGGTATCAATAGGTTATTACCACGGAAGGTATCAAAATATAATTATAATTTATCAATACGGGGATTAACACGATATTTATTATGTGAAACAACATTGTGTACTCACATATTTGGCTACGTTACAGGCTACGTGACTGAGCCAAATATGTGAGTACACAATGTTGTTTCACATAATAAATATCGTGTTAATCCCCGTATTGATACATTATAGTTATAATGCAACGCGAAAATCTTAAAAAAAAAGAAGAATATAATTACTTAATCAGTTTTAACTATGCTGTTAAACATGCCTTGTTGAACTTTGGACATCCTCATGTCTATGACACAAGTGCTAATTTAGCACAGCGTGGGGAAAAGGGGGGTACCTCGACCTGTCTGTACATTGTATCTGTACAAAATTAATAATTACTGGAATTATTAAAGATTTTTTAGTCTTCATGAATCTTCTGATTGAAAAAATGTACTTGATTTTTTATGAAATAGGGGGCAGCCGAGCAGACCTATCATATCACCTGATGGTAAGATCACCATAGCCCATAGACACCTGCTACGTCAAAGGTCACAAGTGCGCTACCGGTCTTTTAAAAAGGAATGAATGAATGAATGAATATACTTTTATTGCACTCAAAGTACAGTATGAAAACTTAAGACTAGGTATTACAGGATATGTACAACGAAGGCGGCCTTATTACTATGAGCAATCTCTTCCTTTTCTTGATATTTTATTGCACTACCTCAAATTTCTTTAGCTGTACTATAGATAACTACTACTGTACGTGGCTTAGCTATAATTATTGCATGTTGTACGTACGACCTTAATCACAACTATGGCACACACCCTCGACGTCTTTAACCTAAATTATAGCTCGATAGACAACATTATATTTATGACCGTACGGCTAAATATAGTGTCTAATTACTTTTAATTACTCCTTTAATATGTATTTTGAGAGCCGTGCGTGACAGCAACAAACGCTCTCTACGCTGTTTTTAAATTATAATTCGTACAGGAATTTTGACTTGTGAATCATTTATTACTCAAGAGGCATTTGATACAACTCTTTTTAACCGTCTTAGACCCGTCTCGAGGTCATTATACTGATAATAATAGTCTACATAAATCCTTAAAACCAATGCCTCCCCATACAAATTGCATCAATAAACTGATGATTACTTCTGTATGGGGGAACGATCCCTTACATAACATTGTCATCGACAATAATGATATGAACAAGATCTTATGATGGTTAAAAAGTAAAGCTTTATGTCGAATGAGTAATGGGCATTGCACGCCCATGCGTTCTGAACGAAGTTCTTCTCCACAGTTTGCGAGAAAAAGCCAACGCGTTTGCCGTTGTTGATGGAGTTTCTTTGTATGATGTTGATGTCCTGGCAAGAGCTCATCTGTTCTATGACGAGGACGCACTGCGACAATTCCGATTCTCGAGGAAGCAGTGCCGGTTGCCGAAGCCCTCAGTCGGTTGCTGAAGCCGTCGGGGCCTAAGTTGCCGAAGTCTTTGGGGCCTAAGTTTGTTTCGTTCAATGTTGATGTACGAACTATCGAGCGACCTAGTTACTAGATCGAGCTCACTTGTTCTATAACGAAGATGTACTACAACAGGTCCAGCGGGATGTTCTTGTCGGCGATGTTCTCGAGAAAGCCGTGACGGTTGCCGAAGCCCTCGGGGCCTAAGTTGCCGAAGCCTTTGGGGCCTAAGTTTGTTTCGTTCGATGTTGATATACCGGCTAGGGCTCACCTGTTCTATGACGAAGACGCACTGCGACAGGTCCGGCGGGATATTCTTGTCGGCGATGTTCTCGAGGAAGCAGTGCCGGTTGCCGAAGCCCTCGGCGGCCAGGCACACGCGCTCCCCGGTGGCCGTGCATGACAGGCACACCATGTCTTCCTGTGGGTGACAGAGACAATATTATTAATAAACATTTATAACCCACTGCCGTCTAACGTCACCGGCTTGTGATACATGGGGTATTACCGCTGGTAAGGCACAAGCGACCTTTGCTGCTTGGCAGCATGTAAATATAGACACAAGAATCGGCTGTAGCTGATATTGACATCGAAGAGTTCGTTGACCTATGCTCTAGGCAGTATATCGTACCGTATCTCTCGTTCCGTCTGTCCTATCTTATGCTGTAATATTGGATTTGGGAAGAAGTGACACTGAGATTGGAAAGACTAAGAATTTGTATTGAGTGAAGAAACGCACCGGGGCTTTCCCCGGTGCTCTTTTTCACTCAATACAAATAGCCCTTAGTAAGACCATGGTGAGCCTCTCCCAAGATACGATCCGTGGGCCGAGACGGTAGGAACGACCATGGGCTGGCGGCGGGATAGTAACTCTATCTTATGCCGAACCAAGCCGAGATCACTGTACGCGCATGTGTACGTTGACTGTATAGCTGATCGAAGTTGTTGAGTAAGGGATGTAGGCAGCAGGTGTTCTGTCTATTTATTATGTGTTGGTAGGGAGAGCTAAGTTCGTTACAAGATGGCATGTTTTCAGTTTCTACACGTCGCCGTACTTCTGTCTTGGTTTTTTTTTTATTTCTAATGAAATTCCACGGACACTGGTTCCGTGCCTTTATTGTGCTCGTTGTTTAAGTGTTACAAATTATTTTTGAAATTTGCTCCGCGATAAAATAAAACTAAATTAAATTACAATAATAATCTTAAGTTTAGGCAGTCATGGTTAATGTTAGTAAGATGTATATAATTAAAAAATGTATTTCTTTTTTGGGGGTAGGGGGTTTGGTAATTTTATGTATGTAAGGAACTCAGAGGGGGGTTCAGGGGTATGTTAGTAATATATCTTTTATTTGCAAGCTTGTCCCTAACCGCGTCATCGCCCCGACGGATCGCCATTTTGAGGTTGTACTCGGTTATTTTTTCGATGGTAGCCTTGGATGCCATGGATATTAGGCGCGCTGTGGCGTCGTTAGTGGCGTTATCTGTATAATATACACAAGTTCTTGTGTGTCTGAAAATGGCTACCACCACGTGACACTTTGCAGGAGATGGGACTGTTTGAGAGTTGTTCTGACTATCGCAACGTTTTCGAACGTCTGTCCCTGGGCTTCGTGGATTGTCAGAGTGCGCGATCCTTCGTCTGATCCGTACCGCTGGCTGATTAAGAGAGCTTTTTCGGCCTGGGTGTGAACGAGATACAGGGTTCTTTCGGACTTGGGTATCTACGCATCTGAAAATCGTTTCAGCTGTAGAGACTTAGTTCGGGTGTTAGCCGAGTATATGCCACTGTAGATTTCTCTAAGGGCATACGCTACGTCTTGTGGGTTGCGATAAGTGCACAACAACTCCTTTGTGATGTTGTTGATTTTGTTTGGCCTGTTATAGTGTAGGGGAAAGAGATTGCAGCGGTCAATATAAGGGAGTTGGTTGTTGTCACCTAGCAGCGTGACCTTGCTGGCTTTTACTATTTGGATGGCCAGGACTATGGATCCGAAATGGTTCATAAGGGCTTCGTCCACCACTAGGTGTGTACACGATTCACCCTTACTCATACCATTTACAAGTAGGGATGCCATGGTCCTCACTATTTTCTGTCTTGGATTCACCAATGTAAAATACATCAAAAACAAATATTACCATTTTTATACGCTTTTCGAATAAAGAAATAAAAAACAGAAGACCCATATCTGTTAGTTTTCATTAAATGTGTTTTATTGATTTTTTTTAAATATTAATTAATATGATGCCGTGACGTTGTCCTGAGGCTCAACGTATTGTGATGTACGTTGCTATATGACAATAAAAAAAGTTTAAGCGACTGGTCATGTCATTGTTTGACGTTTGGTTTTTAGATTACCTTTTTTAAATCACCGCGAGCAAAAGCATTATTAATTTGTTATGTCGAGTGATGACGTCACAAGGAAGATTTATAATTTTTTTTTCTTCATAATTTATGTGTAAAAATTCTGGAATTAATTTTCTCAAATTGTTATGAATCTGTAGAAATAGTGATATTTATTTCGGTAAATGATTTTTTTTTGTCGTATTGTCCTATTGGGGCGGGAAAATTATAATTTTAGAAAGACAAAGAAAAATTGCAGTAGCTAAGAAACTGGTGTCATTTCACGCCCCAGGCTCAAAACTTTCAATAATTATTAATTCTATCCTTAGCTGTATTAACACATGGTAGACCCAGCCCTCAGCGGGGTATCCTTCATTAAACTCTGCGTTTTGTATTCCGTACTTTATGCGCTATGAAATATAAACGAGCGAGTGTGGAATCCTCATTATTCGTTAAATAGGATACGCCCGTGGAAACGAGGTACGTTTGCAGCCATTTCCGTCCCTGTACTATTGTTGGTTTGAATAATTTTCCTAATACGAATGAATAGAACATCGATATATGATCGAAGCTATTGTGAAACTTAATACAAACTTAATAAACATACTATGCAGAGTTTTTTTTATGTGATAGGTGGCAGAAGAGCCGATAGATCACCTGATGGTAAGCGATTGCCGCCGCCCATGGACACCCGCGACACCAGTGGAATCACAAGTGCGCTTCCAACCTTTTAACGCCC
Source organism: Marasmia exigua (assembly GCA_019059595.1). NCBI lineage: Eukaryota > Metazoa > Arthropoda > Insecta > Lepidoptera > Crambidae > Marasmia > Marasmia exigua. The sequence goes on along the minus strand of CM032487.1, from coordinate 7,183,635 downwards.
CTTTCCCCCGGATCGGGTCTCCGGTACCCTCACTCAAGCAGCGAAACACAGCACAGTGCTGCTTCACGCCGGTTTTCTGTGAGCCGTGGTTAATTCCGGGGCTTTGGAAAATTCATCGAAAATTATTTTTCCCCTCCCTCTCCGACTCGACTCCCCATACAAAAAGAGCAAGTCAGTCACGTGACTGACACTGACTTTGTATGAAGAAAAATGTTTAGTCGCTACTTTTTTAGGGTTCCGTAGCCAAATGGCAAAAAACGGAACCCTTATAGATTCGTCTTACTTGCTGCTACGGAACCCTTCATAGGCGAGTCCGACTCACACTTGGCCGGTTTTTTAAAATCTTGCTTGTGACATAAATGATGTAAAAATACGCTTGATAATTCACAAACCCTTTTTTATTATAAATTAACTAAAAACTATTTACTGCCCAAAAATTGAGACAGGTAGTACCACATTTCTAAAGCCCATTTTCAACTCATAAAAATGCGTTATTTTTTGAAAATCCCCATTCATTTCACTAGAACGCTGAAATTTCAGCAGCTCTCGACATAATGGGATATTCATGGCACAATGTTTCAGCCTTTGTGCAAACATTTCAGCCATTTCAGGATAACCCGACGTCCCTCTGATTTAATGACGCGATTATAATTAAGCGTTTTCAGCGGACGTAAAGTAAGACGAGAAAATTATGAAGCTAACTTTTAAGCTCGGCTTCGACCGCAGTCGGTCAAGTGACTAAGGTGAAAAATCTTGCTAGCACAACAATAAAGGACGGGAAACGAACCCGCCTATCCCGCGCCAGTCAAATATCCTCAATGGACAATACGACAAAAAATCATATTTCGAAATGAAAAATAGCATTTCTAGATTAGACTCATAGAAATTTAAGAAAACTAAATTCAGAAGTTTTAAACAAATATTAAAGGAGAAAAAAAAATATGTAAAAATCCTCCTGTGACGTCATCACTCGGCATGACTAATTAATAACGCTTTTGCTAACGTTGATTAAAGCAAATAAAAGTAAAATCTCTGAACATAAAATGACAAGACAAAATGATGACAGTGACAGTAACTTAAAGTCACCTTTTTTTTTTGGACATATGGCACCGACATCACAATACATTGAGCCTCAGGATTACGTCACTACCGGCAAATTAATTAATAATTTAAGAAATAAATATTTCAATAAATACACATATTTAATGATAACTAAAAATATGGGTCATCTTTTTTCTGTTTCTTTATTCGAAAAGTGTATAAAAATGCTAATATTTTATTTTGTCGTATTGTCCATTGGTATTGAACCAAACGTTAAACACGATTAAGGTGAAAAATTATTTAAGAAATATTAATTTGTTCATATTGATGTGTGGTCGTTGTGGTACAAATTACTAGCCAAACTGAATAATATTATTACATGCAGAGGGAGGAGATTTTTGCCATGGGAGAGCCACGCTTCGGCATGAATGGGCCAGCTCGACCGGAGTGAAACCACGGCTTCACAGGAAACCGGCGTGAAGCAGCACTGTGCTGTGTTTCACTGCGTGAGTGAGGGTGCCGGAGGCCCAATCTAGGGGTTTGAAGGTTGGCAGAGCACAGTCCGCGGTAATCACTTACAATCAGGCGGTCCGTCTGCTATAAAAAAAATTTAGAGAGGACATTATTACCACAACTTTATTATTACTGCGTAATAGTAAGAAATGAAATCTAGGACACATACAAGACTAAATAAAACCTTGTACAAAACATGTCCACCAGAATCAGGTCAAGGGAAGGCACAAAGGAAGAATAACAGCTTACGATTTCAACTTCAGCATTGAAACACCAGTCGCAATTTCCAATTTCATAAATGTATCGAGGCTACGAGCGTAGTCAGGATTAAGTTTCGGAGGGGTTTAAGTTCAAGGGTAGTGTTAAATGTATGAGTTCTGTTATGCCACACGCCAATCCCTATTTTAATTGTACAAAAGAGGACAATTCATTATCTAAAGAGGCAAGGCTTATATGTAGCTAAAGCGAAACATTTGCGCGATGTATTCGACGCCCAGTGCCATCTATTGGTTCAGTTTGAAAGAAATATCCTCAAACAAAGTGAGGGCGGGCCACCAGTTGCTTATAAAATAACTTAAATTGAAATAATATTTTATAAAAAAAAAACAATATTCTGTCTCATTTAAGGTACTTTCTTTATCGAAATATTGTAATTATTTTATATGGTGCCTACTAACCAATAGGGTATTTCACTAAGCTCGAGATTTTACAAAATATAAATATTTTATCAAAATATAGGTAAATATGTGCCAATAGCAAAAAATCTCAATTAAAAATATAACGTCTAGCCGGTTTTATGGTCAGTCAAAGATTCATGGGCAAGTCCATTTTAAAAGTATGAAATTATTAAAAAATATATTATATCATTGAATAACCCATACAATTTGCATCAACTATTATAAAAGAACCATTGACATAAACGAAACATTTGATATAGCTACCATACAAAATTCAAATGAAATGCATATTAAATACTTGCGTGTGACGTCAAATCTTAGTAGCCATTTATTTATATAAGCGTTTTGGATTTGCCCAAAAAAAATTGATTTTGAAGTTATGATATCTCAGGTAGTTTAAATGAGAATCAAGTAATTCTTTCAACGATGTTTCTATCATTGAGAGGTCTTATGATTACAAAAAAAATTTAGTCAAATACCGTATTGATGACATGGTTTGGTTTGGGAGTATGTTGTTAATGTTACAGTAAGCAAAGCCCAAAGCAAACACTCCATTTGGCAGCCGTCAAGGGTCATCAAGCCGCTAAGTGATGTGCAGTGAGTGGCTGGCGTTAGTGTTGCCAAGAACTCGGTTTAAGATACTCTTAAGACTGGTTTACACGAGTTGCTACTATGATCGCTTAATCACCACTCTTGCCAAATGCGGATTGGTGATCACAAACCCGAGCTATGTCCGAAAACTTAGAAACATACTTGTCGCTCGACCCGCGAATCGAACCCTGTGCTCACGGCCGGTACTTAAACCACTAGACCAACATGGCGTCCCATCATAGTAGCGATAATTTTATTTCTATGATGGAGGCCTTTGCATTGCAGTGGGACAGTTAATAGACTGATTAAAAAAAAAACACGAGTTGATGCCTAGTAGACAGTTATATGGCTAGTCATGTGAGCAACTATTTAGCTTCGAATTAATGACCATCATTTCAGTCAATAGAGTCCACAGCTGGACATAGGCCTCAGCAATGTTCTCCCTGTGCGGAGAAAATTCATCGGTCCTGTGCCGCTGGCATCCAATGGATTCCCGCGAACTTCACGAGATAATTATTGGCGGGTGGATATTCTACTTTGTATAGAATAGCTTATTTTTATTCGCTTATTTTGTTGATATAACATGCTAAATGGACTTCATTTACGATACCTATTATGAGGTTTTCACGATGTTATCGTTAAAAAAATAATGCTGTTTCGATAAAAAAAAATGCCGATTTCTTTCATTAGTATCAGAAATGCCGTTAAACATCGTTTAATTTACTTAGGTTGGCAACACTGATGACAAAATAAATATGGAGCAGGCGCCGAACGGATTGCTCTCGATTCGGCACAAAAGCCTCGGCCTCTTACGCCGGCACCACTTCTAACGACGATTTCTTTGTTGGTTAGGGATGGCGAAGAATTTGAAATTCAATAAGAAAACTAAATCACAAAATCATTGATAGCCTACCTAGTATTTCTTAATCAGACACGATAAGCATTAGTTTATAAATATTTGGTGTCTGGGTATTAATTTTATTTTGTTGTTATCAATTTTTCCGTAGGTCTATATTACCTGAATATTGATTTTTACTCTACTCTTAACGTATTTATAATTTATCGTCACTTTTGAGCTATAACTTTTAAAAAGTTTCCGCAAAGAATTCGTATTTGACCAAACGAGAGCCACGCTTCGGCAAGAATGGGCCGGCTCGACCGGAGTGATACCACGGACTCACAGAAAACACCGGTGTGAAGCAGCACTGTGCTGTGTTTCGCTGGGTGAGTAAGTGTACCGGAGGCCCAATCCGGGGAAAGGGGGGTTTAAAGGTAAGCAGCGCAATTGTGACTCCACTGGTGTCACGGGTGTCCATGGGCGGCGGCAATCGCTTACCATCAGGTGATCCGTCTGCTCCTCTGTCACCTATCACTTAAAAAAAAGCTTTTAAAAACTTTCCGCAAAATATTCCGAATATCCCGTACTATTCTACAAAGAATATTTTCAAGTTTTGCAGAAAATTACCTTTAGTTCTGCAGCTGTCAGCAAAATATGCTGCATGCCAGTGCACGGGCGGCCTCGCGTAATTTAGTTACCTTGCAGTACAGCTACACTACAGTGGAATATACCACAGTGAAGCAGTGCGTGCAGTGTGCAGGATAATAAAGGTCACAGACATAGCCCAAAGGATTGCATGCCTTAGGTGGCAATGGGCAGGGCACATAGCGAGGAGAACAGGCGGCCGTTGGGGCGGAAAGGGCCTAAAGTACAGGAAGTCGCAGCCGTGGCAAGCCCCCCACAAGGTGGACCGACGATCTGGTGAAGGTCGCGGGAATCCATTGGATGCGGGCGCGGGCGCAGCGCGGGCAGGACCGATCTGTGTGGAGAAAATGATGAAGCAGTGCGTCCTATAGTAGGGTGTGTGTGTGTGTGTGTGTGTGTTACTTAGTACCATACGTAATTAGGTAAATGGTGGATTTTCCTTGACAGGTCAAGTTTGCTGCCTCCTTCTACACTGTGATGTGGGTTGCATGCAAATTCGCGTCGCACCGAGAATCGCTTACCGGATACCGCATCACGCGCGAGATCAATAGATGCGCTGCACTTACTCGTGCAAGATACATGAACATGATCAACAACTTATATAGTTTACATTTAAATAGATCATGTTTGAGATATCAATCAGATTAGGTTTCCCAAAAGAAATCTAACTTTCTCGCCTAGTCGCTTTTGTCCCAGGTGGGAAATAAGGCGGTATATTATGGAACTCTAGACCCAAACAAACCCCACTGCCTGGATTTCCCAACTCATCGCAATCGCTATCAGAAGGATGAATGAATGAATGAATGAAAATTGATGAATGAATGAATGAAAATTGAAGAACGAATGAATGAAAATAGTTTATTCAATTTAGGTCCATACAGAACAATTATGAATGTCAACATGTTTACCACTGGTTCGGAATGTAGTTTTCTGCCAAGAAGACACTAGCAAGATAGGGTTTCCGATACCGATAGTGATGCTGTAGGGTTACAGCCAGGACTTATAAATATCCACTTTTATAAATATTCTCATTAAACATTGTCACAATACCATCACAAATAAAGTGTACAGTGTGTGTCCTTCATAAAAGAAAAAAAAAAGCAAAGAGGCAGCCCTATTCAATCGTGCCCTATCCAATTACCGGGCGCCACCACGTGGAAACGGTTTCATTTAGCCTTTCTTAATAACTGGTCCATTCAAGCGCCTCATAGATGGCGGTATAATCGACCACCTGTTTACCCCTGGCATAAAATAATTAGAACCAGAGGGCCGGCTGCCTACATTAACGCCAAAAGCGGCCAATTATGGCTTAAAGCCATTATTCGAATGCAAAAACCAACCAAAAAGATAGGTGTAAGTATTAAATAAATACCTAGTTTAAGTTCTTTCCGAGAGGTATGAGTTTCGGAATTGTTAAAAAGATATCCAGTTCAGTTGCTAATCAATTTAAATATACTGGCGACGCTAGTGTGTTCTACCCGTCGCCTTAAAGGTAAGTAACTGTTATACTTTCAGAAAACCCTCGTGGCAGTCGGTGTTATATTGAATGAATGAAATAGACGTGTGTAACTCTTTACTGAGACGACTCAGTGATCCGACTCAGCCAAATGATGTACCGAATCTCTAATGTTCGCTCCGAATGTATCATTCGACTCAAATGGATCTCGAGTTCGAGTGAACCGAATGAGCTGAATGATCTGATGAACCGAATGATCCAAATGAGCTGAATGATCCGAGTGAGCCGAATGAGCGGAATGAGTCACGGATCTATCTGAGAGTCGATGTTCCAAATGAAGCGTTTCACTGTTCCGCATCTCTGCACTGATCCAGATGCCAATGTTCCTAATGAATTAGTCTACTGTCCACCTCGAGTCCTTGCGTTGAAGTTCATCATCATCATCATCCTAGCGTTTTATCCCGGTTGCGTCCCAAGCTGTCGCTCCGGAGCTCGGGGTTCGCATTACAGCTTCTACTCCTCTATTTCGCGCGATCTTTTGCATCAATTGTGGTCAAATTAATGCCACTATAGGTATAAGAACTTACTATAATAAACCATTGCGCCGTGTGGTCCCCGGCAGAGTAGAATAGGCCACCCTCACTCTTACCGAGGTGTCGTAAAAGGCGACTAAGGTAAAGCTGCTGGCATGATCATCAGCACCCAGAGAAGGAACACTCTGCATTTATATCAAAACCCTCGCCAACCCGTCTGCCAAGCGTGGTGAGTATGGCAATTACCCCTATGTGATTGAGGGAGGCCCGTGTCCCAGCAGTGGGGACTTAAATGGGCTGATGATGATGATGATAATAAACCATTATTTTTTATCTTTTACATGGTAGGTATCGTGAAAGAAGTCTTTTAAGCTAGTTAGATCAACAAAATAAGCGAAAAAAATCTGCTGTTCCATGCATTATTCATCATCATCATCATCATCAGCAACCCATACTCGTCCACTGCTGGACATAGGTCTCCCCTAATGCACGCCACTGCTCCCGATTTTCGGCCGCTCTCATCCAGCCCACACCAGCCAGCCTTCGAATGTCATCATCCCATCTTGTCGTAGGAGCGTCCTACACTACGCTTACCGAGTCGCGGTCTCCACTCAAGGACTTTACGGCTCCAACGGCTGTCAGTTCTGCGGCTAATATGACCAGCCCACTGCCACTTCAGTTTGCTAATTCGGTGGGCTATGTCGGTGCCACTGGTTCTCTGTCGCCATGCATTATTGCCGGGTAGATATTCTATTTTGGATAGAACAGCTGATTTTTTTTGCTTATTTTGTTGATCTAACATGCTTAATGCACTTCAATACTTCATTCACGATCTCATATTATGAGGGATTCGGGATGCAAACGATAAAGAAAATGATAATAAACGGTGTATAGCTATAGGAAGTTCTTATAGTATTTTTATACCATCAGTGGACGTTACGTTAAAATCTAAATATAAAAAAGCACAGACAGGTACAGTCTGCCAAAGTAACTTTGAATCATGCGACGGAAATGGAATTTTATTAATAGAATGGCTTGTAAGTCATACTCGCTATTTCCATTGTGGACTTCATGCAATATACAAAAAGGCAATAGCAAATTGCATTATTGTAATATAGTGAACACACGAGTATACGAGAAGCGATGGTAGCTCAGTGGATAAGAACGCGCCTTCCGTACGGGAGGTTGTGGTTCGAATCCGAGCATGCACTTCTGGATTTTTCAAATCTATGTCCACATAGCTTGACACCCTGACTGAACGCTGGTTGGGTTGCGGGTTCGGTCCCCGCACAGTACAAACATTTGTGTTTATGAACATGACTGTTTGTATTGGTCTGGGTGATTTCTATGTATTGTAGGTATGTATTTACAAAAGAAAATTATTATATGTATATATTTGTAATCCCACTGTTGATTCTGATATCCGTAACACAGGTACTTAAGCTACCTATCTCGGAGTCAGATCAATGTATGTGATAGTGTGAAATATTTATTTATTTATTACAGCTCGGCGTGAGGGAAAACATCGTAAGGAAACCGTTAGGTCCGTAAAGACGTATGGTCTCGAATAGTTTATAAAATAATAGAGACCTACATTTTTTGAGATTTTGATTCGAAACGTGTAACCGTGATCCAGTTGGTCTGATTCCCTCTAATGGTTGCGAAGGTCAGACGGCAGTCGCTTCATTGTAATTAAGATACTTACCAATTTTGAATATGTAGCTACGTGCGTAATCATTGACGCTGAATCCCTCAAGAAGAAGTGTCTCGAATAATTTCCGACATTATGTTTTTCGATTATGACGTTGGTAGACCTGTGATCCATTTGGTCGATTTTTAAGGTGGCGAGTCAGACGGCAGTCGCTTCATTGTAATTACCGGACTTCCCGAATCCTGGATCGTGTACAAGCCTACCCCGGGCTCCGAAGCGATAAATCATTGGACGCAACTGGAAATTACAAGCAAGAAAGAAGGTGAGTGACCGCACGAATACTTACCGACATTGTATGTTCCGTTTCGTTTTATGATATTTGCACCGCGCTAGTACCTAAAGCGTGTTTCCGAAACAACTGACCTCAAGCCGTTTTTAAAAAAACAATTTTAAAAAAGTATGGCAAATTAAACCAAAGATCTAAAGGGTTATGGGGAACTTTGTTATAAACATAGGAAATAAAATTATTTCTAATATTTTATTTAATCGTCTCCCTGACTGATTCTCGAAGGTGGCCGTACCACAAAGCCGTTGAGTATTGGTCGTTTTCCTCTAGATGGCGCTAGCACTGGCTAGCCGCCTGATGCCTCTATCTCAGTATATATAATTTACTCTATGATCTAGGGGGAAGGAGAGTCAACCTTTAGGTTGATAGCGCATTTGTGAGCGCACTGGTGTTATAATGATAGCCGCCGCACATGGGTAGCCGTGTGGTCCCCGGCAGAGTAGAATAGGCCACCCTCACTCTTACCGAGGTGTCGTAAAAGGCGACTAAGGTAAAGCTGCTGGCATGATCATCAGCACCCAGAGAAGGAAAACTCTGCATTTATATCAAAACCCCCGCCAACCCGTCTGCCAAGCGTGGTGAGTATGGCAATTACCCCCTCATTTGAACGAGGGAGGCCCGTGCCCCAGCAATGGGGACTTAAATGGGCAGACGATGATGGGCACCCATCCATAGGCGGCTACAATTTCTCACCATGAGGTGATCCGTCTGTGCGTCTGCCACTTATAAGAATAACATTATCGTCTGGTCAATTGCCTGCGAAGTAAGGGTAAGCCTTAAACAGATTATGCTGGAACAAACCAAATCAGCTCCAAGGATAATAAATTATTTTTCTAATTGGCTCAAAATATAGTCCCAAACCGAAGTCAGGACGGACCACTCGTCTCTAGATAAAATGAACCCAAATGGCCACGACTCTTAGCACAAGATTGATGTGAAACCCACACAAAGAGAAGAATGATTACCTACCTCCCATTTTGACGTACTGTTTAGGGCTCAGGTAAGCTTAAGTAACGAAGTTAAAAAATGGACGCTTATTTTTTCGACTTAAAGGCCGATTCGACCAACCTTATTCCGATACTAAATCTATAGTAGGTATAGTGCTGTCATTCCATACAAATCTGATGAAATACCATAGATTTTTCCACGGATAAAGATTGGTCGAATCGGGGCTTAATCTTTTTAACATTACATGAAAAAGAGTTAGTGTTTTAGCAAATAGGAAAAATAACTTCAAAACCACGCTTTATTAAATGTAAAAGCGTTCAAAATCTTTTGAATGACAAGATATTTTGACTACGTTGGGCGATGGCACTAGGCTAGCACTTAAATTAAGGTTAGGTTAAAATATTTATCAAATTTTGAAATTACTTATTTCAGGTTTTACTTTCTATCTGTTGTGTTTATAAAAAATATAAAATAAATTAAAACGTCACATACATAGTAATATGGAAACGATACAACTAAGGTACTACAAAACGACCATACCCATCACAATTACCTGTTTCATCATTAGTATTGGATTAAGTAACTACTACTCTGTGACCTATGAGGGGAACCTAAGTAGACATGCTCACTCAAATGTCTCTGGGGTGGTGGCGCTATGTGGCGGGTCATTGCATTCCCTCTAATATGGTTGAGTAAAACACATACGTCATACTTGTGAACAGGTGCCACCTTTGGGGACTGGTCTGCTTCGGTTTACCTCATAATATTTATTTTATTATTTCCTTTATTTTATTTTGTGTTACAATTAAACTGTAGAGTAACTGGCGAGTTTCTTCCCGGATCTTCTCGACCAGAAACAACTTTCCGAGCCGTTGGTAGAATTGCATTATGTTTATTTATTTTTTTAGTATATTTTATGTATTAGCATATTTATGTATTGACATGTAAATTATACATACATAAGTGCTTATAAATAGTTTTAAAGAAGTGTAGTGTAGTTGTAAGTGCTGTGTATAAGCCTATGCAAATAAAGAATTATTTGACTTTGACTTTGATCAACAAACATTTGCATTAGTACCAGAATAAAATCCGCGACCCTTGCGTCTCAATCGGCGCTCAAACCACCACGCTAAACCAATCTTTACATTAGGTACCTTCTAAAATATATTGTTTTAAACTTTCATGGTCACTAACATTAGTATAGTTATTTACGGGAAGATTGAGTGTTGTGTGTCGAGAACAGGTGCGAGAAAATAGTTAGTTGGTGATCAATGGTACCGCAAGTGCGCGTAGTAAAAGACTGCGAAGGAGGGTAGACCGATATATCTGCCAGTAACAACTTACCCGCAAAAACATCAGTTACTCCGTGACCATGGTGCTTGCAACAGTGCCGGAATATCAGAAACTCAAAAAGATAAAGATAAAAAATTCTTTATTCAATTTAGGTCCACACAGAACACTTATGAATGTCAAAATAGGTACATAATATCTACCGCTGGTTCGGAATGTCGATTTCTACTGAGAAGACACCAGCAAGAAACTCAGTAGTTACTCTTTTCAAATATTGATGATGTTACAGAGTTTCAATTGAGAAGAGAAAAAAAATACAATTATGTAAGTTAATAGACTACTATGAATAACAACTGAAAAGAATAATCAATTAACATGACCAAGAATCCTTATCATTTAAATAGTCTTGTACACTATAGTAACCTTTATTCATTAAGCAGGTTTTAATATGAGGCTTAAACTTATCCAGTGATAGGTTAATGACATTTTGTGGTATCTTATTAAATATCTTAATACTTAAGCCAACAAACGAATTACCGATTTTACTTGACGACGAAATAAGATACATATAAGAAACATGTGAAAATAAGAAACACAAAAATAAGATACATCGTAGAAATCGCGTTAATAACTATTCTAACGTACTAAAAATGTTTGCCTACACAAAGCCTAAATATCTGCAAGCTACCATAAAATAGACAAGGAATGGTTATTTTCTGTCTACACCTATAAATTGAACAACATTCAATTCTCTCCTGGAAACCAGAGCAAAGCTGAAATTGTATCTTGGAAATGCCTTTTGTACCTCTCCATGCAGGGGCACTATTTCCTTTACGCTCTAGTAAATCGCAGTGACCGGTTTAAAATTAAATAGTATACGTGTAAATGTGTGTAGCATTTAATTGTATTCTACTCCTGTAAAAATTTTGTAACTCATTATTTATTATTATCAATTTTTATTCTATGTGATAATTGGTAGACGAGCAATATGGCAGTGAGACTTGGCCTGTACTTGAGCGACACAAGCAGAAATTGCATGTCACATCAACATGCTGCGGTGGATGTGTGGAGTCAGACCGCGTGAGAAATTCACGCACGCGTGGAAGCCTCCACGTCCGTGACATAGCAGAGAAACTGCTGGAGAGTCGCCTACGTTGGTACGGCCATGTCCTGCGAAAACCAGACTGCTACGTGGGGAAACAAATGTCTGGCCATGCAACCACCACCGGGCCCCGGCAAAAGGGGTACGGGGACGACGTAAAGGAGGATGCTTGCCAATAAATTGACTACATTGGATGCACAAGATCGTGCGAAGTGGCGGAGTAGAAGCAGGAAAGTGGTCCCCGGGCTCCAGAGCGACGGCTTGGGACGCAACCGGGACTAAACGCTAAGATGATGATGATGAAATGTTAGACGAGCACACAGGTCACCTGATGGTAAGTGATTGCCGCCGCCCATGGACACCCGCAACAGTGGAGTCACAAGTGCGCAGCTACCTTTAAACCCCCCTTTACCCCTTTTTAGGGTTCCGTAGCCAAAATGGCAAAAACGGAACCCTTATAGTTTCGTCATGTCCGTCTGTCCGTCTGTCCGTCTGTCCGTCTGTCACAGCCGATTTACTCGGAAACTATAAGTACTACAGTGATGAAATTTGATGGGAATATGTGTTGTATGAACCGCTACAAAAATATGACACTAAATAGTAAAAAAAAGAATTGGGGGTGGGGCCCCCCATACATGTAACTGAGGGATGAAATTTTTTTTTTTCGATGTACATACCCGTGTGGGGTATCAATGGAAAGGTCTTTTAAAATGATATAAAGTTTTCTGAAAAACATTTTTCTTAAAGTGAACGGTTTTTGAGATATCAGCTCTCAAAGTCGTAAAAAGTATGTCCCCCCCCCTCTATTTTTATAACTACGGGGTATAAAATTCTAAAAAAAATAGAGGTGATGCATGCTAATTAACTCTTTCAACGATTTTTGGTTTGATCAAAGTATCTCTTATAGTTTTTGAGATAGGTTGATTTAACTGTAATTTTGGACTTTGCTGCTACGGAACCCTTTGTGCGCGAGCCCGACTCGCACTTGGCCGGTTTTTTTTTATTGCTTATAGTAGGTAGACGAGCTTGCGGCCCATCTGATGGTAAACGGTAACCGCCGCTCATAGACATCAACAATGCCGGAGCACAGTCATGCCGCTGCCTACCGTGAGAGAAGAACTCTTTTCAAACCGATTGGGCATACGGTACCCTCACTCACTCAGCTAGCCCTACTGAAAATTAGCGTCATGACCTTTTTCAGGGTCATGACATAGGCTGAGTGGGCGCCATTTATGTTGGAGGTCACAACACACAATATATTTGCATTGCCTGGTTAATTTTACCCTTATTATTTTGTTTTTCCTTTGTTTTGTTTTAATTTTTTCTGTATCTATTTTTTGTTTGTTTGTTCTTTTGTAATAGATGTTGTACTCGTATATAGTGTTGTGATGACCAAAATATATATTTTTTTCTTTCTTTCTTTCTTTCTCACTCACGCAGCGAAACACAGCACAGTGCAACTTAACCTGCTGACCGAGCGGTGTTAGTCATTGAGAAACTACCATGTACCTTATTTTAGAGTTTCCGAAATTTCGGCACTGTTGCAAGCGCCATGGTTACGGAGTAACTGAAGTTTATGCGGGAAAGTTATTACTGGCAGACAAACCGGTCTACCCTCCTTCGCAGTCTTTTTACATGGTAGAAATCCCGTAAATAACTATCCCAATGTAAGTGAAAATGAAAGTTTAAGGTGACGGGTAGAGCAAACTATCGACGCCAATCGATTTTAATTTTTAGCTACTAAACCGGATCTATTTAAAAAAATTCGGGTTTACAATCTCTCGGCAAACATTTATACTATTTATTAAATAACCATGCACAAATGTTGGGTAAGCGAAAAATTTATTCATGCCAAAAGCGGCCACTTTTGAGGGTAATGCAAAATTCGAGCGCAAAAGCAGACCAAACAGTAAAAGTATTAAACAAATAGTATAGTACCGAGAGATTGTAACCCCGAAATTGTTTAAAATGGATCCTGTTTAGTAGCTAAAAATTAAAATCGATTGGCGTCGCTAGTGTGCCCTACTCGTCATCTTAAAACAACACGTTGAGAAACTATCCGAAACGTCCAAGTTTCATTACAATATGTTATCGCTCACCACGCGCCGTTCTAATCGTAGAAATTCTCACGTCTTCAATCACGTGATTGTCCGAAAAATCGTAGCAGTTTTATTTCGAACATTTGAAGAAGAAAATAAATCTCATGACGTAAGAATGTGTTTTGCTCTGTATCTTGATTCTGTTGCATTATTTAGTGGAATGGTGTCAGTAAAATGCGATTTATGGGGCCCTGTCCGATTGCTGCCGGGAATATTGAATAGAGGTTCAACCTCCGAATAGTCAGGGTGGGTTCACCGTCTGTTTTAAAAGACGGCGAACTTGACGGTCAAGCTGTTTAACAAAAGTTGACGGCTTGCTTGACGTTATTATACACGAAGACTTTTAAATCGGTGATCAGGACCTACTGATTCCGACTAGGTGGATGATGGCTATTGCTATAGTAATAGTAGTTACATGTTTTCTTTTTGTTTAGGTTTTATTTAAAATTTTATTAGATATCTAAATTTAATTGGAATGTATGGTCTTCCTACATTTTTATGAAGTGAAGAAGACACGTCATCAATCATTATTGATAGATGCCTACTTCATGGAACAGTTCTTGTGTCCTTCTTGAACTGTTAGTTTGGATAAAATACATTATCATATCGTAACGTTCAATATTGGAATACGGATGAGCCGGAGGCATGTTTAAATTATTACGATCAAGATGTGTAGAAAGCTATTTTAATTTTCTTTAATTTGTTTTATTTGACGTTGTCTGCCATTTGAAAGTTTTCTACCAATAACATGAAAAACTTTAAATCTCTAATGAGGTTTGTTATCATTACTGTACCTGTACTTATGAAGAGGTTTTATTTGTAACAAGGAGGAGTAGGATGACCATATTCATAGTTATTAACTTTAAGTCCCAGACAAGAAAAAAAAATGGAACGCTGACATGTAACTACTATTACTATAGCAATGGCCATCATCAACCTAGTCGGAATCAGTAGGTCCTGATCACCGATTAAAAGTCTTCGTGTATAGCAGACATGTTCATGCACACTAATGTTTATACTGTGCGGGGATCTAACCTACATAAATCTACTACTATGTTATTAGGTATACTGCCTAGCTGAAGCTGAGCAAAGAAGGTATTTTACTTGAGAGAGACCGTGTCGTAAACTCCTTAATTAAATTCACCCGTTCACTCCTTACAACCTAAGTTTCGTAACAATTTTCATATCCGCATTAAAAACACTTCCATTAGTTTATATAATTTACCGTCTAAGACGTCAATATAATTAAATAATATAATAGTAATAGCTAAGATGTTTTTCAAAACACAATAAGACGACTACATCCTATAAATCCTATAAACGACTACTATATCCAAACTGTTCAATAGGTATGGTAACCGTTTCTTTGGTGACAGAACATTATAGAAAAGGTTCCATACCTATTGAATAGTTTGCCTGAGGATATACGCCGGGAACAAGATAAAAATAAATTTAAAAGAAAACTTAAAACATATTTTTTAGCTAATTTAGAGTAACATATAAGTTTTTTTTTTTCAAGTTAGAGACTCGTGATTCCGCAGACAAGCCATGCAAATAGGTTTGCGGGACTACTGTACTTTAATGTAAATGTTGTTTGTTTAATAAATAAATAAAAAAAATAACTTCAAAGTTCTCTAGAATGATTTTATTTTGTTTTAACAATACACAAGGTATAAAATGCACTTCAAATTTTAAGCAATCTCGAAAAAGATTATTTTTTTGTTAGGTAAAACTGCCGTTTTCATCATTCGTAACTTTGTATTGGTCTGGGTGTTTTCTATGTAATATAAGTATGTATTTACAAAAGAAAATTATTGTATGTATATATTTGTAATTCCGCTGTTCTGATATCCGTAACACAGGTGCTTGAGCTACCTATCTCGGAGTCAGATCAATGTATGTGATGTTGTGAAATATTTATTTTATTTTGGAATAAAAAGTGATGTTCTGTTCACATATAAACGTTGTCCGGAAAAGCAATAGAAGACTAGCATTTATTACTCAACAAATTTTAAAAAATACTAAATATTTCCGCAATCAATACCTTTTAGCTAAAAGGTATTGTTTGCTTGATAAACATGTAATTTTGTCAAAACACGATAGTATAACTATATTTTGTCATGATAACTGGAAAGAAAATAATCAAAATAGAAGGAAACATTTTTAAGTACAACCTAACCTGACTATTATTAACTTACTCTATTCTGTAACCCTCCAAGTATCCAATAACACCAGATCCCTTTCTGCTCACTACTGCTCGAGTTTCAACTGAATGCGATGAAAAGATTCCACACTTATATTCTATAGATAGCGCGTTCTTGTATAAAACTACCTACACTTTAAATTGGTTACTCGTAAATCTCACTCCTTAGGGAATCACCTTTTTATAGGGACAAAAGTCGGTGGGAAGAAATCTTTTCGTTTTTGAAGATTGGCTTCCTGATTCTGCGATCTTATTGTTACAAATAATATAGAATGTTTCTTTGTAAAAACGATGCAGAACGATGGTCACTCAAAAATTAGAACACTCCTTCTATGGGAACCGTCTTTAAAGGGGGTCATTTTTTAGGAAACGCGCTTAACTAGCGCGATGTAAAAATGCACAGTGACATCTACCAAAACAACACTGAATCAACTGCTTGATTGCTTTTTACAAGCTCCATCAATCGAAAAGCGCTAAACTATTTTTCTCATACTAAGGTAAAATGAACTAATTGAAATGATGGCCCTAGTATCGATTAAAATCTCTCTTCTCAAAGATTAAAATAAGCCACTTACCGTACGCAAGAATGAAACATCATCTTGCTCGCTCGCTCCCCCCTCCGCTTCCGCCATGATTCAGCCGTTCCGCTCAACTGTCAGAGATCGAACGCGCTACACCATTCCTCTTGAAATGCATAACTGAAACAAACAAACAAAACATTTAATTATAATCTGAATCTAAGAAAAAGAACTTCTATAAACATAGAAGATCAGCTACTTTATGTAAATTATAGAAAATCCTTTTTCAGTAATCGACCAACTTTCAGTTGAGAATGAATAAGTAAAAAACGTTATGACTGTTTTTACCCGTCTGATTTCGCGGATGATCATGGGCGGCGTTGATTACTTTCCATCAGGTGACTCGCATACTTGTTTGTCCGCCTCTAGCATAAAAAAAAGACAACGACAAAGACAAAAAGGAAGCGTAAAGTCTATGTATGTAAGTATGTACATTTGTTTGTATGTTCAGGTATGTTCCAAGATTCTAAACTACCCAGTCGATTCTGATGAATGAGGTATTTTAGTGTACTATATATATATATTCAATGGAATAGTAAGTAAATATATAAAAGGTTGTAGGCTGTAAACGAAACTTTTATATCTACAATTCACCAATAATCTATAATATAAAAATGAATCGCAAAATGTGTTGGTAAGCGCATAACTCAACAACGCCTGGACAAATTTGGCCAATTCTTTTTTTAAAATGTTCGTTGAAGTCCAAGGATAGTTCTTACGGCAAGAAAAAATCGAATAATTGTCGGGAAACCCCTAAAAACAGCCTTTTTCTTTTTCAATTTGAGTTTTATTGCTATTATATAAAGTTCATATTTGTTGCCACATTACATTTTTTTTGACAGGACGAAGTCTATCGGGTCAGCTAGTACACAATAAAACTTTTCTATTGAAACTGTGTCAATTCCAATCAAAACCAATTCCTGTGAAAGCTCCCGGAATCTGGGCTAAATTGAACATTAGTCCCATTCTAACCAAAAATACTGACGTCATTCACCCCCCCCCCCCCCCCCTCGGTGAGGGAATGACTAATGACAACTGCCACGTTCTTTGGAATTACTATTCTAATGATACGTTTGCTGTAAATTGAATTAAAACGTGTTAAGTGAAATATTAGGTTTATTCATCACAATTAAAGTGAGTGTTTTGTTACATTTGCTGTTGGATAAGCATTCATCATGAAAAGTTACGAGTAACCACGATGAACTCTGCAATTTTGCCACTTAAACACTTCAATTAATTAGTAGGTCATCATAAAAAAAATATGACTGCCTCGGTGTCGCAGTGGTTAGTGGGTCGCACTTTGAAGCGGTCGGGCCAAAAATTTGTACCTTCGGTAAGAAATTCTTAGTTTCAGCCCGGAGTCTGGAAGTTGACGGTCTAGTACCCCCGTGCCTCGGAAAGCATGCTAAGCTGTCGGTCCTGCGCCCGATCCCTCTCCGATCGTGTCACAGTAGTGTCCCATAGGAATATAAGGGTAAGGGAATAGAGAGTGCACTTGTTTTCGTTGTTAATAATATCCTCCAACCGATTACGTCTACGGCGGCTAATCTCTACGATGCAGCCGCGTACGCAGGATATATTATAGTGCTCAAGTATGTGCGCAAACACAAGTGCACTCTCTATTCCCTTACCCTCATAATCCGATGGGACACCAGCGTAACACGACCGGAGAGTTATCGGGCGCAGGACCAACGGCTTATCGTGCTATCCGAGTGCGGGGGTACAAGACTTCCAGACTCCGGGCTGACACTGAGAATTTCTGAACAGAAAAACTCAGGTACAAATTATAGCCCGACCCGGGGATCGAACCTGAGCGCAGCCGTCGCTTTACCCACTGCGCCAAAGAGGCAGTCAGAAGATAAATAGAGTGTATCTCTGATGAGATTAATAAATGAAAGCAATTTTGAAAACGGAGAAATGTGTATTTTCTAGAAGGAATTTCCAACCAAAGACAAGGTAGAACGAGTAACCGTTTAATTATCTATACATCTCTATTGCCATAGACTAATAAATTAGAGATCTCATTTATCAGTTTTTATGCCAGAGGTAAAAAGTACACAAATAGTCATAGCAAATTAAAACCAACGCCATTTTTCTACAGAAAACCACTCAACAGTGCAGTGTACACATATAAAAATTTGCATCCGTATGCAGCTAGCTACGAACCGCTACGGATCCTCTCGTAGCTACAAAGGGACTACGAAACAGCTACGGCGTAGTCGCGATCGATCGTACTATTTTTCTTAGCTGATTCAAAAACATGATATATTACATTACATTACATACAATATTGGATTATTTAAATCATTATTTAGACTTTTTACTTTTATCGTTTAGTGAAATTAGACAGTTTGAGTTAATGATTCTGTGCATGTAACCATGATTCATAATGAAACAGGCCGGTCAGTTTTCGGTAAGAAATTCTTAGTGGCAGCCCGGAGTCTGGAAGTTGGCGGTCTTGTACCCCCGTGCCTCGGAAAGCACATTACGTTAAGCTGTTGGTACTGCGCCCGACCCCTCTCCGGTCGTGTCACAGTAGTATCCCATCGGAATATGAGAGTAAGGGAATAGAGAGAGCACTTGAGTTTGCGCACACTCTTTAGCAATGTAATATATCCTGCGTACGTGGCTGATCTTTGAGATTGGCCGCCGTAGCCGTAATCGGTTGGAGGATAATTATTATTATTTTTAATTCCAGTATCTTTATTAACGTCTTATTTGTAAAACATGTACACCATTCGTAAGTTACCGTCTAGATATCACTCTATTTCATTATGAAGATTTTACATGTATGACAGTAATCTGTTAGTGTACCTATAATGAATAAATAAGGTGAGCGTGTGAACTTCCTTGTGGAAACTACAAGTAATTCAAGTCTTAATTAATTCGAGGTGTAACTGGGCCAAGAGAAAGCCAACTGAGCCGGCTCATAAAGTTGGCTCACACATCTGAGCCACCCTGAGCCGAGCTCTGTTGACTTACAACCTATGAAACAACTTACAAACGAATAGAATACAGTGCATGTATTACAGTACCGGAGAACTCATTTGGTGGTCGAGTTATTTCGGCAAAAGATATCTACTATATGTTTCGAAGTATTTTTTTATGTGATAGGTGGCAGACAAGCAGACGTATCACCTGATTAAGCGATTACCGCCGCCTAAGGACACCCGCGACATCAGAGAAGTCACAGGTGCGCTGCCAGCTTTTAAACCCCCCTTTCCCCTGGATTGGGCCTCCAGCACCCTCTTTCATGAAGCAGAAGTAAAATGTATTGTAAAAAGTCATAAATCAATATATTTTATTAATATACACCGTGCATTATTAATACCTGAGAAATGTCTCGAGCGCATTATACTAATATAAACAATATTTTTTCCTTAAGGTGACGGGTAGGGCACACTAGCGGCGCCGATCGATTTTGATTTTTAGCTACTAAACGGGATCTATTTTAAACAATTTGGGGGTTACAATCTCTCGGCAAATACCTATACTATTTATTTAATACTTATAGTTAACTGTTTGGTCTGCTTTTGCACTTAAATTTTAGATTACCGCCAAATGTGGCCGCTTTTGGAGTGACTCAATTTTACACGTATGCGTTGGACCCAACATTTTTGCATGGTTATATAATAAATAGTATAAGTGTTTGCCGAGAGGTTGTTTAAAATAGATCCCGTTTAGTAGCTAAAAATTAAAATCGATTGGCGTCGCTAGTGTACCCTACCCGTCACCTTAAGAAACATAGGATATACAACAAATATAGGATATGCCTGTGGAGGAATGCTTATTATAATGCGTTAATGTTAAATTTATCAACTTCTAGGACACTATCAAGGATTGGTACATTTACCTTAATGCTTACAAATAATATTTTTAACGTCCATGGCCAGTTGAGAAAAATGCCACAAGAAATTCAAAAGTCGTCCCTATATAACACAACACGAGTATAATAACACAGATAAGATTATTCAAATGGTTTACTAAACTTGACCAGTGCGGATTAATCGACAAAAGCCGTCTAAAGGTACCTTTACCTCGAGGTTGAGGTCACGCTAAACTATTGACCAACCACAATCCCAGAGCATCCTTTAAATAATTCCATAACACTTGTAACTTTACTATTCCACGAAAACTGTTAAAATTAACTCTTATTATCTTACCAACAGGAGTTGTACACGCAGCAAACTGTCAAGAGTTTTCTACTCAACATGAAAGCAAAATTGGATTTTACAGCTCAGGTAATACAGCATAATTTAGTTAAATTACTTTGGTGGAAATGCAAGTTTTTAGCGCTGACGAATGTGTGCTCCATGCCAATTAAAAATAAAGCAAAGTAACAGTCAAATTTATCGTAAAAATAAAGATTTGCATGGAAACCATGAAGTTAGTTGGTGACGCAGAATTAGTGGAGGGTAAATCCCAAAGCCTAGCTCACCGAAGTAGAGTGGCCTATCTATCGGTTTTTTATAGGATACATTTTGGAGAGTGTTCGAATGAGCTTCACGACCTGATACCACCTTCTCCTTTCTACCACCGGACATTGCGGAAGACGACAGGAATCCACCCTTACACTGTGGAAGTTTCACCAGCTCGTACTAAGCGTTTCGCTTCTTGGTAAGAACTGCTAAGGAATGGAACAACTTGCCGGCTTCTGTATTCCCAGAGAGCTACAATTTGGGTGTCTTTAAGTCGAGAGTGAATAGGCTTCTTCTGGGTAAGCACGCTACATCTTAGACCTTATTTTCACTTTCCAACAGGTGAGATGTCAAGGTCAAGTGCAAAACCATTTAATATAAAAAAAAACAGTAAAATGATCCTCGTATTGAAATATGACACCAACTGCTAAAAGTCTTTGGCTTTACCAACATGAATGTTATAAGAGAAAAACTATCCGTGTAATAATTTCCCACCCCTAAGCATAAGTGGTCTACTTCGAATTTGAAAAGGATGAATTTGATGAGGAAGTTAAAGATACATCATCATCAGCCCATTTAAGTCCCCACTGCTGGGGCACGGGCCTCCCTCAATCACATGAGGGGTAATTGCCATACTCACCACGCTTGGCAGACGGGTTGGCGAGGGTTTTGATATAAATGCAGAGTTTTCCTTCTCTGGGTGCTGATGATCATGCCAGCAGCTTTACCTCTGTCGCCTTTTACGACACCTCGGTAAGAGTGAGGGTGGCCTATTCTACTCTGCCGGGGAGCACACGGCCACACGTTTAAAGATACATTTGTTGGATTTGTTACATTAATTCGTCAAATAAAAGTAGAAAAATATGAAATAGAAATTTAACTCAACTTTTTTTTTTTCCTTGTTTTTATAACTGCTGTGGCAAGATGTATTGTGTCTGTTTCAACCCTTTAATGCTTACAATGTAGGTTAGCCGGTATTCGTCGCTTTTGTTTTTTTTTTTGGTTTTTTTTTTTATGAGTTAATTGTAGTATAAGTAGGTTTATTGTATTGTATGGTTATGTATGTATATTTAATCATATTATATATTACTCACATGTATGTTTATGGATATAAATTTAGTTAGCCGTCATACATATTTCTGCATCGCCTAATGGTTGACTGGTAGAGAATGCTGTATAGCATTAAGTCCGCCAATTGTACTTCACTTTCTTGTGCAATAAAGAATAAATAAATAAATAAATAAATAAATAAATTCGACATAAAGGGTGTATCTGTGAACATTTACATCCCTTTAACTACGTGTTCTACCAACCATTCTGAATTAAATTTGTGCTAGGACATTTCGAAATTCGTCGAGAATTTTTTCGACTCCCCATACAAAATGACCCAGTCACGTGACCGATTTTTTAATGCGAATTTCAAAAAGTCATAGAACAAATGTTGTTCTGAATGGTTGGTAGAACACGTGGTTGGAGGGATGTCAAGTACGTTTAAAGATACATACAGGATGTATCTGTGAACATGATACACCCTGTATGTATCTTTAAACGTACTTGAATATGATAAAATAGATGATTCGAAGTAAGACCACTCATGCTTATTTCCCACTGGGGGTGCGATTTACTCCATGAACTTATTTTCGCAATAAAGTCGATTTTGTTTATCCAAAGTCGGTATAGCTATACCATATCTAACGAGTGAATGAATGAATGACATTATAACGACAAACATGTTGCTCGCGTACAAAAACGGACCTAACATTATTTTGTGCATGGTTATTTAATAAATAGTATAAGTGTTTGCCGCGAGGTTGTAACCCCGAAATTGTTTTAAATAGATCCGGTTTAGTAGCTAAAAATTAAAATCGATTGGCGTGTGCCCTACCCGTCACCTTAAACCTACCGACCATCAGAACACCTTAACTCATATCATTCATTATTAATGAATGAATTATGTACTCTGACGTCTGCCTAGAGCCCACAGTCTGTGCCACAGTATTTGCGTTTAGTATAATCAATTTTTGCCACAAAATTTAAGTATTGCTGATTTATTTATTTATAAGATCACCAACAAAATTTACATCAGTACATGATACAATAATAACACCAGAAAATTTATAAATCAATCTAAACGAAACCTTATTTATAGGTGACAACGGCATGCAATATTGACAACAGTAACAGTAGGTAGTGTTGAAGAATGAATTAAATATTACTAAAATCAATTTCACTACAAAGAGACGTGTTTTTGACACCTTTTGGGGAGAACTAGTTTTTTAAATTTAACTCAAGAACCACAACTTATATCGACATCAGTATTTTTAGATTTTATGTTATACTGGCGAATTATTCTGTTTAAGGGGGAAAAATTACCAACATTTGATTTGGAGCTCCTCAAGTTATACCGAGATGCTCATGGCAACCTCTTTGGGATATTAATTTTTACTTTAGACAGCAGTTCAGGGCAATCCAAGGCTCCATTTACCAGTTTGATGATTGAACAATGATTTAAAAATTTCAAGTTTTTGTTTTTTATCAAATCTGGCGTACTTTAGCATATTTTACTATAACACCCTACAGCACGGAAAAGAAGGCCAAACTTGGTAAAACCTTAGGTCGTCAAATGCTAAGCTGTTGCATATTCATGATGACGGTAAATTAGCACACTGCAGTATGCAGTAATAAGTTTAGGTACACACGGCATCACGTCGAGTTACCCTTGTTAACCTTTGGACCGTCCTAATGTCTGGGGCACATGTGCTATTTTTACACTGCAGGGGGGTAACTTGATCTGACGCTGACTGTACGTCAGCATCAAAATGATTTTAGCTTTCAAACCTACCATAAATCTGAGGATGAGGTCCTACCAAAAATATATGTTGGTAAGTCGTTTATGGCAGCTAATCTCAGCGATCAGCTATCAACGCAGGACATATTATAAGTGCACAAGTGTGTGCGCAGACACAAGTGCACTCCCCATTCCCTTACGCTCATATTTCAATGGGACACTAGTGTGACACGATTGAAGAGGGATCAGGCGCAGGACCTACGGCTTAACGTGCTCTCCTATGCACGTGGGTACAAGACCGCCAACTTCCAGACTCCGAGCTGAAACTGAGAATTTCTTAACAGAAAAACCCAGTACAAATTTTGGTCCGACCCGGGGATCGAACCTGGGACCCCAATTGCAGCCATCGCTGAAAAGCCCACTGCGCCGACGAGACAGTCAAGAGAGCTGTATGTCAGTGTACGCCAAGGTACTTTCCTACTTAAGGGCCATGAGGGAGATCCGCTGGAGTTTAGTCGGTATACCTCTGGCCAGCTTCTCGTTAGGAGAAACCTCCGCCAGAATAGAGCCCGACATAGCCCTCCTGCTCCCCAGCAGGAGGGTATGCATAAGGCGCATTCCCCAAAGACAAAAAGTGTACGCCAAGGTTCATTTTCATTTGTTATTCGAAAACAAATTACAACAAATGAAAGTACACTTGAAAGTATTGTGTTAAAAGTGGAGTGGAGTCGTAAAGTTATGTCACCGTGGGAGAGCTACGTTTCGGCATGAATGCGCCGGCTCGACCGGAGTGATACCACGGCCTCACAGAAAACCGGCGTGAAGCAGCACTGTGCTGTTTCGCTGCATGAGTGAGGGTACCGGAGACCCAATTCCGGGGGAAGTGGGGTTTAAATTGGCAGCGCACTTTTGACTCCACTGGTGTCAAGGGTGTCTGTGGGCGGCGGCAATCGCTTACCATCAGGCGATCCGTTCGCTCGTCTGCCACCTATTACGTTGGTTTGAACGCTAAGATTGTTTTGGTGATGACTGTACTATTTGCGATTTGTCTATAACTGATTGTCCGTGATTTCTATCTATTCCAGTAATTCACAAACCTAAATGTTCCGTACAATAATCACCAGGGCCAATAGTATTTTTTCATAGAAATCTTGCTTTCAATTCGTCTAAGCAATTTCACCTATTGTCAATAAGAAATCATCTTTGATACAATAAAATAAATAAATATTTCACAACATCACATACATTGATCAGACTCCGAGATAGGTAGCTCTAGCAACTGTATTACGGATATTGAAGAAAGAAAGAAAGAAAATATTTATTATTATAGACATTACAACACAACATATAGCAATTATAAACAGAATACAATTTGGCACAAACAGAAAACAAAACATAAAACAATTAAAAATACATAAAAATAAAACAAAAGGAAAAAAAAAAAAACAAAACTATATTCAATCATGTCCAGACAGTGCCAAATGAATATTTATTAGAACCAACAGCGGAATTACAAATACATACATTGAATAATTTCCTTTTGTAAATACATACTCATATTATACAGAAAAAACCTAGACCAATACAAACAGACATGTTCATGCACACAAATGTTTGTACTTTGTGGGGCATCGAACCCGCAACCATTGCACCATGTACAGCGTTTACTACCACTAAATCCAATCGATTCATCAAAATAGTTCGAAAAAAAACTGTTCAGCAATTCGTCTATGCAGTCCTATTGTCAACAAAAGCGTAACACGACCCAATTCAATAGCGTCACCTTCTTTCTTCCTTGTAATATTTCTGTGAGCTGGTTGTAACCTCTATACAACCGAAATATATGACCTTACCATTCCAGGGAGATCTAACAGCCCGAATTCTTTCCATTTCCTCACACGACAATATTGGGGTTGAAACACAGTGAAAGTGGAAGCAGTAAGTTTCTTTTTTTTTATTTCACAACATCTCATACGTTGACCTGATTCCGTACTAAGTAGCTTAAGCACTTGTGTTACAGATATCAGACAACAGAGGAACACAAATATATACTTAAATACATATATTACACCCAGACACCGAACAAACACAAGTGTTCATCGCACGAATGTTTGTCCAGGGTGGGGATCGAACCCACGACCTTTGGCGTAAGAGGCAGGGTCACTACCAATTGCGCCATCCGGTCAGTCAAAGTAAGTAAATGTCATTTACATTGAATTTTAAATAACAAAAGAGCAATAATAAGTGGTTGACGACCCGTTTGGATTAGTGGTAGTGAATGCTGCCTTTGGTGCAATTTGTATGCATGAACATGTCTGTTTGTATTGGTCTGGGTGTTTTCTATGTACCTATTATAAGTCTATATTTAAAAGAAAAGTATTAAATGTAGATATTTGGAATTCAGCAGTTCCGTGACACAGGTGCTTGAGCTACCTATGTCTGGGTTAGATAATTGTATGTGATGTTGTGAAATATTATCATATTACTAAAGTCAGATTTTTAATGAGACGAAGTAAACTGACACATGTCAATGTATCTTTTTTCTAATATGGCTCTACTCGAAGATAATTTGCCAATGTCAAGTAACTTATTGAGAATAAGTAGGTAGTCAACGGTTGAAGTCAGTGAAAGTCACAGTCACTCAATAAAACGCCGGTGTTTTTACGTTTTCGACCTGCGGATTCAGCGGATATCACTCTAAAAGCAATCGCGGGTTTTAAGACTCTATTAGTCCAAGCAAGTTGTCACGAGACAACTCACTCGACACACAATAGCAGTGTTAAAAACGATACAATTCAACGATTCTTAATGTCAGGATCACTTTGCGGCACTTCACTGCACAAATAAACACCAAATTTGCACACTAAAAACCACTAGACACTAATTTAAAACCTTTGAATTGGATCAGCCCACGCGGTTTGTTTTAAAATTAAATTAAAATTAAATTAAATATTCATTTATTTCAGATATTCAATCCATATAAAATGTGTTAGTAACATAATGAACTTAATTTAGTGTTAGTACTATTGCAGAAGATATCAGTAGTTTATTACAAATATGGAAATCGACACACCGGGGAGTGTAGCTGCACCCAACCCTAGCCCTACCCACCGAATCAATCAATGTGTCATTCCCATACATTTGCAAAATGCAAAATGTGACAATTTATAGGGATTTGACATTTGTATCGGGCAGTTTACTTTGTCTAATTAAAATTCCAACTATAGTAATATCTTCTTGCTGATTTAGCTACAGTGGGTCTCTACGTACTTTCGTTTATATAACTAGTGTGTGCGCAAACACAAGTAGGTACACTCACTTCCGATGTGACACGATCGGAGAGTGATCGGGAGCGAGATTTAGAATATTATACAGGGATTGATAGAGAGGCGGAAAAGAGGGAGACGGCAGACGAAAGAGTAAGTACCGAACAAATGACAGAGAATACACAGCCAAGCGTTAGGTATTGCTCGTACAATATTTTTATGTACGTACAGCTACACATCCAACTATACAAAACTGTCATATTTTTTCAGTCGATTCTCACTTTAATGTTTAACGCGTTCGGTTAAATATCGATAGGGGAATTTTAACAGATTGAAGTGACCTAATGTGTGGCTGTCTGTAGCTACATCATCGTCATCGTCAGCCCATTTAAGTCCCCATTGCTGGGGCACGGGCCTCCCTCAATCACATGAAGGGTAATTGCCATACTCACCACGCTTGGCAGACGGGTTGGCGAAGGTTTCGACATAAATGCAGAGTTTTCCTTCTCTGGGTGCTGATGATCATGCCAGCAGCTTTACCTTAGTCGCCTTTTACGACACCTCGGTAAGAGTGAGGGTGGCCTGTACCTACATATATGCTCGTAATAAGTCGTAGCTTCCTCTTCTTATTTATAATTTCCCGAAAAATATTACTTTCTTTTAACTTGCTTTTTTTTTGAGATTGCAAAATTGCTAACATACAATACATTTGAGAACTAACCGTGAGAGAGCCACGCCTCACAGAAAACCAGCGTAAAGCAGCACTGTGCTGTGTTTCTCTGCGTGAGTAAGGGTATCGGAGGCCCAATCCGAGGGGAAGGGGGGTTTAAAAGGCTAGGCAGCGCACCTGTAACTCCATTGGTGTGGCAGGTGTCAATGGCGGCGGCAATCGCTTTCGATCAGGCGATTTGTCTGCCACCTATCACATAAAAAAATACTATAATCAATATGAAGGAGGTTGTGTTTTTTATTCAATAATAAATGTAATCAATCTATAATAATCTTTTGCACTGTGGCAGAGGTACTTCTGAGCAATACAACTGGAATGCACAAATATTCCACCGTGCAGGCCTTCCGAAAACTTTCTGATTTATTTTCCGAAGAAACCAAGTTCATAGTTTTAAAATGTTGGTCCATTTGGTTTGCAAACACGGTGAGAGACGTAGATATGTAGGTAACGTTATTGCACAAAATGCAGAATTTAAGAACTAGGCGCGAGGCTGTCTGTAAGAGATTGGTATTAGCGATAAGATCGCCTACATTGTAATGTGCAATAAAGAGTATCCATCGATCTAGGCATTACATGCATTTATAGTCCATTCAGTATCTGAAGGTAAATAGGACAGTTCTATTTTGACATTAAAAGTGAGACGCTCCTTTTAAACCTATCCGATATTTTTATGAATCGAGAATATTTTCTGTAGAAATGTAATCGATTTGTTTGATTTTCAATTTTAATCAACATTTTATCTATGCATTTGAACTATCTGGATATGGAATACAATATGAAAATATTCTTAGTAGTACACACGCAATAAATGACAAATAAATAAATAATATGCATCTTTCATCTGAAGAACCATCTACGTAGTAACTATTTTAAGTTCTTGTTTAGATTAATTGAGAAATATTAATACTTGTTATTTTGAAAGAATAAGTACAAAAAAGATAATGATTTTTACAACGTAATATTTTGATTACTAGAAAGATGAATGAATGACACGAAACGTTTGAACTGTACTATTCACCTTCAGATACTGAATGGAGTTGAATGATGAACAAATCACTCATCTTCTAATATCGACACGTAATATTATACATTTTGTGTGCCTTGATTCAGTCCAGTTAACTCAACCTACTTTTGGTCTAATATCATTTGAGGATTTTTGGTTGTTTGTACGGACAACTTACCGAAACGTGTCCGATTAAGGAGGCTCAAAGTCACCCAGAGAGCAATGGAGAGGGCTATGCTCGGAGTCTCCCTGCGTGATCGTATCAGAAATGATGAGATCCGCAGGAGAACTAAGGTCACAGACGTAGCCCAAAGGATTGCATGCCTCAAGTGGCAATGGGCAGGGCACATAGCGAGGAGAACAGACGGCCGTTGGGGTGGAAAGGTCCTCGAGTGGAGGCCACGTACAGGAAGTCGAAGCCGTGGCAGGCCTCTTACAAGGTGGACCGACGATCGCGGGAATCCATTGGATGCGGGAGACACAGGACCGATCTGTGTGGAGAACATTGGGGGAGGCCTATGTCCAGCAGTGGACGTCTATTGGCTGAAATGAAATGATGAATGATGTACGGACCACCACAATCTTTCTTTCGATTCAAATCATATCTAAATGTATTGTTCAACGTGTGGTTGTCTTACATCCGATTGCCAGTACATGTAGGTGGGCTTGTAAGTACTGTAGGCTGACGCAGTCGCCATGAATAAAGTTCGCCTGAAATATTAGTTTGTTTGATACTTGGGGAGAACTTGAGCCGTTGTTCATAAATTCGTAACTTGGGGTTGCATGGATTTATCATTTCTTGAAACGAAATTGAGTAGGTATGCTGTCGAACATTTACCATGTTACTCGTAGAAATATTCCTTTATTCTTTATCAACAAGTTATATTAGATACTGAAACATTTTTAAATGCTATAATTAAAATCAGGGAAATTTTTTCACGCTCTCCAGTTCATTGTGTATTTTTTGCATATAGAAAACCTCGACATCAGTGAAGTCACAATTGCGCTGCCAACCTTTAAGCCCCGCCCTTTCCCCCGGATTGGGCCTTCGATACCCTCACTTGCCCTATTATTTATCTTAGCCCGCTCAAATTAACTTCAAAAATAGGATTATGGTTTATTTATATGTATAAACAAAGCTAATGGCATGTATGTCGGGAAGACTATAACAAACCCTCGTTCCAACGAGGAAAAGATCAAATAGAATCGGTTTTTTTGCATTTTTCAGAAGCAAGTTACATCATGAATAAAAAAAGTAGAACAAGTTAAGTTATTCATAATCATTATCGTTTATTGCATGCCACATTGGAGTACAGATTCTTATAAAATAATATATTATAGTACTTACATAGGTGTTTTAAAAGTACAACGTAGCGCCCTGTAAGGGCATTGCAATAGCTGGGGCTATTCTATTCATCTTTACCCATATTATTATAATAATTATGTACTTAAATCTAATTTTATATTTTAATTTATACATTAAACAAACTTATATAATATTCGTTTGGAAAATCACCCTTTGGGAGATATAGCGATGCAAAACGTGAAACTAGTTGTGTTCTACTATATTAGGGCCACTCCCCACTTTAGGACGATGAGAGTGGTGCCCAGGGGTTTTAGTACGTAAACCCACTGCCCCCGGCGGACGGGTATGCGCTATATGCGTAAATGTTTCTACATAAACGGTGACACATTATGTAGAACACAACATGGGAACATTTTGGAACGTTTTCAAAATTGTAAATTTCATACATAAAAGCCATTTTCCGTCGGAAAAATATGTGTGTTCCCAAAGGTGTTGTGATTAACGGGAATTATGGAGTCTAGCGGACTCGATCGGTGTTCCGTACAAATACTCTTGATTGGTATGAAAGCCCCAAATCAGAAGAGGAATTTTCACTTTGAACATTTATCGGGTTTTAACACTAATTACCTAAGAGTCTTCATCTTAGCGTGTAATCCTCGGTCGCGTCCAAAGCTGTCGCTTTGGAGCCCGGGGTACGCTTAGACCATGATTCAGGATTGGGGGGGTCTGATCGTTACGATAAAGCGACTGCCGTCTGACCTTCGCAACCCTTTTACAGGGGAACCAGAACAACTGAATCATGGTAACACGTTTCAGAAACTTTTTCCGAAACGTGCAGGTTTCCTCACGGTGTTTTCCCTCATCGCCGAGCAGATGGTAATGGTAGAAATACGCACATAGGTAGATTTGTAAAAAACCATTGGTGCATGCTCGGATTCGAACCTCGACCACCTGCGTGGAAGGCGCGTTCGTATCCATTGAGCTACCATCGCTATATCTATACTAATTACCTAAGATTGTCAGGAAAGTGACAGAACCGTGTTCTGTAAGTTTAAAGACTATTTTCAAAAAGGCTTAAAATTAGTCACTTCCATGAAAATAGTAATATAAGTAATAAAATTAAAGGAGAATAGTACGAACGCTCTGTTGGTGTAGTGGTTTAAGTACCGGGCCGTGATCTCGGGGTCCTGGGTTCGATTCCCGGGTCGAGCAAAAAGTATGTTTTGAATTTTTCGAACATACCTAGATCGGATTTGGGCTCACCAATCCGCATTTGGCAAGCGTGGTGATTAGGAAGCCTAATCCCATCATAGTAGCGATGACTTGATTTCTATGATGCAGGCCTTTGCCCTGCAGTGGGACAGTATAGGCTGATACTTTTAAGTTTCAAAGGGTCGTCACGCGGAAGAAACAAAAGTTATACGATGAAAAAGGAACCCTAAAAGGATTACATCCGAGCGATTGAGCTAGGTCGGGACACGTCATAGGCTGATGGAGCTTACGGCCTACTCATTCTAATCCGACGCACACGTTTATGACAAGGACGGAAATAAAGTAGCAAAGGTAAGCTGGCAGTATACACTTAGATATATGTAGCTTTTAGCGTCCCTGAGGGCTTATTTTCGAGCAGTCGACAATAAAGTCGAGTTACAGAGTTGTATTTTTTTTTATGTGATAGGTGGCAGACGAGCAGGCGGATCGCCTGGTATAGACAAATCTATGAAATCTCTAAATTCGACTTGAATGTCGAGTGTAGATACGAGCATTGCCCCTCTGATCTGAATTCACTCACACATTACAATAAAACAGTTCTACACGGTCCCTATATTTTATATAGATTTTCTAAACGTAGATAAAATTAGATTAGATTTAGACTGTATTTTGGGGTAGTGGCAGAATACCAGTGTTTTGTTCGCTCGGGCAAAGCTATACACTGAGCCACGGCCTTTTTGAACTGCTGCAGCGCACACACGGATCACAACAGGTGAACAGCTTATTGTTGTTTCTATTTTTTTGTTAATTTTAATTCCTAATTGTTAATAAAAAAACAAATGTGTGTCATTTGTTTTATCTTAATGTGTGTATATGCAGCAGTACAAATAAACGTTTTATCTATCTATCTATCTATCTATCTATCTATCTATCTGATCTTTAAGAGACTTAAT
This sequence comes from Marasmia exigua, assembly GCA_019059595.1. Classification (NCBI taxonomy): domain Eukaryota; kingdom Metazoa; phylum Arthropoda; class Insecta; order Lepidoptera; family Crambidae; genus Marasmia; species Marasmia exigua. Next base: position 7,151,448 of record CM032487.1, on the reverse strand, counting down.
GGAACTCTTAATCATCATCACCATCATCATCATCAGCCTATCGCAGTACACTGCTTGACGTAGGCCTCTCCAATTGTTCGCCACTGTGATCTATCCATAGCTTCTCGCATCCAGCTCTTGCCAGCCATCCTGCGCAGATCGTCCCCCCACCTAGCCAGAGGGCGTCCTACATTACGTTTGCCAAGACGCGGTCTCCACTCTTAATGTAATTTATAAAATTCCAGATGATCTTTTTTTTTAACTATAGCGGACAAACAAGCACACGGCACACATGATGGTGATCACCATCACCCATGGACATCTGTAACACCCGAGGGTGTGATGCCTCGATGCGTTCTATATGTCACAGGTTAGAGAAATCCGACGTTCTCATACGCCAGTCGTCAGTTTAGAACCGCTCGCAATTATGATTATACCGAAGACAAAATATATTTATACATATTCATCATCATCATCATCATCAGCAACCCATACACGTCCACTGCTGGACATAGGTCTCCCCTAATGCACGCCACTGCTCCCGATTTTGGGCCACTCTCATCCAGCCCACACCAGCCAGCCTTCGAATGTCATCATCCCATCTTGTCGCAGGGCGTCCTACACTAGGCTTACCGAGTCACGGTCTCCACTCAAGGACTTTACGGCTCCAATATGACCAGCCCACTGCCACTTCAGTTTGAGGAAATTATACATATTACCCGCCGAATTTATACATATTACCTACATAAAATGTGATGTGAATTGCGATGTTCTAATCTAACCAACGTTGAATTTAACTAAATAACCAACTAGGTTAGCGCAGCGACCTATAGGGATTCTTGGCCTGCGACAATAAGAGCCTCCATTTGGATCGATCTTGCGCCGCTTCTTGCCAATCATCCAACGTTGAATTTCGGCTCCGCTGGCTCAGCGACCCAGATAGAGGCCTCCGGAACAAGAGATCGCTACTTCGGCCGATTCTGCGCCACTTCTCGCCAGTTATTGACCAGGAGCCTGGCGCAGATCAGTCTCGACGACGTCCTTCCAGCGATACCTAGGTCGGCCAACTGAGCGATGATTGCTACGTTGAATTTAATTACGCAATTTTGCATAATACAATGGCGTGCGTTTCTAAACGAAAGACGCTGTACGTAAACGGTGGATTTCTTTAGTAAACCTTCGACAGTCCCACACTGATCATCTGGTTCCAAACTAGGATATTCCCTGTACTATGAGAACTAAATGATGATAGGCAGGCGTATCTCCCAGTACACCCAAACCCGACACATTATGTTATTTATGTGATAGGTGACAGACGTGCGGTAAGCCATTGCTGCTGCCCTTAGACCAGTGGAGTCACAAGTGCACTGCCAACCTTTACCCTCCCCCGAATAGAGCCTCCGGTACCCTCACTCACTCGGCGAAACATAGCGTAAGCACTGTTTCTTGCGGGATTTATGTAAGATATGGTACCACTTCGGTTCTTCCTTAATTAAAGCCTTTCTATTTGTGCTGAAGCGTGGCTCTTTCACAGTCGAACGCTAATAATTAAGAAAAGTTTAATAAACAATTCCACACTTGAGCACTAACATCCATCTTAGTCACTAGTTGGTATCTGCCGAGACCACTCTGGGCACACCGTTTGGTACAAAATGTGTGGGCGAGGCAGCCGAGACAGAAAGGTGACGGCGGTCAAACATCTAAATAATAAAGAATACTATTAGTGTCTCAAGGTTTTTTGTAGTCATAATTACTGAGTTTAATAACAAACTAAGCCAGCTACGTTTATTATAAGGCTGAGGGTGCAGTAGCTTATAATTATAAAGCATGTAACCTGTGTTCCACAATAAAGTTTATTATCATTATGTAATTCTTTTTGCAGGCTGGAGCAGACAAATGTGTTTTAACCCCCTACGAAAAATCGACGGATGAACCGATCTTGATTTTTTTTATTTGAAAGGTCAATTGATCGAGTGGTCTTAGGTATGATAGATGGAAAATGATCCAAGACGGCCGCCGCTACAAAATGTAGGATTAAATTAGACAGCCCCCCTCTATATAGGTATCAAATAGAAGGTTTTGAGTAGTGGAATATAATACAGTATGAAATTCAAATCCAAGATGGCCGCCCCCGTAAAATGGCCAAATAGTAAACTAAAATTAGAGTCTCTTTAAAAAGCGAAAAAAAAAATTAAAAAGCCCCGACCAAAATTTTAAAAGTCCAAAAATAAATTGAAGCTGCTGTTGACAGTCCTACGTTACGAACATTTTTGGCTCAATATTGTCGAGTAGGGGGACCGCTCCTTACCTACCTATAAACTGTGTGCTTTAACAAAACGTTATTCTAATAGTTTTAAAATGTTTATCGGAGGTTTTTAAATATTAATTTATTTTTTATTCTTTTGTTTTTAATGTTTCTTCGTTTTGTTCCTTTTTTATTAACGTTATTTATACCTTTTTTTATTACGTTTGTGCTGCTTGTGCCTGTGCTATGTTGATAATGTGGTGTGTCGTGTGTTTAGCGAATAAATGTTTCTATCTATCTAATTTTTCTTTTTTATTGGATCTGTATGTATGCGTCTTGTTATTCATGTTCACGTTTTATATGTACTTTTCCGTTTTATAATAATATTGTCAGTATTTTTTTTCATGTTGTATGTTTTACTATGAGTCGTCGCTCGAAGGTACAGCCTGAAAATCAGCGCTGCAGCGGCTGCTTAGCAGTTGTTGTAGCACATGCTGAGGCTGAAGCTTGTTGGCCGCAACTTAATAATGTTTTGTCCTTATTTAGATTTGTATGTAATGTGTTGTGGTCAATAAATTATTTCTTATTCTTATTCTTAAATGACACACCTAAACTTTCAGTACTTGTCGGACATCGTAACTGTACTTTTCCATTTAATTTTAGATAAAATTGGAGCTAAAGTGATCCATTAAACTGATGGATTTTAGGGCATCAGCTTTCGCTCCTGAAGTCATTTTCCACGTCTTAGCGGAGATCGAAGAGCGGAGATATGTACGTAACATTTACTTAGCAAAATAGTCTTACAAATGTCTCTGCTTCTTAACACACCGTATTTTTAACTACGGAATCAGGTCAACGTATGAGATGTTGTATGAATTATTATTATTTTATTTTTCTAACTAATTGATTTTTGAAACTAATCGAAACAAAGCGAGGGCTGGCCACTACCAGCCCTTCAATTTCGTTTCGATTAGTTTCCAATCATACTAATAGATGGCGCTGAGCGTCGATTGCATCGCGCAAGTGTTTTTCGGTTTACCTATAAGCGTTGTCGTGGTCTTCAGAATTTACAGTTTTTGTTAGTGACAGTTCAACCTACCTACAGACCGACCAAGATCAGACGGCACTTCATGTGACATTGACAGAGGGGCATTGTAAAACGTTTTTTTTTTTTCAAAATAGCATTAGCTCAGACTTTTGCCACGTGCCAAATAAATGTGATCGGTCTGTATAACATATAATCCCTACTTTATTTTCTTCTTAATCGAACAAAAACAATAACAAAAGAATATTCGGGATTAAAACCATCAGAAACAACTTTTGTTGCGTTTTACGATTAATTTATCTTCGTCTGTCCGCCATGATGTGGTTGTATGAGGTCGATAGACGCAATCAAACTCACATCAATAATACAGGCAGCTCGTCCCGGAGAGGGAGTTCCCAACTCAAGATAATAAATTATCTGGGCATAACTGGGATAACACGTAGACTACATCCCTAAATTAGACATGTCCTTTTTATTTAAGAATATTTACCGTGAACATTATAACCAGGGTCTCTTAAGAGGCTAAATGAGCGATGGTAGCCGGTACTGGGAGCTTAGGCATATAATAATAATATCTATATTATTTATAAAGACGTAAATCCTACAGACAGCGGCAACGCTTAGACTCGTAGGTAATCTGAAAACACGAAACGCTTAGGTACGTAATCGACGCCTAGGGCCATCTATTGGTCTAAAGTGGAACTAATGTCCCGACACCAAGTTAGGGCGGGCCACTAGTTCGAATCCGAGCCCATAGACGAATACGGTTAGCTCAGCGATGAGGGAAAATATCGTGAGGAAACCTTCACGCCCAGATAATGATTATGAACGTGTAACCATAATGCAGTTGGTTTGATTTCCCTGTCTGTTTCCTCACGATATTTTCCTTGGAGCTAATCGTAGAAATATGCACATAAATAAATAAATAAATATTTCACAACATCACATACATTGGTCTGCTTCCGAAACAGGTAGCTCAAGCACCTGTGTTACGGATATCAGGAATTACAAATTAATACTTTTCTTTTGTAAATACATAGTTATAATACATACAAACACCCAGACCAATGCAAACAGACATGTTCATGCACACAAATGCTTGTACTGTGCGTAAATAAATTGTTAAAAATTATGCATTTCTCGGATTTGAACCTAAGACCCCCGTCCAGAAGACACGCGTTCTTATCCACTGAACCAGAGCTCTGTCTATTTTTCAGCCGAGCGTATCTAAATGAATTCCTCATTCTTTTGACAAAATTAAAAACAAAAAGCTCCTCCATTTTAAGGTCACTTCATTGCGTGCTTGGGATATATTAACATATTAGGCCGAAACTTTGTCATGTCGACGAATAATGCCGTTGACCTCGCTATGCTCAAACACAAAGATACTCGTGCATAATGCGCTTGTTATCATAAACAGAGATGTAAATATTATTTTTTAAAAAGGCCGGCAACACATTAGCTATGTCTCTGATTTCGCGGATGTTCATGCTTGCTCCTTTGTCCGCCTCTAGCACAAAAAAAAATTTAACTAACAATTTGTAGAAAATTAAAATACCTATAGTTACCCCCTAACCAGGCAACTAGACATCATTTCATTGGTTTTCAACCTTATCGCATCTGCATAAAGTTCAAAATCTGATGGTTCAACGTTAAATACCGAATTATTATTTTGAAACGCTGCCCACAGGCATCGTGCCCAGGAGACTTGCCGTGTTTCCTTTCTGAATGGCAAAACATATACTTACCTATGCCAGCGATTTGGAGGATATATGTCGGATAATTTAATATTTTTATAGATTTTTTTTAATTTTTTAGCTGTCTCTGTAAACGATCTTTAAATGTCAATGTATGTCAGGTAATGAAAAAAGAAGTTGTCAGATTTAATGATTAACGAAAAGATTTGTTGTGCAAAAATAAGAGTTGTTTTAGTGGTAATCCGCTGAGTTTTGCCTGAATTATGCATTATCCCTACATATATTTATTTTGTAAATATTTATATATATATATACTTACGTAAAATATTCGTATTTTCTGAATAAATACCGATGCCGATATGGTCCGACGATATTGTGACGGCATGCGGGGAAACAATGGATAAGGCTGGCCAAGAGACCGAAGGGAATGGCGTGATAAAGAAGAGGCCTTATACTCAGCAGTGGGTGGATGTGGGCTGACATGATGATGATGATGAATAAATACAAATATTTTACATATTTCTCTGGTGTGGCTGATGTCCATGGGCGGCGGTGATCACTTACCATCAGGTGACTCGCTTGCTCGTTTGCCTCCCTTTCTCATTAAAAAATGTACTATATTGATACATAAAAAATCGAATATAAAAAAAATATATTTTCTACTACTATGATTCTACTCAGTAAACTGCAAAAGAACGTATTCACATTTTAGTACCTTGTCATAATAACTAGCTATCTTTTTTAGGGTTCCGTAGGCAAGTGGCAAAAAACGGAACCCTTATAGATTCGTCATGTCTGTCCGTCTGTGTGTCCGTCCGTATGTCACAGCCACTTTTCTCCGAAACTATAAGAACTATACTATTGAAACTTGGTTAATAGATGTATTTTGTTAAACGCACTACGATTTTTACATAAAAATTGGAAAAAATAAAAAATGGGGGGGTCTCCATACTTGAAACTGACACTCAATTTTTTTTTTCATTAAACCTATACGTATCTATGGTATCTATGGATAGGTCTTTAAAAATGATGTTGAGGTATTTAACATATTTTTTTTAACAATACTTTGCGCAAGAGACGCTCCCAAAGTGTTAAATTGTGTCGTGGCACTTCACTGTACAAACAAACACCTAATTTGTACACTAAAAACCACTAGACACTAATTTCATCATCATCATCATCGTCAGCCCATTTAAGTCCCCACTGCAGAGTTTTCCTTCTCTGTGTGCTGATGATCATGCCAGCAGCTTTACCTTAGTCGCCTTTTACGACACCTCGGTAAGAGTAAGGGTGGCCTATTCTACTCTGCCGGGGACCACACGGCGACACTAATTTAAAACCTTTAAATTGCATCAGCCCACGCGGAGTGTTTGACTCCTACCGCCAAAATCCCAATCTTACCCTAATCAAACATATTAGGTTCAATATCAATTTTATTGAAGGTTGCTAGATTGTAATAAACCGATGTGTGACTGACAGTAAAGACGCCGTCAGGTAAACTTACCCCCCTCCCTGCAGTACAAAAATAGCACTTGTACCTCAAACATAACGTCGGTCAAAAGTCCAACAAGGTTAACTCCACGCAACGCCGTGTGTACATTCCACTTGCACGGACAAAACTACATACGTAGGTAGAGTAATATCAAACCCAGGCAATATCCGGATTATTGCATGTAAACGGGTTTAATCACGAATTTATGGCTGTTTGGTTAGTTGAATGAGTTATGCGAAAGATTACCACGCCTTATAACTACGAACATGGACGTATAAATACATGTATCGGTAAACACTAAGTACCTATTTATTAGATAGATAGAAACATTTATTCACTGAATAATACGACACACCACATTTTACAGATAATAACGCAAGAAGTATAATCAAATCAAACACAAACTAAAACAGCAAACACAACATTACAAATATAAAAGGAGACAAACAGAGAAAAAAAAAATTAAAGAGAAAAAAAAACAAAGTAATAATACGGCTTCTCAAGCCGGGCACTAAGTATTTGCGTACAGGTGTGTGTGTGTGTAAGGTATGTCGCGATAGTCAGTGAAAAGTAGCTCACTCAGCTTCGGCCATGGCTTTAGGTAGGAGTACCTTCAGGCCATGGCGCTGGTTTTATGTGAGCCCTAATGTGACGCACGGACGATATATGTGGTACATAAATAGTTTATATGTATGTGTACATAAATAGTTTATAAATAAATTAAAGACAATGTTCTGTCCAATAAAGGTGTACAAATAAATATACGAAAGGGAGAAAACGCCCTCAAGAAAGACCTCGCCAAGGCGTCCCATAACGAACGAGAATATACCTGTCGCAATAAAGGAGAAACATAGTGTGTGTGACAGGGAGGGGAACAATTCAATCGTAACCTCCAGTTCGCACTAAGGCCCCAGATGCTCTGGAGGGACGAAGTGAATATTGGCTCGAACTCGAACATTTGTGTGCATGTCGTCTGTTTGTATTGGTCGGGGTGTTTTCTATGTATTTACAAAAGAAAAGTATTATATGTATAGGTACATTTTTAATTTCGCTGTTGGTTCTGATATCGTAACACAGGTGCTTGCGCTAACTTATCTCGGAGTCAGATCAATAATAATAAATAAATATTTCACAACGTCACATACATTGATCTGACTCCGAGATAGGTAGCTCAAGCACCTGTGTTACGGATATCAGAATCAATAGTGGGATTACAAATATTTACATATAGATAGATAGATAGATATACTTTATTGCACAAAATACACAACTTAAGTACTAGGCATTACAGAAATTTTGTGTACAATATAATACTTTTTTTTTGTAAATACATACTTATAATACATAGAAAACACCCAGACCAATACAAACAGACATGTTCATGCACACAAATGTTTGTACTGTGCGGGAATCGAACCCGCAACCCTTGGACCATAGGCAGCGTTTACTACCACTGTTCCAAACGGGTCGTCAAGATCAACGTATGTGATGTTGTGAAATTTTTATATTTATTTATTAACTGGATGCAAAAAGAATGGCAAATGCTAAAGGAGGCCTACATTGAGTAGTTGAAACAGGCTAATGAAGAAGAAATACCTACTTACCTATTTATTACAAGTTGAAAATTCTTCATAGCAATCTACAAAGCCCTAACTTCCCCCTCAAAGTGCTAATTGTGCGATTCCCCGTGCACTGCGGCGTTGTAGTCAAATTTTGCGGCTAAGCTCCTTTGCTCAGATTTACCACTTTAACCAGCTGGGGGTCTGTGTTTGCTAGGGCGACCATGTCGATATAAAATACAAGGTAGAATGGACAATACGACAAAAAATATATTAGCATTTTTATTCGCTTTTCGAATAAAGAAAGAGAACAAAGATGACGCATATTTTTTAGATATCATCAAATGTGTTTTTATTAAAATATTTATTTTTTAATTATTACAAACATGCGTATTAAGTGAAATAGTCCTGAGGTTCAACTTATTGTGATGTCGGTGCTTTAAATAAGTTTAAAAACGAGAATATACCTGTCGCTTCCAAACAAAGGAGAGACACAGCGCGTGTGAAAGAGAGGGAAAATCCGATTCGGTCATAACGTCTGCTTTAAATTAGGCCCTCTGGGGTGTCTTAATGGGCGGAGGCCGTAGGCCGTTCAAGATACCAATGGAAAGATGTGGTCGATTAGGATTTGCGCGGACTCTTAGTGAATGACTAGCAGGAAGTGGCGCAAGACCGACCGAGATGGAGGCTCTTATTATCGGAGGCCAAGATCTATGGGTCGCTGCGCCAATCTAGTAGTTAGTTTTGACAAACCCGAGATTACGTCTTGCGTCTGATTCGTCCGTTTGTGGTATGGAAACGCTTTTTTTTATTTAATAAATTATGGGCTGTTTTCAGCTCCTTAAAAAGCCATATCCACTTTATTCTTTCGTTACATGATGTCAGTGTTACTACATAAATAACCTTATTTCAAACTGTGATGATCACGGTATAATTTATAATCGTAAACCGACTTAACAGCCATTTTTTTTTCCATTTTCTAACCTATGTCCATGGTCGCCCTGGTGTTGTGTATGCGGAGTTTTGTGAGCTGTGTTTATGATAACGTTGCGACTAACGTGTGATATCATACGACTGTCGCAGAAGCCGGACTCGGCTAACATCTGAGCCCTACTTTGGTATGCAAAGAAAATGAATGTCTTAGTAGCAATATTTATTTAGTCCAGTCACTACATAGGCTTTAACGGACATTGATATAGAGGTTCCTCATTGTTCCTCTTCTCATCTTATAGTATAATTCCAGGTTGCGTCCAACGCTGTCGCTCTGGTATGCTTGATTGCACGATTCAAGATTTGGGAAATCTGATAATTACAATGATGCGACTGCGAAGAGTTCCCAGTCCAACTGAATCATGGCTACCCGTTTCAGAAACTATCCTAAACGTGCAGGTTCCCTCACGATTTTTTCCCTCACCGCCGAGCTAGATAGATTTGAAAAATCCATAGGTACATGCTCGGATTCGAATCACTACCCCTCCGTATTGAAGGCGCATTCGTATCCACACAAAACCGGCGTGAAGCAGCACTGTGCTGTGATTCGCTGCGTGAGTGAGTACCGGATGCCCAATCCGGGGGGAAAGGGGAGTTTAAAGGATGGCAGCGCACTTTGGCTCGCGGCGGCAATCGCTTATCAGACGATCCGTCTGCTCGTCTGCCACCTATCATATAAAAAGCCGAAACTTCCTAAGCCTTATATTCTCTCATTTCCTACGGACGGACTGCCTCGCTTAGCGATCTACGCCTATTTGGGCTCAGCCTGTAGGCTGGAACCTTCATCTTTTCTAAAGAACCTGATTATCATACGATTTCAGTTCGGTGAACAAACGACACGTCCCGGGAAATGTATTCACGCACAATTGGTAAAAACCGGCCAAGTGTAAGTCGAACTCGGGCACGTTGAGTTCCGTACCATTATAATGTTAATTAAAGAGTGAATTTTGATGAAACATAACTAAATGGTTGCAATAAATGACTTGTATTTTATTTATTTATCGTATTGATATTGTAAAGAAGTCACATTAAATATCTATTTTATTTTATTTATTTACTTATTTATTAAGGACAGCCAACAAAACATCACTTAAGTAACATGACTCATACTCTAGTACTATGTACAACCTGTGCGGATAAAGAATGGGATCAGAAATGGCGGCGTATCTATTTACTTCTCGCTCGCACACTATTTACGTCTATGGTCGCACTCGTGGGGTGCACCTAAAAAAAATCTTCGACTTTACGGGTACGGAATCCTTCTCTCTCTAGTCGGTCCCTGATTACGGAGGCTCGTGGTCACTGGAACTCACCAACCAAACAAACTTTCTCCATTGCTTCCGATTGGAAGTAGCCTTCACCACGTCGTAGAACTTTGGTAGGGATGAAGCGATTTGCTTCCACATTTATAATGCGGACGGCTAAGGAATGGAACTCTCTGCCGAGGTCTGTTTTTCCTGACCACTATAATCTGGGCATCTTTAAGGCAAGAGTGAACAGGCATCTTTTAGGCAAACGCGTATCATCCTAGACCTCATCGTCGCTTTCCATCAGGAGCCCAATTCTCGGGTTTGTGACATTTTGAGAACATGGCGGATATCACCCGAAAACCATACAAAAAAACGATGTTTTAGTGATATATGTCGTATGAAAATAAATGTCGTTGGCTTATTGACCAAAAAAAAAAAACTTCTTTTATTTGGTCAAACCTGGTTTTGGTGATCGGCCTCATGAACAGTATACGGAACCCAAATAACTAAATAGTTATTCTCAACGATTTTGCATAAGCACAGATTTTTAAACAGACTTTTTCGCCTAGCTTTCGAATCCCGATTCTAGAGTACAAACTGTGCGGATAAAGAATGGGATCAGAAATGGCGGCGCATCTATTCACTTCTCGCTCGCACACTATTTGCGTCTATACCCGCACTCGTGGGTGTGCGAGCGAGAAGTGAATAGATGCGCCGCCATTTCTGATCCCATTCTTTATACGCACAGGTTGTACATATATTTTCTTGGACCATGATAGGATTTGGCAAGTTTAGTCTGGTTATGGAGGGATTGTCCTCTGACCTTCGCAAACTACGCAGTGGAACCTGCCAAGTGGATCATGGACAGATCTGTAAACCGACTGTCGAATTATAGTTTTTATGGCACAAAGAGTGAGTGAAAATGGATGCCAAGTTCGGTTTTATGATTTGGTGGAAGAAATACAATTTAATCGAAAAGATTATCTGATGAATATATTAATTGTTGTCTGAGGCGTAACTAGCAAAAGGATTAGACCGCTAGGGAATATTGTGCCCTCATTTTTCATATTTTTATTTATTTATTTTCCACACTTACAACTATCCTAACAGGCTAAACCTAATACTTATAACTGATTACAAGTAAAGCAGTTTTAGTGAATTCACTCAGAGAACATGAAAACAGATCATTTTTTTCTGATATTTGGTTGAGGGTGTGCAGTGCGCGCGTCAGAGGTGCCTTGCCGAGCAGGTTGGTGCGCGCGCGCGGCGCGGCCAGCAGCGGCGGCCGCCGCTATTATGTTAAAATAGTATGCGCGCGCTCTTTCTTTCAATAGACGAACGTCACACAGCTGCAATGCTGTGTCCTCTTCTATCACATGGGATGGCTCGCTCGGAGCTCTCTGTCGCACGCATTACCTAACTCGCAGCAATATTTAACTTTTTAAAATTCGTCAACCGGCATTCAGGACTGATTTTTCGCAGGCAACCCTATATCACCGTGTTCGTGATGAAATAATCTTTCATTTCTGTAAATTTCATTCATTAACCAGACCGGTGCAAGTTACTAGTCGCGATTACCTGTTTCTACCTGGCTACCGAAGAGTTGTGACGGGAAAAACGTAGGCAACCTAACATTTGCATATTCTATGGGCTTCATACTTTCGATTGGTATGGAATTTGTCTATTAACCAGACCGGTGAAATGTTTAAAAAAAATTTTTTTTTAATTATTAATTAATTATATATTGGACTGAAATTTTTTAGGCAAACCACTTACAATTTATTTATTGACATATTTTATTGAATATAAAATCATTTTCATCCATTAACCAGCTCGGTGAAGGTCGTTTCTAAGTGGGATCTTGTACTAAAAGGTAAGCAGCGCACTTGTGCCACCACTGGTGTTGCAGATGTCCATGGGCGGCGGTAATCGCTTACCATCAGGTAATCCGTCGGCTCGTCTGCCACTTGTCTTATCATAAAATATATCTTATCATAAAAAAATACTTTTGATTTCTAGTTAGATTCACAAAGTCGTCATTAGACTCTAATTTCAAGATCTCCTTACAAATTAATTCTTCTCCCAAGTTCAGCAGCAAACTGAACGAGCAAACTGGAATACAAATACAACTGAAGATAAAACCGTAATATTCATCATCATCATCATCATCAGCCCTTTTAAGTCCCCACTGCTGGGGCACGGGCCTCCCTCAATCACATGAGGGGTAATTGCCATACTCACCACGCTTGGCAGACGGGTTGGCGAGGGTTTTGATATAAATGCAGAGTTTTCCTTCTCTGGGTGCTGATGATCATGCCAGCAGCTTTACCTTAGTCGCCTTTTACGACACCTCGGTAAGAGTGAGGGTGGCCTATTCTACTCTGCCGGGGACCACACGGCAATATTGCATTTTATGAACTAAATCCATTGTAAAGTGTTATGTGTTTATTCTCCGCAAAAGGATCGTGTACAAGATTGCACGAAAATGCAAATTCGCTTAGGTGTGGACTATGAAATGAAACTTTCATTTATGACTTAAAACTTTTACTGTCGGGTTTTAATTTTTTTTATTAACTGTGTATTGTGCAGTATGTATGCCTTTAAAACATATATGTGAAATAAATACATTTTTCACAACATCACATACATTGATCTGACTCCGAGATAGGTAGCTCAAGCACCTGAGTTACGGATATCAGAATCAACAATGGGATTACAAATATATACATTTAAACTTTTCTTTTACAGGTCCAAGTTCTGAAATTGAAGCTAGTCTGAAAGGTCGGCTCTAGTTGAAATTTATATTGACCTTCGTTGACCTACACGCTCTACTCTTATAGGCCACCCTCACTCTTACCGAGGTGTCGTAAAAGGCGACTAAGGTAAGGCTGCTGGCATGATCATCAGCACCCAGAGAAGGAAAACTCTGCGTTTATATCAAAACCCTCGCCAACCCGTCGGCCAAGCGTGGTGAGTATGGCAATTACCCCTCATGTGATTTGAGGGAGGCCCGTGCCCCAGCAGTGGGGACTTAAATGGGCTGACGATGACCTACACGCTAGGAATCATAGTTCGTCCGTATATCACTGTAGGCGCGCATATGTGTGCGTAGGCCGGTTAGCATGCGATATAGGCAGTTCTGTATCTATATATTTTATGACCTAGAGAGGCAGTCTAAAGATTTTAACAAATATAGAACGGGTTCCGCAGATATTCTCATTATTAGCGCTGGACTTATTAAACCCGTAGATACGAAAAGGCTAACAAGATAACGTAACATGCGACCCGAATGTGGGTCGCGGAAAATTATACCGCGCCCGCATTCAGGGACGGGCGGGGACACGTGCCAGAGGGGCTACAACGAAACGGAATTCGCTACAGTATCTTGGGGATGAAGATTATTTTTTCGTTGTTTCTGGTTTCCATATGTACAAGGGAAAACCTTAGTTTGGGACCAGGACAATGTATGTGATGTTGTCTATGTCTCAATTTATTTTTATGTGACAGGTGGCAGACGTATGACCTGATAGTAAGCGATTGCCGCAGCCCAAGGACACCCGCAACACCAGTGGAGAGAACCTTTAAACCGCCTTTTCCCCTGGATTGGGCTTCCCGAACCCTCACTCACGCAGCGAACAGCACAGACTGCTTCACGCCGGTTTTCTGTGAGTGGGAATGTTATCACCACAGAACAATTATAGTTTTCACTCCGTTCGAACCGACCCATACATGCCAAAGCGTGGCTCTCCCACGTAGGTAGTTAAGAAAAAACTTTAATTTCTAAAGCAAAATATAAGAGGGTCAGTGTAAATCTTTCTAAATTCTCTCGGTAGTGTAACCGTGGGAGAGCCATGCTTCGCCTTCGCTGTTTCGCTGCGTGGGAAGGCCGCATCCGGGGGATGTTTGGTAGCGCACTTGTGACTCCACTGGTGTTACGGGTGTCTATGAGTGGCGGGAGTCAGACCTGGAAAAACGTATCTTTAAAAAGATTGGAACATTTGCATCTGGCTAGGTGCAGAGATGCAGAACAGTGACACGCTTCATTTGGAACATCGACTCTCAGATAGATCCGTGATTCATTCTGGCTCACTCGGATCATTCGGATGATTCGGCTCATCGGATCATTCGGTTCACTCGGAGTCGAGGTTCATTTGGAGCGAACGTTAGCGATTCGGAACAGTGTATCATTTGGCTGAGTCGGATAATTGATTCGTTTCAGTAAAGAGTTATACAATTCTAGCGAGAATCGCTTACTATCAGGTGATCCGTCTACTCGTCTGCCACCTAGCAGATAAAAAAGGGCTTTAATTTCTACACAAAAATTCAGAGGAGACTAGGTTTGAGACTATCTTGCTAAATTATCTCAGTAGTGTAATCACTCCACTCTTCCATTTCCGGTAAAACGTGGCGTGGATGGATAACGACTTGAGAGTTCGAAGCGATGCGCGTCAAATCTATCAATCCAATGGATCCTATCTAGTTCTAATTTTTGAAGATATACGAGAAATCTACCGATGTTTTTTTTTTAATTTTATGTGATAGGGTTGGCAGATAATGGTTTGACGCCCTGTTGGTCTAGAGATTTAAGCACCGGGCCGTGATATCGGGGTGCTGGGTTCGATTCACGGGTCAAGCTAAAAGTATGATTCGAATTTTGCATTAGGCAAGCGTGGTGATTAAGCCTAACCCCATCTTTGTAGCGATGATTTGATGTCTGTGATGTAGGCCTTTGCCCTGCAGTGGGACAGAATATAGGCTGATACTTTAGGTGGCGGACGAGCGACGGTAGCTCAATGGTTCAAAACGCGCACAAGCGTGATATACGAAAAAAAACCGCATTATACAAAACGTTACTATCAATTAGTAAAGCAATTCTTTCACTTTTTATAGACTAAAGTCTAACACTAAAATATCGCGTGCCAAGGCTAGCTCCAGCCACAAACACTTGTAATATTGACGAATTAATTCCCGCAAACAGGGTGAAGGTATACCTGCCATATATCCTTGACGTCATGTTTTCTTAAATAAAATATTGTGCTTCAAGAAAAAGATGGATTACTTTGCGAAGAGCTCTAAAACTTGCTATATGTACAGAAGACAGCCATATACGAGGTTACTACGAGTAGGTACAATCTGTCAAAATATTGAACGAAATGTGTTTCTAGGAGGCGAATTGATTGAAGAAATTTTACAAATCTGTAACGTACTCTGAATACTCATTTTTTTAATTTCTGCCATTGTGTCTGCTAATGCCAAACCAAACACATTTTTAAATTCTGCCAATGTCGAGTGATTAAAGACACACGTTTTAAAAGAAAAGTGACCGGTATGGATGAGATTAAATTCTTCAGGATATTATTTTAATTGGAGTTCTTACATCATCTAAAACAAAAGAGGTCAATAAGAATGGAAACTTGACATTAGCATCTGTTTCTTCAGACCGGGCATTCTGTCGTCATTGCTCTATGCGCGAGCGCATCAACAATTATAGTGATGCCTAGATTAAGTTTGTTTTTTAATTTATATAATTGAAATGAAAATATAGATTTTAGTGATCTAGTGTTTCATTCAAGCTGTGAGTGTCTCGGAAAGTTAAGTACTTTTCGACGCATCGATCCAATGAATCATATCCAAAAACGATGCCAAAGTCACAGAATAATAAGGGATGTGAAAAACTTTATGTGGAGGAGCTAATCTCGGAACGGAAAATGTTCACTGATATTATTTTTAGCTTTCCGTAAACTCGGATGAAATTAACAAGAGCGAGTAAAAAAATATTACGATATTTTGTGTAGTTTCCGAGATAATTCATTTCAAAATATATGCCTTGAACTGTGACGTCATCCATCACCGTCACAGTATATCGTACCTAACACTTGCGTCGCCACATACTTTTCACCATAGACTAATTTATTAATTTATTTATTATTTGGAAGACTAACAGCTAAAATTAATACACTAAACTTATATCAATAACAAAAAGCAGTGCCAATAATAAGTCTCCGCCTATGGTTGTAACAATAGCTTCGGGAAACTAAATATAATTTAAACATTCTGGTGTCCCAGGAAACAGTAAACAAAACGGAAATTATTACTAATTATTAATGGAGAGAGTGCCGCCATGTTACACTTAATCAGAATGCATGTCCTCAGCGTAACTAAAGACATGCACTCTGATCCAGTGTTAAAGTTATTTCTTGAAATAATTTTTGGCAAGTTGGTTAGGTTAGTCCATGCTTTTACTCTCGTTGAAATTTAAAAAAATGAGTGAACCAATTCTTACGATTAATATCATCAGCGAAACTAAAGCACACTAAAGGACATCGACTTCGCTGGCCCGGCCATCGTGCAGTAAAAAGAGCGGACCTGGGACGGCCAAATGGTCAAAGGCCAGTCAGCCGTCCAAGGTACCGCTGGAGAAAAGGATTTGCTCGGACTTCTGGCGGATGACAGGCAGGAGGTGGTGCAGGACCGACCTAGATGGAGACTCTTATTATGGGAGGCTTAGTCTCACTTTGTGTCGTTGCGACAACCTATACTCTGTTTGTTTAAGTAATTAACTAAAGGTAAACAACAAAAATGGCGGAGTTCAGGGATTTTCAACCTTTTATTCGAATCGTGATCTGTCACTTCAAGTAAAGTTCACAGTTGGCGGAGACCCGACCACGTGAAATATCAGTCAAAAGTGATGCCGCACTACCGAGCAGTATGACTTTTAGATTTAGTAGGGTTGTCCATTCCTTTTTTCACAAGAAAGGTTATAGATAACTGGTTTTTTAGATCCTTTTTTTGGGTACACTGTAATAATTTTACAAATTAGTAAAAATAAATATTTACTCTATTGTTTACTTTACAAGCTTAAAAATAATTTTCGCCCTTTTTATTAAAACAAAGTGGTTAAATATAAGAATTGATAACAGAGAAAATAAGATTTAGATTCAGAAAATATAATTTTTGTTGCGTTTTGTGTCGCAATGAAAAATGGCCCTAAAAAGAACACCTTTTAAGGTTTGTTTACATTTTGTTAAGTACCTAAACAAATGGAGTATAGTTATTAGTTAGTTAATTATTACGATACGTTATGTACTTTCCGATATTCCTGCAGCGGCCGGCGAAGCGCCAGAAGAACAAAGAATTGATGGCAAAAGATTTAAAAACAAAGTTTGGTTAGGTCTTGTTACTCTAGCAATAAGGTTGATGCCGATCAAGCTTATTGCGCAAAAAACGGGTTTGTTTTAGCGGTTCCATACGCTAGTATAGTACAAAGTTTGATGCTTTTACATACATAGCCCACTGCGAATTAATTATAGAATGCCTAGGCAAAGTATAAAATAAATAATATTTCATCTATGGCCCAGACGTTTTGGGCACTCTTTACACTGCCTAGGCATTGAAACAATGTCGGATTATATAGGTTATTTCGTTTGCCCGTTGCTAAACTGCCTTGATACTTAAAACAACACTTATCTACTATATTCATCTCCCAAGTTTTATTCTCCCAAGTTTATTCCTCTTTTTTTATATGTGGTGTAATTTCTCAGATCTCGTAACTTAGGGCCGATTTCACCGTCGAAATTGAACGCGATCAATGCGAGCGATAACAAAGGAACGGAACTCAGTTTAGCGCGTAAACCGAGTTCAAGTGAATTGATCGCGTTCAATTTCAACGGTGAAATCGGCCCTTAGTCTCTGGAATACAGGGTAATTTATCAGATCTCACACGTCTATACATGATTTATCGGTAGACATTTACGTCCCTTTAACAGCGTCTTCTACAAACCATTTTTTTTGTGATAAGTGGCAGACGAGCGACAGGTCACATATTGGAAAGCGATTGCCGCCGCCCATGGACACCCGCGACACCAGTGTCGAGTCGCAAGTGTGCTGCCAACCTTTAAAACCCCCTTTCCTCCAGATTTCGCCTACACACGGTACCCTCACTCACGCATCGAAACACAGCACAATGCTGATTCATCGTCATCGTCATCGTCAGCCCATTTAAGTCCTGCTGGGGCACGGGCCTCCCTCAATCACATGAGGGGTAATTGCCATACTCACCACGCTTGGCAGACGAGTTGGCGAGGGTTTTGATATAAATGCAGAGTTTTCCTTCTCTGGGTGCTGATGATCATGCCCGCAGCTTTACCTTAGTCGCCTTTTACGACACCTCGGTAAGAGTGAGGGTGGCCTATTCTACTCTGCCGGGGACCACACGGCGGCGGCAATGCTGATTCACGCCGGTTTTAGTAAGGCCATGGTATCACTTCGGTCGAAACGGCCCATTCATACCGAAGCGTGGCTCTATTTGAACAATATTAGTTCAGCTGCTTTTACAAATTACACTATACAAATATATAGTCTGACTTTCATTTTTTCGTTAAATTTACGATTAGAATCCGATCACTATTTGTAGGCAAATAGTTGCAATAACCCGTCCCTTAGCTAAAAAGTATTTTTATTCAAAATTGGACGTTATTTTCAAAGATATAGGTGATATAATCTGAAGAGATTTGTTAAAAGCATGTTTTTGAAAATTTTCATAGCAATACTTTTAGAAAGAAAACTGTCGATGCCTTTTGCTGAAAATTGTGATTTTGTTGTTTTATTCGTAAAAAGTTCTTTTATTTATGACACTCATATAAATCTACATTAAATTTACATAATCAATGAATTTTCCGAAAAATACCTGGTGATTCTAAATATATAATTATGAAGCGTTAAACTTAGAACATCGATATTTTTAATTGCAATTACAAGACTCCACCGTAATGTCTAAGTACAATAAAAAATTCCATGTCAAATCAAGTATTAAATTAAATTGAAAGTTAAATTTATTGTATATTATGTCGGAATATTAATAAAATTAATGTCCGTTTTTTTTCATTGGGGTTGTAATTCGATTTTTATCAGTTATTTGTAATGAAATTACGACATTAAATAAAAAAATGTTCCAAGATATTAAAAACGTAAAAAAGTATTAGAGATTTATTTTGCACACTCCATACATGTCACAATCACCTCAAGTATGATTTAAGTTAAAAGTGGCCACTAAAAACTTAGTCATATCTAAAGAATTACAAATATTTTTTTTACGTAAAAGTCTTGTGAACATGTTATAAAGTGGACTCCTTTTTCCGCACTTATTTGGTCCATTGTGCTTTCTTGATCAAGTTATAATTTCATTAAAATTAATGAAAATCTGTTGGCGGCGTCACTTCTAAAAGCTAAATGACAGATTCAATAAAATTGAAAACATAATTATCTCAGCATTGCCAACCCCACATCTATTTCGATATCTTATCCTACACTCGAGCGAAGCCGTGTCATTTCGCTAATTACAATTTTATTTGTCCTATGTGTTTTTATGGAATGAAAGTTATGGAATACAATTTAGTAACAATTATAGAAGCTTCAAAACTAATTAGTTTTCAAATTAATCACACATTTGCATCCACAAAGTAACCGCAATCCATTTAATTAGACCATAATGTTGATGCAAGCCTTATTCATATTCATGCGACTCGCTAAGTAATAGCATAGTCATTATACTTTAGGTATCTAGGATCTAAGATAAACCTTATTAACTAAGGCCCAATTCAACCAATCTTTATCCGTGGATAAATCTATGGTATAACGATGATGAATAGAGCGGTGGTAAACCGTGGGAGAGCCACGCTTCGGCATGAATGGGCCGGCTCGGCCGGATTGATACCGTGGCCTCACAGAAAACCAGCGTGAAGCAGAACTGTGCTATGTTTGTGTGGTACTGGCGGTCCAATATGGGGGAAATGGAGTTTAAAGGTTAGCAGCGCACTTGTGACTCCACTGGTGTCGCAGGTGTCACAGTACAATTATTTGTGTGCATAAACAAAACAGACAGTGTTTTCTATGTTTGTATGTATTTACAAAAGAAAAGTATTAGAAGTCATCATCATCATCATCATTTCAGCCAATAGACGTCCACTGCTGGACATAGGCCTACCCCAATGTTCTCCACACAGATCGGTCCTGTGCCGCCCGCATCCAATGGATTCCCGCGATCTTCACCAGATCGTCGGTCCACCTTGTGGGGGGCCTGCCACGGCTGCGACTTCCTGTGCGTGGCCTCCACTCCAGGACCTTTCTGCCCCAACGGCCGTCTGTTCTCCTCGCTATGTGCCCTGCCCATTGCCACTTGAGGCATGCAATCCTTTGGGCTATGTCTGTAACCTTAGTTCTCCTGCGGATCTCATCATTTCTGATACGATCACGCAGGGAGACTCCGAGCATAGCTCTCTCCATTGTTCTCTGGGTGACTTTGAGCCTCCTTAATCGGCACATTGTAAGCGGCCACGTTTCGGTTCCGTATGTCATCACTGGCAACACACACGCATTGAAGACTTTCGTCTTGAGACACTGCGGTAGGTGGGCCGAAAATATGCTGCGTAGCTTCCCGAACGCTGCCCAGCCGAGTTGGATTCGTCGATCGACCTCTTTCTGGAAGTTGGACTTACCAAGCTGGACTTTTTGTCCGAGGTAGATGTACTCGTCTACAAGTTCCGGTGCAGAGCTTCCAACCTTCACAAGAGTGGGTACGACATGGGAATTTGACATGATTTTCGTCTTGTCCATGTTCATTTTCAGACCCACTTGTTGGGAAACTCTACTGAGGTCGTCAAGCATTGTGCCTAGGTCTTCCAAGGTCTCAGCCATGACTACGATATCATCTGCGAATCGAAGGTGCGTCATGTACTCACCATTTATATTGATGCCAAGTCCATCCCAGTCCAGAAGTTTAAACACGTCCTCCAACAGAGTGGTGAACAGTTTCGGCGATATAACGTCACCCTGTCTCACACCTCGCTGGAGAGGAATGGGTTTTGATTCCTGGTCCTGAAGACGGACTGACATTGTGGCGTTTCCGTACAATGACTGCAACACTTGTATGTATCGGTAGTCTATTCGGCACCTTTGGAGAGACTGTAGCACGGCCCAGGTCTCGACAGAGTCGAAGGCTTTCTCATAGTCCACAAACGCTAAGCATAATGGCAGGTTATACTCTTTGGTCTTCTGTATAACCTGCCGCAGCGTATGTATGTGGTCTATAGTGCTAAAGCCTTTTCGAAATCCGGCTTGTTCGGGAGGCTGGAAGTCGTCGAACCTGCGTGCAAGACGATTCGTCATAACTCTCGAAAACAGCTTATATATGTGGCTCAGCAGCGTGATAGGCCTGTAATTCTTCAATTGGGATTTGTCACCCTTTTTGAAGAAAAGCCTTACCACGCCAGAGTGCCACGCTTTGGGTGTCTTTCCCTCAATGATGATGGAGTTGAATGTATGTATTTGTAATCCCACTGTTGATTCTGATATCCGTAATAAAGGTGCTTGAGCTACCGAGATACTCCGAGATACGGAGTCAAATCAATGTTTGTGATATTCATTTAAATATTTAAGTTAAAAATATATTTTTAATAATTAATTAATAAAATACTCTACCGTCTGCCGGGGAGTCTTTGCGTGTAGTGTACGATATTATTTTACTTGGAGTACCTTTTCTTTTGTCTCAACAAATCATAATGTGAAAGTCTTGTTCTCTCCAATGTTTGGAGTCAACAAACTACAAATATCTAGGGACTCGGAGATTTAGATATTGGCAGTCCGCCAAGCTTCTGGAAAATATCTAAGATTGCGGTTATGGAATATTACTTTATATGTAAGCTGAATTTTAGCATCGAGCTTGTATGCCCTTGTTTTTTAAGTGATATAGGTGGCAAACGAGCAGACAAATTACCTGATGGAAAACGGTTGCGGCCGGACAGGGTGATTCTCCGAAATTTGACCTTCCGGCTTCTTCGCATCCGATTTCCATGGGCTCAAAAATATTGTTCAAATTAGAAGTTAATATTGAAATCAGAAGAAGTTTACAATGAAAAAAGGGTAGGCATCTTAACGTGTTCTTATTTCAATTTAAAATTCTAATTTGAGCAATATTTTTGAGCCCATGAAAATCAGATGCGAAGAAGCCGGAAGGTCAAATTTCGGAGAATCACCCGACATTGTTATTAGATGTTTTTGATTATAATTTTGTCTAGAGAAAATCGTTTTCAAGTGACTACAATTATTGTAGTGTTAAGTTGTGTTTCGCAAGGTACATTAAAGTTTATATTTTAATGTAAATTAAAATAAGAATATAATAAAAACAAGTTTCAGGAGAAACATGCTTATTTTAAAAAAGGTTTCTCGTACCTATTAATTTACTTATGGTTAACCCAAGGTTAACCCGCCCACCCATGGACAGATGAGGGAGAGTCCCAGGAGTTTTAGTCGGTAGGTATGCCTCTGGCCGGCTTCTCGTTAGGAGAAGCCGTCGCCAGAGGAGAGTCCGACATAACCCATCCGTTTACAGACGGATGGGTATGCGTAACGCATTTCTCCTGGGTCAACAAAAAAAAAAGTTACAAATAACAAACGTATGGCGTAAAAATTACCCACGAAAAAAACCGCCTTAATAACACGAACTAAAATGAGTAAAATAATATTTTAACACTTCATACACTTCACGTAACATTTTAAAACAGTACACTCGAAAAAAGGTGTTACCGAAGTCGACGCCCAATACTATTATAAATAGACACTAATCTTGTATTTAGAGATACAACATTCAACGGGTTAAAAGGCGCCGACTTCAGTAACACCTATTTTCGAGTGTACTCGTACTGTTATAAAATTTTACGTGAAGTGTCATCATCATCATCAGCTCATTTAAGTCCCCACTGCTGGGGCACGGGCCTCCCTCAATCACATGAGGGGTAATTGCCATACTCACCACGCTTGGCAGACGGGTTGGCGAGGGTTTTGATATAAATGCAGAGTTTTCCTTCTCTGGGTGCTGATGATCATGCCAGCAGCTTTACCTTAGTCGCCTTTTACGACACCTCGGTAAGAGTGAGGGTGGCCTATTATACTCTGCCGGGGACCACACGGCAACGTGAAGTGTATGAAGTGATAAATACTGGTGCATCTTTGAAAAAAAAAACAAATACATTTCATGTGTGAGCCTATAAAATTTGAGGGTTGCCTTCGATTTGTCTGGGAACCTCACATTTAATCTAAGTATTTACTGTAACACTTAGCAAGTACCACTTACAACACACAGAAACACACCCCGTGTTTTCGAACAAAAAATAATATTGTGCTATCAATATTTGGCGGAGTAAGCGGTACATAAAAAATAAAAAACACATACAGTCGTACGTAGACACCTCCTTTTTTAAAGTGGGTTAAAAAGACATAATGCGCAGATTTCAAAACCTTGATTATGGATAGGAAAAATGATCACATTGGTGGAAATTAAACCTTTGATAACATATGGAGAGCAATGAAGAATATAAATGAAGAAGTCCTCTAGCGAGGAACAATATTTCTGGAAGGTACTCGCTTTGAGCTTCTACCTTTAATAAATTATTATTCATATTGCAATTGGAGCAATCAGCAAACAAGGAACAAAAAAGAAAACCTAATTATAATAACCTTGTTAGAGACTAAGGTATTCCAATATCGAAGTCCCTTTTAAGTTGAGCTGAAAAGGAAAGCTTACACTTCAATAAAAACGTAGGAAAATAACGGTGACTAGGATTTTTCACTTCGTTCCGGGACATTCATCATCATCATCAGCCCATTTAAGTCCCCACTGCTGGGGCACGGGCCTCCCTCAAGTAAGTGAGGGGTAATTGCCATACTCACCACGCTTGGCAGACGGGTTGGCGACGGTTTTGATATAAATGCAGTTTTCCTTCTCTGGGTGCCGATGATCATGCCAGCAGCTTTACCTTAGTCGCCTTTTACGACACCTCGGTAAGAGTGAGGGTAGCCTATTCTACTCTGCCGGGGACTCACACGTCCGGGACATTAGTCCAACTTTATATCAATAGATGGCGCTATTGATATAAAGTTGGACTAATATCCCGGACTATTGATATAAAGTTGGACTAATGAGCGCTAGGTGACGATTACATCGCACAAGCATTCTGTGTTTTCGGATCACCTATATAAGCGTTGCCGCTGACTGTAGGATTTAGCGATGGGTCGTTATCGGTTTTTGAGATAACGTAACGTAAGCGTTATGTGATTTCCAATAACCGGTTTCATAACTAGTGATTTTTATAACTAGTTATTTTCACAACGTTCCGAATATAACGGGATAATTGTAACGTAAAATCGTTTGGTTAGGTAGCAGTATCACTTAATGACTTCACGCACACATAACACGTCTTTTTTTAAGCGCATTTTACATTACTCCTTTTTACTCCATTACGTTAAATAGCTGAATTATAAACTAGTGGCCCATCCTCACTTCGTTTCTGGGTATTAGTTCCACTTAACACCAATAGATGGCGCCAGGTGACGATAACATCGCGCAAGTTTTTGTTTTCGGATTACCTATAATCGTTGCTGCTGTCTATAGTATTTACCTCTTTAAAAAAGTATTTAGAGACAGTATTTACCAGTGACCATAGTAATACTATGGCCTACCTATAGTATCTTCCTATAGATGACGCCCCTTTTGGAACAGTGGTAGTAAACTCTGCCTCTGGTCCAAGGGTTGCGGGTTCGATCCCCTCATAGTACAAACATTTGTGTGCATGAACATGTCTGTTTGTATTCAAATGAAATCAATAAGATTTGTTTGTATTGTTCTGCGTGTATTCTATGCATTATAAGTATGTATTTACAAAAGAAAAGTATTATTTGTAATTCCGCTTGTTGGTTCTGATATCCGTAACACAGGTGCTTGAGCTACCTATCTCAGAGTCAGATCAGTATATGTGATGATGTGAAATATTTATTTATTTATTTATATATAAACACTAGCTGACCCGACAGACTTCGTCCTGTCAAAAAAATTTGTAATGTGGCAACAAATATGAACTTTATATAATAGCAATAAAACTCAAATTGATTCTACGTTTTAGTTAGAAAACGTTTGTATGTGAAAAAGAAAAGGGCTGTTTTTAGGGTTTCCCCGACAATTATTCGATTTTTTTCTCGCCGTAAGAACCATCCTTGGACTTCAGCGAACATTAAAAAAAAAAGAATTGGCCAAATTGGTCCAGGCGTTGTTGAGTTATGCACTTACCAGCACATTTTGCGATTCATTTTTATATTATAGAAGATAATTCGACCGCAACTCGGGCAAGCAAGATACAACAAAGAGGAACCTAATTATAATAAGCTCATTAAACGCGATGAAATTATTCTAATAACTCCACATTAACTCGAAGAGAGCATGAAAGCGGTTTTATACTTTTACTTCATATTTTCCAAGAAAATGCGGCAAAACAACCACACCTGGCGTTTTAATTTGAGTTAAGGTAAAGGGTAGGAAGCTAATAAAAGTTAAAATTCATTTATTTCAGGCTTCGCCCATATTAATATTAGTATACAACAATACTTAAAAACTATGTTAGTAGAACCAATTAATTTAGGCATCTCCGCGCGCAAGCGCAGAAGCACTTGGACCCAGTGCCGCAGAAGGGGTCCCTTTAATTGGCATAATGTGTTTTGTCCTAAAATGGATGGGCATAATGAAATTGGCATAATATTAATTTGGCCGAATTTGGTTTTAGCATAATATGTACTGTGGCATAATTATTACTTAGCATAATGCATTTATGCATAATTTTTTTTGGGACAATTTTTTTAGACATTTTTTTTTAATCTGAAAAATAAAAAAGTCAGAAAGTAGGTAACCAGTATTTCCTATATGATATAGAGTAAAAGTAGGTTTAGGTGCGGCGGGGGTGGCCCTCGGGCCACCCGTAAGCCGCTTTTTAATGACATAATATGGTTAATTATTTTATGCTTATTGCATTTATGCAAAAAACTGTTGTGCTTATTAGTATTATGCGAATTTATCATTAGTAGCAATTACATTATGCTAACTTATTTTTTGCTTAAAATTTTTATGTTTCTTGACAGAGAACCGCCGCAGAAAGGGGCTGCCCGGCTTCTTGCTGAGCACACTCAGAATGGTGTTAGGACTCCCGCGCGCGGCAGATACCTAAATTAATTGGTTCTACTAACATAGTTTTTAAGTATTATTGTAAACTATTATTATTATGGGCGAGGCCTGAAATAAATGAATTTTATTTTTAATAGACTTAAATTTTAAGCTAATAAACCGGATCTATTTTTAACAATTCTGGAACTTCAGAGACTCGGTAAACATGTAAATAATATATTTATTTAATAAAATCATGCTTAAATGTTTGGTCTGTTTTTGTGCTAGAAAAAAATATGAACGCCGTTTTTGTTAGTACAAAGACAGATTATCAACAAGTAGTGCCCAATTATTAAAAAATAGTTCACATGTTTGCCGAATCAGAAGGTCCAGAATTGTACAAAAAAAATCTGTATAGCGAAGAATTCAAAGCAATAGGCGTCCCTAGTGCGGTATGCCCGACTCCTTGACTCAAGTTAAAACGTACCTGGGTCGTTCTTCTTTTTTTACGACAATAAGCCCGTCCTCAGTGACTTATCAAGTAATTAATTATATAAAAAAATATACGTTACACCATCAAGATATTCTTAATTTAACATGAAATAATGACATAGTTTTATCACCTCGTAGGTACTTTAGCATGATTTAACAATGTAAAAAATTATATAAAGCGTGACAGAGGTGTAAATGGCACTAATTTCGGGGGACGTGACAGAGGTGTCCATTTTAATCAAAAAGTATTCTTTATCAATTAAATTTTAGATCATGTAATAGTCCATCTGTAAAATAGTACATTAACGAATATTTAGGATATATTATTTATCAATTGTAGTCTGTTATATAAAAGTTAAATGTTGATGTGTAAGTTTGGCTCATTGTCGATAAAAAAGAAGAACGACCCACCTATTGCCGATTTTTCCTACCGGAGTAATTACGTAATTGTTTATTGCATCAAGCAAAAAAAAAATGGCTTTGGCTCAAGAAAAAGATATTTAAAAGTACTCACAACCCAATCACAGGAACCCTCTAATCCGATAACGTCAACTCCACTCCACCCCACGTCGTAAGAAAGGGACATAAAACAGTTTATCTCCTCAAATAAAACCAATTTTTAGTGTTCCTAGCCAAAGAAACCCTGCATGAAAATCTCTGTGGATTCATATGACGCCGCAATCACAAAATCACATTTATTTTAGCAATAAAGGGTCACTTACATTGTTTCCGAATTTAATTTCTTTACAGTACCAATAGATGGCGCTGGGTGTTAATTAAATCGCGCAATTAATGTTTGGCATTTTCGATTTGCCTATAAACCTGGTCGTTGTTCTCGGTATCCTCTTATTAAAGAGTGATCTTTATTTGAAGTGCAGATGTTGTGCCCACCAGGGTCCATGATTTTGATCCTAGCATATACATTAAGTTAACAACAAATCTAACTAAAATTATGGAAAGCAAATAAATTGAGAATTGAGTTGTTAGAGCTATGGTCAGTAAATAAGAAAGAATGCATACGAGGGGTCGTGGTTCGAATACGATGCAGAATACTAACACACTAATATTTGTAACACCTTATTGTATTGAATTCTTGCAAATAAATAATTGATTGATTGATTGAGCGCCATGTGGTCCGCGGCAGAGTAGAATAGGCCACCCTCGCTCTTACCGAGGTGTCGTAAAAGGCGACTAAGGTAAAGCTGCTGGCATGGTCATAAGCACCCAGAGAAGGAAAACTCTGCATTTATATCAAAACCCTCGCCAACCCGTCTGGCAAGCGTGGCGAGTATGGCAACTACCCCTCATGTGATTGAGGGAGGCCCGTGCCCAAGCAGTGGGGACTTAAATGGGCTGATGATGATGATGATTGATTGAGCATGCACCTCTAGATTTTGAAAACTATGTGCGTATTTCTAACATTAGCTCGGCGGTATAGGAAAACATCGTGAGAAAACCCGCACGTTTCGTTTAAACATTTGTGTGCATGAACATATCTTTGTATTGGTCTGGGTGTTTTCTATGTATTATAATTGCTAATAATGATAATGGCGCAATTGGTAGTGACCCTGCCTCTTACGCCAAAGGTCGTGGGTTCGATCCACACCCTGGACAAACATTCGTGCGATGAACACTTGTGTTTGTTCAGAGTCTGGGTGTAATATATGTATTTAAGTATATATTTGTATTCTTCTGTTGTCTGATATCCGTAACACTAGTGCTTAAGCTACTTAGTACGGAATCAGTCAACGTATGAGATGTTGTGAGAATTATTATTATTTGTAAATAATAACATTGTATTAAAATTTTTGGCGATTAAAAAGAGTAACTGGCGAGTTTCTTGCCGGATCTTCTCGTCAGAATCAACATTCCGATTCCGGTGGTAGAATCACATTAAATATGTTTATTCATTTCTTAGTATGTTTTGGGTCAATTCAATTCAATTCAATTCAATTCAATTCAATTCAATTCGTTTATTGCGTGTCACATTACAAAACAATTACATAGGTGGAATAAGTAAAAAGGGTCAACATATATGTGTAATTACATGTATGTTATACTTACAAATAAATAGTTATAATTTCTAATGTATGACGATTTGAAAGTGCTGTATGTATACAACCTATGCAAATAAAGATTATTTTGAGTTTCGATTTTTTTTTTAATTTTGATATGAGTGTATACAAACCACATTAAACAAACCCCCACGATTGGTTAATTGAACCTACGCGAAAGTTCGTAATATCTTGTAAAATTATGCAGTTGTAAGAAATCACTTTTGATGGTAAAAGATGGTTGTGTCGAAAATTTTGAAGAAGCAACATTTAGTACGAAATTAAAGTCTCATCAATCACTTAGAAACACAAGCGCGACAAACAAAGGATGATTCTAATAAATTATAATGGATAGCCCATGCACTTGTGCACGATACATTAATTAATGTTTTGTTCAAGTCTAAACCCATTATGCAATATAATATTTTTTATCACGCAACAGCGTTTGTGTACAACAACAAAATACAACATTTCTAAAGCATATTAGCTTTTTAGAGCTGTTAAAGGGTTGCGAAGGTCAGATGGTCGCTTCATTGTCATTAACAGTATCCCCAAATTCAGAATCATGGTCTGAGCGTACCCCGGACTCCGAAACGACAGCTTTGGACGCAGACGGGAACTACAGGCAAAAGGATGATGAGGATTAACTTTCTAGAACATACTAATATCAATACCCGTGTTTTAAAAATACTTTTACTCCGGTATTGTTGAGAGCATAAATGACGTCATGTTGACTATAACCAGAAAACAACCAAGACGCTTTTAACGACACCTCATTTGTTCAAATATGATAACTAGTTTAGAAGTTACGTGGAAACAGGTGAACATACATACATACATACATAGCCTGTCAAAATCGTAACCCTCCTTTTGCTTTGCCGTAGTCGGGTAAAAACTAGCTTTTGTTCTGCTGTTTCAACTAAAAAGATTTTACAATAAGATCTTCAAAAGGTACGTTCCAATATTTTGTACTATGCACCTCATCCGTATTAGACATGTGTAACTCATTACTGAAACGACTCAGTGATCCGACTCAACCAAATGATACACTAGAATAGTTATTTACGAGTTTTCTACCTTATTTAGTACCTTATTTTTGAGTTTCCGATATTTCGGCACAGTTGCAAGCGCCATGGTCACGGAGTAACTGAAGTTTTTGCAGGTAAGTTGTTACTGACAGACAAAACGGTCTACCCTCCTTCGCTGTCTTTTACTACGCGCACCACTAACTCACAATTACCAGTATCACTGTTCATCGTCATCGTCATCGTCAGCCCATTTAAGTCCCCACTGCTGGGGCACGGGCCTCCCTCAATCACATGAGGGGTAGTTGCCATACTCACCACGCTTGGCAGACGGGTTGACGAGGGTTTAGATATAAATGCAGAGTTTTCCTTCTCTGGGTGCTGATGATCATGCCAGCAGCTTTACCTTAGTCGCCTTTTACGACACTATTACTAGTGGCCTACTCTACTCTGCTGGAGACCACTGTTCACTAACTCACAATTTTATCGCACCTGTTCTCAACACACAACACTCACAGTATCTGGCCGCGAAATGACACTTTGTTTAGTTTTACGGTTATTATATTTTCGAATCACTGGATTCCAGACATTTGAAAATTTAAACCCATCCTCACGATTGAAATTTACACTGTTCCGAATCTCTATTGTTTGCTCCGAATGTATCATTCGACTCAAATGGATCTCGAGTCCGGGTGAACTGAATGATTCGAATGAGCTGAATGTTCCGATGAGCCGAATGATACGAATAAGCTGAATGATCCGAATGAGCGGAATGAATCACGGATCTATCTGAGAGTTGATGTTCCAAATGAAGGGTTTCACTCTTCCGCATATCTGCACTGATCCAGATGCAAATGTTCCAATCTTTTGAATGATAGGTTTTTGCTAGGTCTACTCTGTATAATAAATTTCTGCCGTACCACATAGAAATGGAACTCGTTGCCGGCACATGTACTTCCTCCTTCCTACAATATGGATTCCGTCAAACGAAGCGTGAAGAAGCATCTCGCGGGCCAGTATGGCCAACGGAAGTGATGCCTTGCCATCGCGTGCGTTGTAATTGCAACGTGGGCTCTCCTTTTGCTTATCATCAGGCTGAGGCGAGCCAATATACTGTGTCACTACAAACGACTTATATCGCGGCCGATCGGGCGAATACCACGGGTATCTATTGGATGCGGATGGCACAGGATTCTCTCGTGAGCATTAAGGTTAATGCCAGATTTGTATGGGCCGGTAGCGCTTTTTTTATTTTCTACACCGACCGAGATTTTCATTAAATAGTGATAAATAAGTTTTATTAAACAACTATACAACCAAACTCAGTCTGAGCCAAGTTATACGTGTCAATTACTAAAATAATAATTCTCACAACATCTCATACGTTGACCCGATTCCGTACTAAGTAGCTTAAGCACTTGTGTTACAGATATCAGACAACAGAGGAACACAAATATATACTTAAATACATATATTACACCCAGACACCGAACAAACACAAGTATTCATCACACGAGTGAAAAGTGAGTAAAAGAAAGTTCATTAAATAATTTTAAACTAACTTATTATTTTTCAAACATTCATAACTTCGTCTTGACTATGTTTAGATAGAATAGTCGTCATAAAAAATCCCACCAAAAACATTCTGTAAAAAACTAGCCAAGTCTCGATGGAGCTGATCGTTTATCTCTAAAAAGTAATGAAATCTTAAAAAAATCGTGCCAAGTCTATGGTTTGTTACTGCGATTTCTTTATTGTTTATAGTTAATGTTGTGTGACTTGGCCGTTGAAGGGTACATTATTCTAAAACAATAGAAAGGCGCCAAAATCAGGCGTTGGGAATAGGAATCAGCACGACTTAATTTTCATACAAACATGCTCGTAATTTAGATTGAAGTCACAACTCTGAATTTATGACGTTGTCATAGGGTTGGCTCACAAGGGTTGGTAGCACTATAAAGTTTACTTATGCGCAATACAATTCTAACTTCCTCAACATAATCACAGACAGAATACTCAGGTGTAGTCAACTTCAAAGTTTTACTGTGTCAAGTCTCAAAGTGCTCAAAATGGATTCAGTTATACACCTAATGTTATACGGGACCGCAAAACTCGTAGGATGTTTTTTTTTACGTGATAGGTGGCAGACATTGGCCGTGTGGTCCCCGGCAGAGTAGAATAGGCCACCCTCACTCTTACCGAGGTGTCGTAAAAGGCGACTAAGGTAAAGCTGCTGGCATGATCATCAGCACCCAGAGAAGGAAAAGTCTGCATTTATATCAAAACCCTCGCCAACCCGTCTGCCAAGCGTGGTGAGTATGGCAATTACCCCTCATGTGATTGAGAGAGGCCCGTGCCCCAGATGATGATGATGGCAGACATTATCGCATTAGGCAAGCGTGGTGATTAAGCCTAATCCCATCATAGTAGCGACGACTTGATTTCTATGATGGAGGCCTTTGCCCTGCAGTGGGACAGTATGTAGGCTGATACTACTAGGTGGCAGACAACCAGTCGGATCACCTGCAGATCACCGTAGACACACGAAACACCAATAGAGTCACAATAGGATTTTTGAGAATGTTTAATAGGAAGTTTCAATGCATATGTTAGATAAGGTATCCGAGACTTATCTAAGAGAGAATAAGCAAGAAACAATAACAATTTTGTTGCGGACTCCCGAGCAAAGTAGATTTTTAACACCGCCAAGAACCGCCAGAGAAAATAAATATAAAAAGTACAATGGAACCGCTTTAACTCTACTTACCCGCGGCCACTTCCATTGTTCTCAATGAATCAAGTTTTCGCTAAACACTAAACAGGAGAATAACTTTTCACATACCAAAAAGGGACTATTTAGTAGCGCACTAACACCATTGACACACTTTATCGCACATAGATGACAACAAAATGTATGTTCACCAATTTAAATTACGATCTGTAACAAAATCTCTTTTGCAACACGAAATAAACACAATTTCAACGAATTTTTTACAACTTTTTCACATCAACAATTATTATCGAATTCTTTTTGGTAACCGCGGAAATTGGCGGAAGCTTTTTTTAGGCGAGCAACTGCGAAGCGGAGCTTTTACAACGAAATGCCGCAGGCAACTGACTCGAAAGCTGCAAAGCTGTAACGTAGGGTTGTCGTCGAGGGAAAGCTCGGTTGATGGAAGGGAAAAAATGTACATAATCACGGACCTTCATTAATTTTATTGAGCTTTAGGACTCTGTTACTTGTTTCTAGTTTGTTTTATCTTGGGTATCTGTGAAACTATATTTTTTTGTTCTTTGTTAGCTAAATTTTTTACGGCTCTCGATACAAAAATAAACAATAATTCTCACAACATCTCATACGTTGACCTGATTCCGTACTAAGTAGCTTAAGCACTTGTGTTACAGATATCAGACAACAGAGGAACACAAATATATACTTAAATACATATATTACATCCAGACACCGAACAAAGACAAGTGTTCATCGCACGAATGTTTGTCCAGGGTGGGGATCGAACCCACGACATTTGGCGTAAGAGGCAGGGTCACTAACAATTGCGCCATCCGGTCAGTCGAACAATTGAAGTGTAGGGAGATAATTAAAACATCTATATACTTGTGATCCTGACTAAAGACCATCATCTTAGCTTGTAATTCCCAGTTGCCTTCAAAGCTGTCGCTTCGGAGCCCGGGGTTCGCTTGGACCATGAGCCAGGATTCGGGAAGTCTGGACAATTAAGCGATGCACCTTCATAACCAAACTTCAGAATCATCTCAAATATTGTAGGTACTCACAATTTTTGAAAAACGATCCGAGACACACGTCTCGGACCTACACAGGAGGAAACCTACACAGGTTTCCTCACGATGTTTTCCCTCACAGCCCAGCCAACGGTAGAAATATGCACATTGATTTGAAAAATCCTAAAGTGCATGTTTCGGATGTCCCTAATCTTGGCCAGTTTTGAATTAGATCACTACAAATCCTAACATCTTTAAAGCTATGTTGGTCTAGTGGTTTAAGTACCGGGCCGTAATCTCGGGGTCCTGGGTTTGATACCCAGATCGAGCAAAAAGTATGTTTCGAATTTTTCGAACATTGCTCGGATTTGTGTTCACCAATCCGCACTAGGCAAGGCGTGAAGGATAGGCGTGGTGATAAAGCCTAATCCCATCATAGTAGCAATAACTTGATTTCTATGATGGAGGCCTTTGCCCTGATAGGCTGATACTTTAAACCCTAACAATGGGTAAAATGAATATCATTGCATAATATGTATAAAAACAGCCACGTACAACCCTCACCTGCATAATGTTATTACCCCAGCTGAAGGCGACTGCAGCGCGATAGCCGCTACGATTTAGTGCAAACTACGGCCATGGGAGTTGAATGTCGGCCATTTATTAATAGCAGATTAGATGGCTGATCTGTTAGACAAACGGCCAGTTGCAATAACGATCTTAAGATTTATGTAATTAATGGTCTAAATTTGTTTTATGCGATAGGTGACAGACAAGCAGATGGATCCCTGATGGCAAGCGATTGCCGCCGCCAATAGACACCCGCAATACAAGTGGAGTCACAAGGGCACTGGCAAATCTTTAATTTGAACTAGGGGATATCATCCAATCTTGGTGAATATTCGTCGAATTCGTACAAAGCTCTTTTCCTCCTCATTCGTGATGGTCACAGCCAAGGAGTGGAACGTGGAAGTGTTTTACCCAGTTTAAGATAAAGATAAAAAAAATCTTCATTCAATTTTATTAGGTATTATTATTTGATAGAAATGGGGTGAGCCCTGCGTCTCATAGCCACTGCGACCAGTAGATGATCTATTGTGGCAGCCCCGTAACCTATTACAGCATCTCATGAAGCTCCAGTTCCAGCATAAACCCGAGAATGGAGCTGATGGGGGAGTCTGCTGAGATCATGTGTGCTCCTAGGTGCCGGCTTCTGCAGCGGTGCAGCGCTATGCACTCGCCGAGGACGTGGATAATCGTTTCCTCGTCCTCGCGACAAAAACCTGCAGATTTTGGTATCTGTAAGGCCCATGTTGTGCAGGTGCTTGTTAAATTTGCAGTGCCCTGTGAGGGTTCGAGTGAGTCCGAACATGTCCTCTACTCAGTTTTATTATTTCTACAGCTCGTCTCTGATCGAACGCCTGTATCAACGCCTTAGACTTTTCTAGTTGAGGTAGTTTTTTCCAAAATTCAGTGCTTTATTCAATTTAGGTCCACACAGAACACTTATGAATGTCAAAATAGGTACATAATATCTACCGCTTGGTTCGGAATGTCGATTTCTACTGAGAAGACACCAGCAAGAAACTCAGTAGTTACTCTTTTCAAATATTGATTTACAGAGTTTCAATTGAGAAGAGAAAAAAAATACAATTATGAAAGTTAATAGACAACTCAAAAGATTAATCAATTAACATGACTAAGAATCCTTATCATTTAAATACTTGTACACTATAGTAACCTTTCTTCATTAGGCAGGTTTTAATATGAGACTTAAACTTACCCAGTGATAGGTTAATGACATTTTGTGGTACAACCCCAATATTTTCTGAAGCTAGAGTGAATAGGCTACTTTTGGGTAAGCTCGTCCCATCGCAGGTTTCCTCTCAACTCTAGAGTTCAGTTTTAAGCCAAGAGGAAACCCATCTTCAATAAAAAATAATCTTGTAGGTGCGGCGGAAATAGGAACTGCCAAATTTTTTAGTCCGTGTTGGAATGTTTTCCACTGTGAAGAGGACAGCGTTTGTCCGGCGCGTGTAGTTCTGTGACGGACAAGGGCAGGTGGGATGAGGGAGAAAAGCTCTTCTGTGCTCTCAAAGTGATATAGACGGTATCTTAATTTTTATTCTGTGAACCGCATTACATATTATTTTCAAATAAAATTTGAAAAAAAAACAGTAAATTTTTGGGGTTTCTAATACCATAGGTTAAAACTGAAACTCAATTTTTTTTTACCATTAACCCATACGTGTGGGGTATGTATGGATAGGTCTTTAAAATTATATTCTAATATTATTTTTTCCAATATGTATAGATACTGCTGTACTCTTCTCGCGATAGTAGCTCAGTGTTTCAGAACGCACCTTCCATACGAGGGGACCGGGTTCAAATCCGAGCATGCACCTCTGGATTCTTCAAATCTATGTGCGTATTTCTACCATTAGCTGGACGGTGAGAGAAAACATCGTGGCGAAACCTGCACGTTTCAGTTTCTGAAACCTGTAACCACGATTCAGTTGGTCTGGTTCCCCTGTTAAAGAGTTGCGAAGGTCAGACGGCAGTCGCTTCATTGTAATTATCAGACTCCCTAAATCTTCAATCATGGTCCAAGCGTACCCCGGGCTCCAGAGCGACAGCTTTAGACGCAACTGGGAATTACACACTAAGATAAGGATGAGGAGAATTGCTGTACTCTTCAGATCCATAAAAAATTACAATGTACGTACACTCACTACTCAAATATGTTCTGAACTTCCCTCTGAAGTCCTACTAGGTATTTATAAATGCCGTGACAAACATGAGCCCACGATCTGGGCACAAATTCAATACCTATCTGTTCGCAGAAATGAATCGATGGCGTTAATTTTGTCGCCAATAGCTGATATGATGACTTGTTTTAACGACACATTATCTTTTTAATCTATCTACAATTTGATATCAACAGTTTACTGGAAAGGGTAAGTACGGTCAGTCAAAAAACACATTATATAAATCTGTAAATTTTTTTCAATCGATTTTCACCTTGAAGCCAAACGGCCATCGGCAGAGTAGAATAGCCACCCTCACTCTTACCGAGGTATTGTAAAGGGCGACTAAGGTAAAGCTGCTGGAATGATCATCAGCGCCCAGAGAAGGAAAACTCTGCATTTATATCAAAACCCTCGCCAACCCGTCTGCCAAGCGTGGTGAGTATGGCAATTACCTCTCATGTGATTGACGGCCTCCCCGTGCCCCAGCAGTGGGGAATTAAAGGGGCTGACGATAATTATAATGATAAGTTTTTTTTACATTATGACGGACAAACGAACAGACGGCTCACCTGATGTTAAGCATGATTACCGCCGCCCATGGGCATATGCAACACATGGGGCATCATACATCTATGATCATACTCTATTAAGGGAGGAATAAGCTCTTTTCTTGAAGATCACCAGGTCGTATCTGTTCGGAAACACCATCGTTGGTAGGTGATTCCATAGTTTTACTACGCGCGGTAGGAAGTGGCGTGAGAAACGCACTGTGGTGCAATAAAATCCATCCTAGTTATGTGGGAGGAATTCGGAGTTCTGATGTGATGTACGATGGTGAAAATGTTCAGCTGGAATAAGGCCGAACAGCTCCTCGGAACACTCCCCATTGTAGATGCGATAGAAAAGCTACTTCTCTACGCTGTGACAGACGTTCAAGCGTGTCGGAAGGAGCCTGGTCGTAATTCTGATTGCTCTTCGCTGGATTCGGTCCAGAGGAAGAAGCTGATACTTGGGAGCTCCAGCCTAAAGGTACAGTATTCCATATGAGGACGCACCTGCGCCTTATAAAGTTGCAAGAGATGCCTCGGCATGAAATACTCGACCACGTATTGAGCACGACAAGCTTTTTGAAGCCAATTTCACATTTTCTTCAACGCTGTCAGATATTTCGACCCCAAGGATCCCGACTCTGTAACCTGATGTGTGTCTGTCTGCGCATGAAAAATACCGGCTAAGTTCGTGTCGAGCCACGAGCAGGGGTTCCGTAGTAGAACATGCTGGATGAACCTTCAATAAGCTTTTGTTTACCGTGGTGTCGAAATTATAAAAATACTGACTACGAAGATGACTACTATGGAAGTTTGATGCTTTAGCTGAAAGGTGTTCCACTGTTCCTAACCTTGTCAATATTATTAGGTACCGCCCGATTCTCGGGACTGGATATCGAATGAGATATTCTAGGTATATGACTCCCCAAAAATAGGGCTCCTGGTAGGTACTCCGGTTTTTTCTACGAAGAAATTTTTGTTAAGTCGAAAAAACCTTACTCCTTTTTAAAAAGGCCGGCAACACATTAGCGATCTCTCTGATTTCGCGGATGTTCATGGTTTCGTTTGTCGCCTGTGACATAAAAAAAACCGGCCAAGTGTACTCGCGCACGGCGGGTTCCGTACCTAAAAGTTGTGTTTTTTATATGGGAGCCCCCCTATTTATTAAATTTAATATTATGGAAGTAAAAATAAAACTAAGTATTTTGTTAATATTTTAAGTTATATTATTGATTTAGAACAGAAAAGCCGAGGGTGGAAAAACCGATATCATACATATTTTGTTTTTAGTATTTGTTGTTAAAGCGGCAACAGAAACACATACTTTGTGAAAATTTCAACAGTCTAGCTGTCGCGGTTATTGAGACGGGTGAATGACCAACAGACGGAGGAACAGCCAGTGAAGTTATAGTAATAAGGGCACGATTTTACACTTTGGGTACGGAACCCTAAAAATCATACTAGCACCCTTAACAAATGACATTCTGTTTATTGATGGGGCGTCAAAATTACCTTGGGCGACTCATTCTCGATCTGCGTGTCCAAATCTGTCTATTAATTATTATTAGACCATTGAAATGTCATCTTAATTGTTATACTAATATAGGCGGCCATCCAACTCAATTAAACAATCACCTTGGTAACTGTTCATTAATATAATTAATAATTCATTAATAGATTAGTATAACCACGATCTCTTACTCTCATCTTTTAACAGTGGGAGAGCCAGCCAGCTTCGGCGTGACTCAACCGAAATACCACGCTCTCACAAAAAACCGGCGTGAAATTGTTTCTCCGAATGAGTGGGAAAGCTGACTGACCTCCGATGTTTTTTGTGCTAGAGGCGTCAAACGCGAAAGCAATCAACGCCGCCTATGAACATCCGCGAAATCAGAGAGATTGCTAATGCGTTGCCGGCCTTTTAAAAAAGAGTACGCACTTCTCTTGAAGGTCCCTAGGGAAATATTCTCGCAGCCAAACCGTTCCACAGAACTGTGGTACGTGGTAGAAAGTTCCTCGAGAAACGCACAGTATTAGACCGCCATCCATCGAGATGATGGGGATGGAATGACAATCGCTTGCGTGTGGTTCAATGTATGAATTAAGCTGCAGAGAGTAGAACAAACAGTTTCTCAGAGCACTCTCCATGATAGATGACGTATGAGGGAAGCTATATCCCGTCGCAATGCTAGAGGATCAAGTAGACTAGAGAGAGGCAAGTCACCGCCAATTCGAGCAGCCCTACGTTGTATGCGGTCAAACGGATGAAGTTGGTACTGAGGTACCAACAGAAGCACCAGCCCAGAGATGGGAGCAGTTTTCCAAATCGGGCCGAACTTGTGCCTTATAGAGTTGTAACCGATGAGCCGTTGTGAAATACCGTTGATCGAAGTTCGATCAAGTGACTGACTGACTGATCTAACAACGCGCAAATTTTACAAAGGGGTTTCTTTTATAGCCGACTGTACCTACATAGGGCGGCAATATTTCAATCGCCTGTGATCGATTCAATGACTGACAAATATATATTTTATAGATTTTTTTGCATACATACATTTTTGGCTCAACAAAGATCTTGTACTATATGCAATGTTTTTAATGCTTTAGGCGACATATGAGCAAGCGGGTGACCTGATGGTGAGTCAACATCACCAGCCAAGAAGACCCGCAAGATCAGAGAGTCGCGCGTGCGTTGCCGGATTTTCAGAAAGAAGAATATGGTTTTGATTTACATCATAGCGGGCAAACGAGCAGACGGCACACTTAATGGTAAGTGATCACCGCCGCCCATGGAAATCTGCAACACCTGAGGTATCACATATGCGTTGCCAGATCTTTGATGCACTATAAGAAACAGAAACTATTGTCTCATTAGGTAGAGTTTCGTTGTTTAATGAAGACTAAGGGTAAGCTAGTGCCAATTTACCCGGATGGAGCTAAATTGATCTTATATTAAAACATTCTCGTCATATTTCCAATTCTCATAATATTAAAGATTACAAAGCTTTTAAAGATATCCATCAGATTATAAAAAATACTACTTCGTCAAAACATACTGTTATAATATGATAGATAGTCACTTTCCATACAATTTGATTTGAATTTTCCAGACCAGCGCCATTTGGTCATAAAGATTTTTTATTTTTTTTACATTATAGCGGGCAAACGAGCAGACGGCACACCTGATGGAAAGTGATCACCGCCGCCCATGGACATCTGCAACACCTGAGGTATCACATATCGCACTCTTAATAAAATAATGACTCAATTCAAAATTGCTAAGTTTTGGTAAATGGCAAAAAATGATTTGTGGTTTTAGAGCATATACTTTAGTCTCCTATAAAATTTTAACTATGATGAGTAGGAAGAAACTAAAATTACGGTTTTAAGCCTTCAAATATATTCTTGTAGATTTATCAAAAAAATAAATGAATTTATATAATATGATGGTAAAAAAAAATGTTTGAAAAAACAATTTTGAGATGCGTCATTATTTCATGAAATCCACCCAGTCAATTTATGACGTAATTAAAAATAGGTCAATATTTTACTCAAAAATTGACAAAAAAATCAGACCACCATTTATTTAGGTCACTGTTTTATTAAGTTTTTAATACAAAAAAAAAACATATTAAAAGTTAAGTCTCTTTTTGACAAAATATTTTTCCTTGGATAACGACTCAATTTGGAAATAAGTGTAGGTATTTTTAACTTAATTAGAAAAACAACAGTATAGTTTAAAATGTTTCATTAGAAAAAGTTCACGTAAAAAAAGGAAGTACAGAATTAGCATAGATCTTGGTTCAACTGATAGTTATAGAGTTAAATTTACTCTTAGTAAATTGTATCTTTTGTCTGAACTAAGTAGTTATTTCTTAAAATGTAACTCTAAAAATGAATTAAAATCTAAAATAAGTCTTTATAAAAACGCACTAGGTGCAATTATAATTAATCATCATCATCAGCCCACTTAAGTCCCCACTGCTGGGGCACGGGCCTCCCTCAATCACATGAGGGGTAATTGCCATACTCACCACGCTTGGCAGACGGGTTGGCGAGGGTTTGGATATAAGTGCAGAGTTTTCCTTCTCTGGGTGCTGATGATCATGCCAGCAGCTTTACCTTAGTCGCCTTTTACGACACCTCGGTAAGAGTGAGGGTGGCCTATTCTACTCTGCCGGGGACCACACGGCAAAATCATATTAACAATTAATAGCAGTCTAATCATCACCTTAATTTTCATTCTGCAGGGGTGGACCTTTACTTCCCTAGCTTCTTGTAGGAACTATATGGATATTTTAGACATAATAGACGACCATTTAAATTCTACCCAATAGGTACCAGGTACCTCCGAGGCTATGCTCCTTGGTAGCGATACTGAGGAGCATACGAACACTGCTGGAGCACCTGGGACTGAGGGACCAGGTACTTCCAATGCAGAGTCGACCCCTCTGGGCGCAACGCACCAAAGGGACACGTCGACCAAGGGGCCAGAGAGTAAACCCAGGGTTAAGCTCTCTGGAGCTGATAGAAAACAAATATATCGGCTCGTAGCGAAGGGTATGACCTTCGAGCAGGCGATAGAACTGCGCATGAGTGAAAATACCAAGCAGAGGACCCGAGAGAAGGGGGAAACGAGGGAGCGGGCGTCAAAGCGCCCTCTCAATACCTCGTCTACCTCGAATCAAGGTAATCCTACCAAGGCACTGAAACTTGGCGAGCCTTCCACCTCGAAGCCTACCTTTAAGGAGGTTTCTCATCATAGACGCCCTGGGTAAAATGGACCAGGAGAGGGTCGAAATGCTTCAAGGTGCTATCTTGGCGTGTATTGACACCTTAGACGATGGTGACGGCCCCAGCTTTATTGGATGCAAACCGCGCTCGGGTGGCATCCTTTTGGCGTGCGCAGATGAGGACTTGAAGGAGTGTCTCATCTGCCTGCCCATCATTATACCCTGGGATGGGGCTAATCTCTCCGTCGTAAACGAAGAGGAGATGCCCAAGCCCAGGTACCGTACGGCCTGGATACAGGAAGCCAAACACGACGCCGATACCATGCCGGACTTCTCGAGTTGGAGGGTAATCAACCGGAAACCCGAAGCCTACCTTTAAGGAGGTTGCTGGGTCCATTTTGCTTCGGCTTTCCGGTCTACCTATCTACCGTCCCTAGCACAGGAGCACTCCAGCAGGAAGGTCGCAAGAAACCTGCTTAATAAAACACACCACCATCGTAAAGAAACAGACACAACCTAGGCACCTATATATAATCCTATCCCATCCCTCCATCATCATCAGCCCATTTATGTCCCCACTGCTGGGGCACGGGCCTCCCTCAATCACATGAGGGGTAATTGCCATACTCACCACGCTTGGCAGACGGGTTGGCGAGGGTTTGATATAAATGCAGAGTTTTCCTTCTCTGGGTGCTGATGATCATGCCAGCAGCTTTACCTTAGTCGCCTTTTACGACACCTCGGTAAGAGTGAGGGTGGGCTATTCTACTCTGCCGGGGACCACACGGCCATCCCTCCGTCTTAGCTAAATTTCCTAGCCCTTTCCCTCCCAATCCCCCAAAACAACACAATGAGTAAGGCGATACAAGTAAACCTCCAGCACTCAAAGGCAGCCACAGCTGCCCTTTGGCAAAGATTCCTCTCTGAAGACCTGGATACAGCCTTGATCCAAGAACCGGGGCTGAAAAAAACCACGGTAGTGGGGCTAAACTCGACAGGTAAGATATTAAGTAAAACCTGCGGAGTGAGGCCAAGAGCATGCATGCTCTTCAAGAGAGATATAAATTACTTCCCGATCCCTTCTCTGTGTACGCTGTTGCAGCGTATTTAGAGGTCTATATATATAGAGGCGCATATAGAGGTCTATTTTCCCCGGGGGGAAAGGTGCAGAGACACTCATAGTCAGCTCCATATATCTACCCGGAGAGGACCAGGATCCGGTGAACAAGGTGACGTCGGTAGTGGAATATTGTTTGGAGAGAGAAACCCAGCTGTTGGTGGGTACCGACTGCAACTCCCACCACACATCATGGGGCAGCTCCGACACGAACGCCTTGTTTGACTACTTGCACGGTAAGTCCTTGTTTGACTACTTGCTCACCAACAATCAATTTGTTCTTAACGTGGGTAGCAAACCAACCTTTACCACACGTTCTAGGCAGGAAGTACTAGACATAACATGGTGTTCAGGTAATCTCGCACACCGAGTAACCAATCGGCACGTCTCAGATGAGCCGTCCATGTCCGACCACACCCATATTAGGTACGACTTAATATGCTCGGGAACAAACGAACCGAACAAGTACCGAGACCCCATGGGAACAAACTGGGAGGGCTTTAGGAACTCCCTTAGGTTATACTTTGGAGATTTTAAATACATTAAAACTGTGGTCCAAGTGGAAGCCGCAGCAGAGGACTTAGGCAGAAGCCTAATGAAAGCGTATCTAGAAAATTGTCCTCTTAAGACCA
Source organism: Marasmia exigua (assembly GCA_019059595.1). Lineage (NCBI taxonomy): Eukaryota > Metazoa > Arthropoda > Insecta > Lepidoptera > Crambidae > Marasmia > Marasmia exigua. The sequence continues at coordinate 7,108,120 of CM032487.1, read as the reverse complement.
CTAAGAGCAATAGGAACGCGCCTTGGTGGAACAAAAACCTGGAGCATCTGAGGCAAAAGGCCCGTGCCTTATTTAACAAGGCAAAAAAAGACAAGAACTGGGATGCTTACAGGAAGGCGCTAACACGCTTTAATAGGGAGCTCAGGAAAGCAAAAAGGAGATCCTGGCAAAAATTTGGCGGGTCCATCAAAGACACTGCCCAAGCTGCCAGGATCCACAAAATATTAGCCAAGACACCTGAATCCCATCTAGGCCTGCCAAGGAAAGTGGATGGATCTTTCACGGAACCTGCATACAAAGCACTCACACAATCACATTCACAAACGTTAGACTACACACAAATTATCACACTCATCATCACCGCATCCGCGCAGTAAGCAAATCAACGTAAATGGGCACTTTTAAATGGTAATATTTATTTAACAGCATTCCAACTTCATATAAACGACGCGCACGAGCTATACCTGCGCGCTCGGATCTCGGCATGCGAGTTTCAATCAATAACTGCGGGATTTAACGGCCGTGTCCTTGAATTCCTCATTATAGTATTAGCGTGAATTTGGCTAATACCCGCGAAAAGCTGAGATACGAAAGAATAAACAACACAGTGAATTAAATTTAAAAGTTGAAACTTATATGAAATGACACGAAGACCTTTTTTTAATTATGACTTGGAATTAATAATTTTTTTTATGAAAAAAAGACCTAAATTAAACATTACAAAACAGTTATGTAGTTTTTTAACAAAACAGAGACCAAATTCGATTTGAGTTATATTTTGTTTACGATTAAAAAAAAAACATAGACCTAAGTAACAATTTGTCATTGATCCTATAATACATTTCAATAAAATAAAGACTCAATTTAAATGGAGCCTATATCAACTCAGAGAAGTTTAGTAAAACAAAGTCCTATGCCAAAACCAGTCATTATTACAATAAAGATATTTAACAAATTTACCGATTTTTTTAGTAAAACACTGACGCATCTCCAAATCTGCCGGCGTTTCACAAAACCCTCGCGCGCAACCGCCGCCGCAAGACTGAATTGGTCGATATTCGATGAACGAATGAGGTCTGCGCGGCGGGAAAGATAGTGACTCATCAATTCTATACGTTATTGTTTACAGAATAAGGTTGCTTTTTAAAGAAGTATGCTGTGACACTTGGTCCATAAGGTCGATTTTTCACTAAAACTCATTTTTCCGAAATTTTGAGTTAAGTCGTTATCTTACTAAGAGTGCGATATGCGTTGTCGGCTCTTAAGAAAGGAGTACACCCTTTTCTGAAGAATTGTTTAAAACAGGTATCCTAAAATTAGATTTTAAATACATTTCCAACATCTGGCCAGCAACAAAGTTAAACATTACGTAACTAATTGTTTCGGGCTACCAGATGTACAGAAGTCCTTTACGTACCATTAAGAATTGATTGTTATTTAATCGAGTTCCACCCTTCAGTATAAAGCGTCAAGATCTAATTTTAGTTATTTAAATTTAAAAAGTACTTACCACATGCGTTAGAAACGCATAAACATCCTTTTTTTAGCGTTGAATACACTGTTCACACATTTTTTCACAACACACTTGTTTCTAATATCGAATCGTACACAGATTTTCTTCTAATTTATTATAGTCTGTGGCCTTTCCAGTCGTTTCGGAATTCGAAAAAAGAATTAAATAGGATTCGATTTTCGAATCGTCCGGCTGCTCGAGCGCCGGACTTGAATATAGAACGGGATCGCTTCGCGCGTACCTTTGCTATTTATATTTTCGCTGGGTGAGCCTATCTTGCCAGTTTGTTCAGATCTTCCAAAAGCTTGAGATTTCCTAAGAATGTATATAAGTAACACGCTTAGCCAGAGCTCTTGTTATATTGGTGAATTGCTTTATAATTTGACTGAGAGGCAACTGCGGAACCCGGGCTAGTGATCTTTTAGCTTCCTCAAAAGTGTCAACGGCCTATTGAATATTAAAAAAAAAACAAACATTTTGTAAATATCGCTTCGTACACACCACACTTATCTGAAATACGACAATTCCTATAAATAAGATAGATGGAAGCGCGATTTTTAAGTGTAATTATTTTGCATGTGGGACAGGGTGGAGACAGAAATAACATTGATTGACATACAATACTGGGCATTGTTTTATTTCGGTTAGCGTTAGACAGCTCAATCTAACAAGGCGAGGAAGTTGGAACCTAAATACAGCTTCAAGAAAGTTCGTCGGAGACAATACTGGGTGTATCTGTGGAAATTTACATCCCTGTTCTGCCAACCATTTTGAACAACATTTGTTCTTTGACAATTCATTATACATTTTGACCGTGGGAGAGCCACGCTTCGGCATGAATGGGCCGGCTGCCCGGAGTGATACCAAGGCCTCACAGAAAACCGGCGTGAAGCAGAATTGTGCTGTTTCGCTGCGTGAGTGAGGGTACCGGAGGCCCAATCCAGGAGAAGGGGGAATCACATAAAAAAAACATTCAACATTCGGTGAAAAAATTTTCGACCCGCAATGTTAAATGATCAAGTAATACATCATTATCTCCAATTTTTTATGAAAAGTTGGAACGTTTTAAGTTAATTACCAAAAAAAAAAATCTTTAGTTATCTGTTAGGGGCCATTTCCATGGGGCAAGTCGACCCTCAGGGATCTTTTGTACCTCCCCTATCCTTTGCAGTCCTACTCACGAAAGATTCGTTCCATCAGCGTCACGATGTTTTTCGGATAGAAGTACTTGTAGTAGATTTAGGATAAGCGTTACCTAGAACCTATGCTGGGACCACGAGAAAACAGGGACCTAGAAGATACATTCTGCCTCTGGCTAGTGAGTCGCATTCACATAAAAGATGTTCTATGGTTTCCGTCTCCTCCTTGCATGCTCTGCAGTTGGTGTTCGATGTTATGTCCATCTTCATCAGCATTTTGTTCGTTGCATAATGCACTTTTAAGACGAGGGGTAGGGCACACTAGCGACGCCAATCGATTTTAATTTTTAGCTACTAAACCGGATCTATTTTAAACAATTTCGGGGTTACAACCTCGCAGCAAACATATTCAATTCAATTCAATAGCCTTTTTATTCAGATTTTTTTTGTACATATATTTCTTAGTATAGTAGTGTATTAATTTGATTAATTTGCAAACACATACTATTTTTTAAATAACCATGTAAAAATGTTGGGACCAACGCGTACGCGAAAGATTGATTCATGCCAAAACCTTAAGGCGACGGGTGGAGCACACGCTAAGTGTGCTAGCGACGCTAAGTGATTTAAATTGATAGCTACTAAACCGGATCTATTTTTACCCGACTACGGCAAAGCAAAAGGAGGGTTATGATTTTGACAGGCTATGTATGTATGTATGTATGTATGTATGTATGTATGTATGTATGTATGTATGTATGTATGTTCATCTGTTTCCACGTAACTTCTTAACTACTTATCAGAATTCGACAAATGACATATCATTATAAGCGTCTTGATCGTCCGCTGGCTATATGAAGTTTCACAAAATCTAATGTGGCGCCCTCTAGCGGACAAAACATACAGAGTAAAAAAATAAAGTTATGATAAATATGCCGTGTTTGGTATCATTTGAAAGCGCTTGACTTGTACATTTTGAATATATATATATATTACTAGCACTTGGACACCAAAATAGTACAAATAAAATAAAAGTAAAAAAACTAAAACCCAACTACGACAAAAAACGTCGCTGAAAAAGTATAAAACAAGCCTTCGTTGTCAATTTATGCAATATTCACTATGTAGAGATAAAATTTCATGTTTGGAAAGGCGTAGTCACACGTTAAATATACTACCCTTTGACAACGTGTGACTGCGGATTTCCAAACATGAAATTTTATCTCTACATAGTGAATATTGCATAAATTGACAACGAAGGCTTGTTTTATACTTTTTCAGCGACGTTTTTTGTCGTAGTTGGGTTTTAGTTTTTTTACTTTTATTAGCAATTTCGAAGCTCGGCTCCCTAGGCTTATTCTATTTATTTAATAATTGTACACTACTTTTTGGTCTGTTTTTGCACTCGAAATTTATATAACAAGTGGCCGCATTTGGCGGTAAACCAAATTTCGAGTGCAAACACAGATCAAAAAGTTATGTATAATATTCAATAAATAGTATAAGAGCTTACCGAGAAGCTGCAGCTTCGAAATTGTTAAAAATAGCTACGGTTCAATTGCTAACAATTTAAATCAGTTAGCGTCGCTAGTGTGCTCTACCCGTCACCTTTTTTTTTTATGATATAGGTGGCAGACGAGCAGACGGATCACCTGATGGTAAGCGATTACCGCCGCCCATGGACGCCTGCAACACCAGTGGTGTCACAAGTGCGATGCTTACCTTTTAACCCCCCTTCCCCTGGATTGGGCCTCCGGTACCCTCACTCACGCAGCGAAACATAGCGCATGCACTGCTTCACGCCGGTTTTCTGTGAGGACGTGGTATTACTCCGGTCGAGCCGGCCCATTCATGCCGAAGCGTGGCTCTCCCACTGTTTAACGCTCCTATGAGCATTCTGGTCTGTTGACTCGTTGCTTCCAAGATGATTTTTCCATATATCTTAGTATATCTCCTAATAAGGCCTTAGAATGTTTCTTGCCAAAGAAATTTAGAACAAATATTGTTCAGAATGGTTGGTAGAACACGTGGTTAAAATAAAATAAAAAATAAAATATTTTACAACATCACATACATTGACCTGACTCCGACATAGGTAGCTCAAGCACCTGTGTTACGAATATCAGAATTAACAGTGGGATTACGTATATGTACATACATATAATACTTTTCTTTTGTAAATACATACTTACAATACATAGAAAACACCGTGCGGATAAAGAATGGGATCAGAAATGGCGGCGCATCTATTCACTTCTCGCTCGAACACTATTATATGTTATGTGCATTAACATGTTTGTTTGTGTTGGTCTTGGTGTTTTCTATGTATTGTAAGTATGTATTTACAAAAGAAAAGTATTATATGTATGTACATATACGTACACTATTTGCGTCTATACTCGCACCCCACGAGACGCAAATAGTGTGCGAGCGAGAAGTGAATAGATGCGCCGCCATTTCTGATCCCATTCTTTATCCGCACAGGTAATGTTTGTAATGTGCCGGGATCGAACCCGCAACCCTTGGATCAAAGGCAGCGTTCACTACCACTGTCCGAAATGTGTCGTCATAGTTACAGGTTGAAGGGATGAAAATGTTTACAGGTACACCCTATTCTTCTTGTGAAGTTGCCATGGCTTCCGCATTAATATTGAAAGTGGTCTGAATCATCATTGGCTATGAAATATATATTTACTTTTTGAATGCCAGAATTATGACTGTAGGAGACTCACGCTTCGGCATGAATGGGCGGACGCGACCGCAGTTAGATAATTACGTGCCATTCCGCCTGCGGTGTTTCGCTGAATGTTAGGGTGCCGGAGACTCAATCTGGGGGACAGGAAGTATAAAAGTTGGCAGCCCACTCGTGACTCTACTGGTGTGAGTCCGAGCCACGAAAGAATTCCCGCGGCAGAACACAGAAATATAAGTTTTTTTTTCATGTGATAGGTAAAAAATTGCCGCCGCCCATAGACACCCCCCTTTTTCTCGGATTGGCCTCCGGTACCCTCACTCCGAAACACAGCACAATGCTGCTTCACGCCAGATTTATGTGACGGGTACCCTTACTACAAGAACTACCTTTAAGAATATTTCCGGATCTTAACTCATTCCAGCCCCTTTTAACCTCCGGTTTTGGAACGGGATATCATAAGCTTTAGTACGGTAATAAGTTGAGATCCTGTATTGTAATAAGATGGCTTGTGTCTATCAACATAAAAGTCAAAGGGGATTCTCGCACTTTCATATATTTTTGGTACAAAAATGAAAGTGCCGGCCAAAAGATTGTTCAAGATTTGGAAAAACAAAAAAAAAACATGAAGAAGCAAACTATGGATATTTTGCTATTGTTGAATTGACGATTCTGGACGTGTAACCATAATTACACGTCCAGAAACGTGGAACAGTGGCATTAACCACCACGCTTCGGCATGAATGGGCCTCACAGAAAACCGGCGTGAAGTAGCACTGTGCTGTTCCGTTGCGTGAGTGAGGGTACCCGAGGCCCAGTCCGGGGTAAAGGGGGGTTTAAAAGGTTGGCAGCGCACTTGTGTCTCCATTGGTGTCGCGGGTGTCCATGGGCGGCGGCAATCGCTTACCATCAGGCGATCCCTCTTCTCGTCCGGCACCTATCACATGAAAAAAAATACTTTGAAATTTAAGAAAAAAATGTATAGGAAACACAGCTGCACAGAAAATAATATAAATAAATATAAATATATTTCACAACATCACATACATTGATCTGACTCCGAGATAGGTAGCTCAAGCACCTGTGTTACGGATATCAGAATCAACAGTGGGATTACAAATATATACATATAATTCTTTTCTTTTGTAAATACATACTTATAGTACATATTAAACACCCAGACCAATACAAACAGAGATGTTCATGCACACAAATGTTTGTACTGTGCGGGGATCGAACCCGCAACCCTTGGACCAAAGGCAGCGTTCACTACCACTGTTCCAAACGGGTCGTCAAATCTCCATAGAAATAGACAATTTCATACTTTAACCCCTAATATTAGTAGGATCAATATTTCATGTAATAAATACAATGTCAAGGGTTTCAAATAAATATATTATTAATGCAATTATAACAACGTGTGATGTGATTATATTTGTCGATCTATACAATATGAAATGTACAATACATATAGTCGTGAACCATCAATTTTATAGGTTTCAGTTTTCCTATAGAATGTAGAAGGACATCCTCTTTCTATGGTCCAAGTGCCAGCCAGAAAAACTTTTTGCTGTATTCTGTAGGACTTGTCCCCCTGAGCATTTATTACTATGGCACCAAAGCTGCAAGGTCATTATCCTTGGTATTATTTTTACATTTAGAAAAAACAAGTAACAAAAAAAAATATTTCGTTATACCAAATCTTGACATTTGAACATCAGGGGGACAAGGCCTAACAATTTACATCATTTTTTTTTTCTGGCCGGCACCTTCACATTTGGACTAAAAGTTCTGGGGCTGCCACAATAGATCTTCTACTGGTCGCAGTGGCTATGAGATGCAATGCTCACCCCATTTCATTCAAATAATAATAATAATTCACATTTGGACTAAAATATATGAAACTCCGAGGATCTCCTTTAGCTTGATTAGAATGACACCTAATGTTGTCACAGAAAAAAAATATATTTAATCTATAGTATTAAGAATCTATGTAATACAACGTGGGAGAGCCACGCTTCGGCATGAATGGTCCGGAGTGATAACACGGCCTCACAGAAAACCGGCGTGAAGCAGCACTGTGCTGTGTTTCGCTGCGTGAGTGAGGGTACCGGAGGCCCAATCCGTGGGAAAGGGGGGACTTAAAGGTTGGCAGCGCACTTGTGACTCCACTGGTATCGCGGGTATCCAAGGGGGCGGCAGTCGCTTACCATCAGGTGATCCGTCTGCTCGTGTGCCACCTATCACATAAAAAAAACTTGGTCAAATGATAAACCTTTTTTTTTATTGCAAATAATAGGCAGACGAGCATGCGGCCCATCTGATGGTAAATGGTAACCGCCGCTCATAGACATCAACAATGCCGGAGCACAGATCATGCCGCTGCCTACCGTGAAAGAAGAACTCTTTACGAACCTCGTTTAAAAAAGGACATGTCGTAGCGAACAGGGAACACCGCGGCTGGAAGCTCATTCCAGAGTTTGCACGAGCGTGGGGAAAATGAGCGCTGGAAACGGAGCGTTCTAGAAGGGGTTGGTTCCAGATAGTATGTGGTGGAGTTTACGCTCATTGAAATAAAGGTCAAGTGACATTTGTCATTCTAATCCAGCTATATAAGTAGGTGGATTTTTACACAGTAATGCAACTCGCCAACAACTCTGACAATGTATTTTAATCTTGTTACTGATTATATTTCGTTTTACAATAGTTTTAGGGTTCCGTACCCAAGAGCTAAAAACGGGGCCCTATTACTAAAGACTTCGCTGTGTGTACATCTGTCTGTTGCCAGGCTGTATATCTAAAACCGCAATAGCTAGATTATTCAAATTATTACAAATCATGTATTTATGTTGCCTGTATAGCAACAAATGCTAAAAACAAAATAAAATAAATATTTAAGGGGGCCCGTACTAAAAAAACACCATTTTGTGCCTATTTGAAACGGAACCCTACGTGCGAGTCTGCGATTATCAGTATATTAAATAATTTATTTATTAATGGAAAATCAAGGGTTTTTTAAAATAACCCGAAGGTATGTATGGTCAATAGCTCTTTATGCAAAATTTTGTTTTCGGGCATCTTTAATGGAACGGCATATAAATGATCCAAAAGTTAAAATCAGCCAGTTTAATATATGGCAAATTAAGAGAAATATCAATACATTGATCTATGTATTTCAAAAATAGAAAAAATAAATTAAACATTTTAATGAGAATATAAAACTACCGAAAATTCCCACTTTAATTGGGTAAACATTAAAGTTTACAATAAATCACAGATTATAGAAACAATTTTGATAAATTAATTTAAAGTATGTATTAAATAAATCAAACTATTAAATTATACGAGTACGACACGCCACAGAGATACGACCCCAAAATGTTATGTAATTAAAATCGTTAGTTTAACTTTAGAAGGTTATTTAGGTATGTAGCGCATTCACTTTAAGTTAATGCGTGAAAAATATTATCATCACCTTCACAAGCGAATTTATAAGTCATGCACTTAATTCCTTAATTAGGTAAAAGCAATTTATTAAGATTTAGTTTATTTACAATAATAGTAACATTTAAATAAAATTCTTTATTCATTCATTATCATAAATTGCGTTCTTTATTTTTTACTTCGACATTTTAAACGTCGCATATCTGTGGCGTTTGTGACATTCTAAAACTTAAGAACAAAAGCGTCACAACAAAATGCCACTATCATAGAATCACAGTTGCATATCATTTATTATAGTTTATAGGAATCTATAGGTTTTCAAAGTTTTCAGACGAAGGCCGCCATTACTAGAGAAACATCCGCTAGATGGCGTTACATTTCATACATTTCAAAAATATTTTACCCACAGTCCGGCCGATAAGAATCAATTAAGGTGACGGGTAGGGCACACTAGCGACGCCAATCGATTTCAATTCACCTCTCGGCAAACACTTATACTATTTATTAAATAATCATGCACAAATGTTGGGTCTGTTTTTGCACTCGAATTTTGGATTACCGCCAAAAGCGGCCACTTTTAGCGTGAATCAATTTTCGCGTACAAAAACGGACCTAACATTTGTGAATGGTTATTTAATAAATAGTTAAGTGTTTGCCGAGAGGTTGTAACTCCGAAATTGTTTAAAATAGATCCGGTTTAGTAGCTAAAACTTAAAATCCATTGGCGTCGCTAGTATGCCCTACCGTCACCTTAAACAATTAATTAATGAAATCGTGTCGAAATGCTATCATGCGATAGTATGTAGCTTTTAAGTATGGAAAAAAATCGTAAAAATATTATATTTGTTAATTAAACATTTTAACCTGCATTATAGATTAGAATTCATTGATTCCCAATTATTTGTATTATATTTTAGTTACAAAAATTGTATTACATACAGAAGTAACATTATCTTACAAACATTTATTTAGAATTTCAAAGTTGTTTATTTACTATGGAAAAGCATTATCAAATCGGGATTTGGATTTATTTGGATAAATGACATTGAAAATGGATTAAATACAAGAGGCTTGGATTCTACATAAATATCACATAACATTATGCAATATTCAACTATAGTACAAGCTTATTTCACACTAGTCCACTAATACACAGATTATAACAGCACCGAAGTCTATAGCTCTACTGCAACAAAGCCAACCTTCCCATGGTTCGCGGGACGTGAGGCGCGAAGTGCGCTCGACCAATCCAAAAAGTTTATATTCTGTTTAGGCCAATAAATCAGTCGCATGTCAACCGTTGCCTTCAGACCAAGAGAAATGAGGCTTGCAACTACAATCTTGCGACTGCGCGAGGTCCAAAGAGAACTTTTTAGATAAGTCAATTCATGTCAGTACATTATAGGTAAAGCAAGGTTCTTAAGGTGGCGAGTAGGGCAAACTATCGACGACAATCGATTTTAATTCTTAGCTATTAAACCGGATCTATTTTAAACAATTTCGGGGTTACAATCTCTCGGCAAACACATATACTAGTTATTTAATACTTATAGTTAACTGTTTGGTCTGCTTTTGCACTCGAATTTCGGATTACCGCCAAAGATGGTCGCTTTTGGCGTGAATCAATTTTACAATTCGCGTACAAAAACGGACCCAACATTTGTGCATGGTTATTTAATTAATAGTATAAGTGTTTGCCGAGAGATCGTGTCGAAATGCTATCATGCGATAGTATGTAGTTACGCTTTTATGTATGGAAAAAAATCGTAAAAATATTATATTTGTTAATTAAACATTTTAACCTGCATTATAGATTAGAATTCATTGATTCCCAATTATTTGTATTTTATTTTAGTTACAAAAATTGTATTACATACAGAAGTAACATTATCTTACAAACATTTATTTAGAATTTCAAAGTTGTTTATTTACTATGGAAAAGCATTATCAAATCGGGATTTGGATTTATTTGGATAAATGACATTGAAAATGGATTAAATACAAGAGGCTTGGATTCTACATAAATATCACATAACATTATGCAATATTCAACTATAGTACAAGCTTATTTCACACTAGTCCACTAATACACAGATTATAACAGCACCGAAGTCTATAGCTCTACTGCAACAAAGCCAACCTTCCCATGGTTCGCGGGACGTGAGGCGCGAAGTGCGCTCGACCAATCCAAAAAGTTTATATTCTGTTTAGGCCAATAAATCAGTCGCATGTCAACCGTTGCCTTCAGACCAAGAGGAATGAGGCTTGCAACTACAATCTTGCGACTGCGCGAGGTCCAAAGAGAACTTTTTAGATTAGTCAATTCATGTCAGTACATTATAGGTAAAGCAAGGTTCTTAAGGTGACGAGTAGGGCAAACTATCGACGCCAATCGATTTTAATTCTTAGCTATTAAACCTGATCTATTTTAAACAATTTCGGGGTTACAATCTCTCGGCAAACACATATACTAGTTATTTAATACTTATAGTTAACTGTTTGGTCTGCTTTTGCACTCGAATTTTGGATTACCGCCAAAAGTGGTCGCTTTTGGCGTGAATCAATTTTTCGCGTACAAAAACGGACCCAACATTTGTGCATGGTTATTTAATAAATAGTATAAGTGTTTGCCGAGAGATTGTAACCCCGAAATTGTTTAAAATAGATCCGGTTTAGTACCTTAAAATTAAAATCGATTGGCGTCACTAGTGTGCCCTACCCGTCACCTAATACCTGGTCAGCGTTTATATAAGAGTAAATGTTATTAGTGTCCTAGTGTGTCTAAGCCATTACAATTTTTGAAATCGTTGTATTATTATTGCATTCCCATAAAATAACTTCTACACAACATAGTCTATTTTCAGAAATGATTTTTAATAATACTAATTCATAACTTTTATTATAAATATTGTCTCTTTCGAACGCCATTTCTGAGAAAAGACTATTTTTATGCAAATATTATGGAGCCTCGTCGACATTTTGTTCCGTCACTTCCTGTCCTGTATCCAAGATGGCTTCCGCACTAGGTATCACAATGACGTCTGTCACATTTTTGGCACACGCAATACCGCACACGTCTTTATTTTCACAACTGTCACATGACACTTCCACCGTTTGTATCACGCTTGCTCTCCTCTCCATATATTTGACCATATTTATATCTTCTATATGTTTAGCGACGTCAAATCCTTCGTGTACGTCTCTATTGTCGCTTGTGGAGCAAAAGTTTTCGATTTCAGTACAAATTCTTTTGACGTTCTCGTCTAGACAGCTAGCACAGGTGACTTCATCGCCATTATTGCTTGATATTCTTACTAACTTTTCTGTTTCTAAATTAGCTAAAGTTGTGTCGTCTCCTAGAGTAAATATCACTTTGGATTCTTCTACTTCACTGCTTGTTTTTTCTCCGGTGGCTAATCTGAGTATTTCTGAGTCTGAATTGTGTGTTTTGAGTAAAGTGGGGGGTACCTCGGCGCTGTTCACATGCGTCAGCTTCATGTTGTAGATGTTGGGTTCGCTTCCCATTATGGAAGTGGTCGACGCGTCTAATGTGGGTAGCTCCTGGGGATAAACGATTGGATAAGATTGGGGATTTACTTTGCAAGTAGATCTACCGCAGACAGTTTATAATTTTTCGAGGTATGATAAAAAGATATGAAAATTCATTTACACGTCAAGAGCTTACTATTTTAAACGAAAGTTATTAAAAGCTCTTTTGAGAACAATATGTAAGTTAATCACAACATTTTGTATTTAAATTTGAAGTCATTGTTGTATTTATCTTTTAATTTTATTTTTATATATTTTTTTATTTTAAACAAAACATAAAATATAAAAAACATATTTGGAAAATCGTATAGCTTTATTAAACTCCTTATTTATATGGTCTTTATTTACATGTCTGCGATAAAACATTTATCTACTACCTTAACATGTATGTCATGCAATATTCAGTATAAGCCACAGAAAAGTAAAACTTACATGCATTGTAATACAACTTTGCAGCAAAACAAAAAATAAATAAAATAAGAAAACTTACTTTATGCAAAAGCATGAATTAACAGCCTCGCGTGTTTTTATAGTAATGTTAGTACCAACACATACATACCAAGGGAAATTAGTAGTTTATGAATATGAGCTTAACCGTCTATAAGGCAAAGGGAAAATAGTTCCCATCAGATTTTGAACCTTATGCCTCTCTGTCAGGACATAAGAGAAAAAACCAATGATTTTTTTCATTGACTCTAGATTTAGAAGAAAGAAAGAAAGAAAAATGTATTATTTTGGACATCACAACACTATAAACGAGTACAACATTAGTTACAAATAAACAAACAAACAAACAAAAAATATATACAGAAAAAAAAAGAAAACAAAACAAAGGAAAAACCAAATAATAAGGGTACAAATAACCAGGCAGTGCATATATATTGAACCTTATGAGCGAAAACCAATGAAATTTTTATTCACTTATGCCTTATAAGGGTTATGCTAGAGGAACATATAATGACAACTGAATGTCAGATCTGGAACCTGTTTAAAAAAAAATCAGCGAAAAAGCTTCTCTACAGGTTTTCATCAAAATGTGTTAGGTTTATGAGGAAAACTCTTTAAAATATAAAACAGTGAAATCCATGGGACTATGTGGTAGTTACTGGCTTTGACGTCATTTATAATCAGGTCTCAAATATGACATACAAAGCAAAGTGATTGAAAAATATAATGTAGTGTAATAATAACAGAACACACCATAGATTGATATAATCCCATTTCAGCAATGATTTAATGGGATATTTTTACGAAAACAAAAAAAAAGAGAAAAACAGTCCATAGGTCGTAGTCATGTTTATTGGCTGCCACCATTAGTTTCAGTGTGTAATTAAAAATAAACCTTAAACCATTCAGGTGCTCCCACACAGCAGTTAGATAATGCTATAAAACATTAAGTAACACGATAACATTTTATAACTGCGCTTAACATCTTCTAACTTTAACAATGTTATATTATAAAAATGCTTTCACACTTATTTCTTTACCATATTTAATTTTAACTTCGTGTAACATTACTACCAATTTATATATTCTGTTATAGGTTAACAAACATATTTTTTCCAGATTTTTTTTAAATTTGAATGTCCATGTCTTGTAACCATGCCTCATACACCAGAGTTCAGTCTGTGGGAATAATATATGTATTTAAGTATTATATGTGCAATGGGGGCTATCTCGTGTGAAATATCCGCTAGATGGCGTGCCTGTGAACCGAGGTCCAACTTCAACATCATGGATGATTTATTCGTTAATTGTACAATTTGACATATCACGTCTAAAAATATCCCAATCACCTTGTAGATGGACCTCAGGCCTATAGTACGCCATCTTGCGGATTTTTCGCACGCGATAGCCCCCATTCCTCTTTTTTGAAAGAAAGAAAGAAAAAACATTTATTGACCATCACAACATTCACAGCACAGAGAGCGACATTACATAACTTAGAACAAGTTTACAGTATTACAAGTACCTCATCATCATCATCATCATCATCAGCCCATTTAAGTCCCCACTGCTGGGGCACGGGCCTCCCTCAATCACATGAGGGGTAATTGCCATACTCACCACGCTTGGCAGACTGGTTGGCGAGGGTTTTGATATGAATGCAGAGTTTTCCTTCTCTGGGTGCTGATGATTACAAGTACCTACCTATGATACAATTACACATGACACGACATGGTTACAAGGAAGATAAGTAGTAGATATACAAGAAGAGGTGTGAGTGTGTGTGGTCAATCAGGTCTCAACCTCAGCATTTGCTGCTACGGTATCTGCAGTACCGCAGCAGCGCTGGTATTCTGGTTGAACCTGGTTGCGAGTGAGTTATGTGAGTGGATCTAAAAGATGGAAAACAATACATAGTGTAGTATGTTTCTCCGCCTTCCTCTGTCTAAGCTACTTATTATGGAATCAGGTGAATATATGAGGCATGGTTGATATTTTTTTAAGTGCGGTATTTAATTAAGAATGTATGACACGTTGTAAGAATTTAGTATTGTTTCATAACAGCTGTGTGAGAGCACCTTTCCAAAAAGCATGCAACCTCACCTGATCGTCATGGTAGCTGCCGACGCTCCTGGAGTGGCGGTGCCTCAGCTGAACCGCAGCCTGAGGGGACTGGCCGTCCACGGCGTCCTGCCACCAGTGCAAACAAATACCACATCAGACGCTAGAACACACAGGTGGTCACTCTGGTGGTGTGGTATCGGAGTGGTGACTGGTTAGAGATTAGTTAGTGAACACGAAAGTCATATAGAAATGTAGAATTTTATACGGAACTAGTGCACCCGCGCCGTCTCTTAGTTTCGGATTAAGTTCCAACATGTACCAATAGATGGCGCTAGGTGTCGATTACATCGCGCACATGTTTTGTCTTGTCGGTTCATTGAAATAAGTTTTGTTTTTGTCTATATAGTAGTTACCTTTTCATCAATAGTATACAAATAGATGTAGGTAAGTACAAATAGATGTAAGCACTTTAATACGTTCCTATTTATTTTTAAATACGATAAATTCGCTTTCCAGAGCCGGGAATCGAACCCGCCAAACGTAGCGCCGACTTACTTTTAAAAATCTGTATTTACTAGTTAATGCCATGTGATTTCAAACCATAGGGCCTACAATAAACGGAATTCACGACCCTTTCACATGAACTGTGAAAATCTTTTGTTTTTTGATGCGATAAATAGTCTCGTCTCGTCGTTCGTTACGGGACGGTGTCTTTGTAGGTCCCAAACTATTTCAGAATAAAAAAACAATACAAAAAAGGTAGAGTTGACACCGATACGAATAAAAGGCGTAGAAATATAAAATATTGCATACAAATTCAGCCAGTCACCTTAAACGTCCCAAGAAAAATTCGAAGAAAAACTGCTTGTCTCAATATTCAATCTAGGCATAATGTTATTTGGAAATCATCTAAAACCTCTCTAGATTCTTGTCTCTATTTTGTTTGATTTAAGCGCAATGGACATTTTTCGTTTACGTATTTCTATTAAGCTGAAGGGTAGGGCACACTAGCGACGACAATCGATTTTAATTTTTAGCAACTGAACCGGATCTGTTTTAAACAATTTCGTGGTTACAATCTCTCCGCAAACACTTATACTATTTATTAATTAACCATACACAAATGTTGGGCCTTTTTTGTATGCGAAAAATTGATTCACTGCTTCTGCACTCCAATTTTGGTTATCCAAAATTCGAGTGCAGAATCAGACTAATAGGTTTACTAAAAGTATTAAATAAATAGTATAGGTGTTTACCAAGAGATAGTAACCCCGAAATTGTTTAAAATAGACCCGGTTTAGTAGCTGAAAATTAAAATCGAATGAAATTACAGCTTTGTATGCGTGAGTGATTGGTTATTTTCGAACAATCGTCATCATCATCATCACCCCATTTAAGTCCCCACTGCTGGGGCACGGGCCTCCCTCAATCACATGAGGGTTAATTGCCATACTCACCACGCTTGGCAGACGGGTTGGCGAGGAGGAGTCGGCCCTACCTTACGTTAAATAAATATGAAACCCGTTTCTAAAGTTTTCCCCTGATAATGCTTTTTACTATCATTTAAAATAAACAGAACACAATTCAGAATTCTCTATGGTTTTGTATAGATTCGAAATGTAAGAAAAGGAGGATAGGCTCGACATTGCAGTCGAACACACATTCGTCGACCGACGGCCCCAGATGTCGCTGGGATATTTTTTTTATGACATAGGTGGCAGACGAAGCAGACGGATCATCCTGATGGTAAGCGATTGCCGCCGTCCATGGGGTGTCCATGAAGTCAACACCAGTGAAGTCACAAGTGCGCTGCCAACCTTTAAACTACACACGGAGTCACGTCGAGTTACCCTTGCTGACCTTTCGGACCGTCCTTATGTCTGGGGCACATGTGCTATTTTTCCACTGCAGGGACGGTAACTTGATCTGACGCAGTACTGTACAACCTGTGCGGATGAAGAATGGGATCAGAAATGGCGGCCAATCTATCCACTTCTCGCTCGCACACTATTTGCGTCTATACTCGCACTCGTGGGGTGCGAGTATAGACGCAAATAGTGTGCGAGCGAGAAGTAATGCGCCGCCATTTCTGATCCCATTCTTTATCCGCACAAGTTGTACATTCGTCGATACCACAGAGATTAAGTCGATACAAATCTCTAACTCGAACTTCCATCTAGGATGAACGAGAATAGGCGCCCCTGATACCAGATCGATAGAGATTCAATTTATAGTTGCCTACAGATTGAATATTGAAAGTGGCAGGTTAATGACATACAAACATAGAGTATAGACACCCAATACCACAATCCACCAAGTAACCACGTCACAAGCGGCGACAGATAGCCACCAATTGAAAATACCAAGTTCCCAGCGTTGAGATCTGCTGAGTTTAACAAATTAAAAATACATTACTATCTGTAAAACGATATATTGAAATTGACCAATATCAAAATGGAGAACTGTTGCACTAATTTTATTTTTAACTCTACATATACATCGGTTGGAAATAAAAAGAGTAAGTAGAAACAATAAACAAATATATTTCACACAACATCACATACATTGATCTGACTCCGAGATTAGGTAGCTCAAGCACCTGTGTTACGGATATCAGAATCAACAGTGGTGGTACAAATATATACATATAATACTTGTCTTTTGTAAATATATACTTATATTACATATAAAACACCCAGACCAATACAAACAGAGATGTTCATGCACACAAATGTTTGTACTGTGCGGGGATCGAACCCGCAACCCTTGGACCAAAGGCAGCGTTCACTACCACTGTTCCAAACGGGTCGTCATAATAAATCGAGACAACATCACATACATTGTCCTGGTCCCAAACTAAGGCTTTCCCTTGTACTATGGAAACCAGAAACAACGAAGGTACCACAAACAGACCCAGACCCAACACAAATATCTGTTTCATCAACAAACATTTGTGCTAATGCGAGAATCGAACCCGCGACCCTTGCGTCTGATACATAATATAATATATTTATTTCATCATCATCAGCCCATTTAAGTCCCCACTGCTGGGGCACGGGCCTCCGTCAATCACATGAGGGGTGAATTGCCATACTCACCACGCTTGGCAGACGGGTTGGCGAGGGTTTTGATATAAATGCAGAGTTTTCCTTCTCTGGGTGCTGATGATCATGCCAGCAGCTTTACCTTAGTCGCCTTTTACGACACCTCGGTAAGAGTGAGGGTGGCCTATTCTACTCTGCCGGGACCACACGGCAAATATATTTATTTATTTATTATTTATTGCACAAGAAAATAAAGTACAATTGGCGGACTTAATTGCTATACAGCATTCTCTACCTATATATTGTATTGTGTACTCTATATACTCTATTCTATATATTGTAAAATATTTGTACAGTAAGTCGATAGAGATATATTAATTTCAAAATTCACACTTTCCACACGCGCCATTGGAATTTGAAATGTCTGTATATTCATTAATATTTTGATTTTAGTGATCTTTTGCAATGAAACAAAAACCGGTGTGTAACTTTTTTAACTAAACAAAAGCTAGTGCATAGATACAAGCTCCATTGGGACAATAGTTTTATGCGATAACACTTAGTAACATTCTCCATTTTCCAAAGGTCTTAATAATATTTTGTATGTGAATGACAAATCAGACCATGGTACGGCGGGATCCTTCACATGTGATATGACTAAAACTTTATAAACAAAAAGTCGTTTTAAAATAGATATTTCACCAGCGACGGATCATCATATCATCAATAGATAGATCAATGTTTCTGTTTTTGTATAAACTTAGCTAAATAAGGCCTTCTTTTATACTTTTCTGCCTGAAATACAGATCAAAGCTAGTTCAGGTACAAATTTAAAAATGTTAATTTTAGTATTAATAGAATTTAAGTTTTAAATTGTACTTATAAGTAAACATTTTTTTTCATCATAGAAAATAGTGTTTTATCTATACATATAAAGCTTTCCTGCCGCACCGCGTGGTCTTCAAAAACAATGAACCCATTTGGCATAAATGAACAGCCCATATGATTCTCCATAAGTGCCAGATAACACAGCTTTAAATTATTGAATGAAAAATTCGCTAGATGGCGTTATGTAGACGTGAGGTCTCACTTCAATGTTATTGGTTATTTTATATGTAATATTGTCTTTTTGATATGCCACGTCAGAAATTAACCAAATTACTTATCGTAGACCCCCCAACCCACTAAATACATAGAAACAAAGATCGGCCCTAGGCAGGCTAGGCAGTATGTCGTAACGTGTCTCTCCCGCACACGTTCCGTATAGTCAACCCTTTTCTCATGCCAAAATCACTGTACGCGCGCTGTGCGTAACCTGTATAGCCAGCCGGGCGTTTTGTGTCTATGGTTTTGCGTCTGTCCCACGTCTAAGGTATGGCTCATTTTCACTGGGTAAATAACTCACTCCAAACTCAATACAAGTCAGTGCTGAGTGCAGTGACTTGGTACAAAGTACTGACTCGACAGTGGTGTATTGACTTCAAATCAAATTACACTAGGTAAGTAAAGATAAGATAAAGATAAAAAATTCTTTATTCAATTTAGGTCCACACAGAACACTTATGAATGTCAAAATAGTACATATTATCTACCGCTGGTTCGGAATGTCGATTTCTACTGAGAAGACACCAGCAAGAAACTCAGTAGTTACTCTTTTCAAATATTGATGATGTTACAGAGTTTCAATTGAGAAGAGAAAAAAAAATACAATTATGAAAGTTAATAGACTACTATGAATAACAACTCAAAAGATTAATCAATTAACATGACCAAGAATCCTTATCATTTAAATAGTCTTGTACACTATAGCAACCTTATGTTGTTATTTTTCATTATGCAGGTTTTAATATGAGACTTAAACTTATCCAGTGATAGGTTAGTGACATTTTGTGGTAGCTTATTAAATATCTTAATACTTAAGCCAACAAACGAATTACCGATTTTATGAAGTCTGAGGACCGGGACGGCAAGCCTATGTTTATTTCTGGTGTTAAGACTATGACTATCGGACTTTTTTGGAAAAGTGTGCAAGTTCTTACGTACATACATAATGCAGTCGAGGATAAATTGGGAAGCCACGGTTAAAATATTTATTTCTTTAAATATTTCCCTAAGTGAGTCACGTAATCGAAGGCTGTATATAGCGCGGATGGCCCTTTTCTGTAATACAAAAATAGTTTGTATGTCAGCAGCAGACCCCGGGTCAGCAGAAGTACCGGGTCAGCAGCGACTTATATAAGAGTTTGGAGTCTATGAGAGTTTTCGCCTGTGAAAAATTCGCTAGATGGCGTACTGTTGGACTGAGGTCCAACATCAAGCGCATTGGTTGTTTAGTTTGTCAAATTGACATTTTGACAGATCACTTTTAAAAATAACCAATCACATTGTATATGGACCTCACGCCTATATGTTGTAGATTTTAATTAAGGAACCTACTGGCGTGCTTTTTCTATTTATTCTTATGACGTGTTCTGTTCTAAAAGGTTTAAAAGTTTGTTTATCTTAGTTACTTTTTTATTAAATATCTATCACCGAATAACATATTTTTCTATTAATACATTTATTGACCACCTTACCGCGAACCCCAAGGCTTTCATTATAACACTATATAGTACTCCATATAGTAGATTTTTCACACGCAAATATCCTCATTACCTAATTACCCTTGTAAATCAGCCATTACATTTATTGGTATTATTAATTCATTTAAATTTATTCATTTTATTGTAATTAATTATAATACGAAATAATATGTAACGCTATGGGGAAAGAAATGACCTATTACTTTTTTTTTATTGCACAAAGAGACGGATTTTTCATTCGCAACGGCCTTTCCCATTTCACACCACAAACAAACCATTTACCTTGAATCTGTTGAACTGTCTATACTTCCCCCTCTCGGACGCAACCAGGCTCCTTAGCGACTGCGTGCGCGGGCACTGACTGTCCGCCAGCCACCGGTACGTACCGAATAGCTTGGACGTGTCAGACCTAGAACATGACACCAAGCTTAGAAAGCCAAGCGGGGGACAGAGACACAGAGAACCTATACAGCGTGTGTATTTTATACGGGCGAATAATTAATCCAGCTATAATATCTGATCCTACGAATCGTATAAGATAATCATTTCATTAAATTTTGTGGTTAATTAGGTGTAATGATTTTTCTAAAGTGCAACCCAGCAGCAATGTATGCCGTCCAACTTTGTTTGACATGACAAGTGACATGAGTGTCATGACACTCGTATGACGTTTAGATACTTATGTCTACGTTAATTGATGTTATTAACGTTAACTACCAGTGGATGCAATACATTGCGTGCTCAATTATTTTGTATGAAAAAAAAGTACCTTAATTTCCTAAAGAAATGTATGTAAACAGGTTCCCTAGGTCCGATAGTAATCGCCATTAAAATATTCGCCCGTATCAAATAAACACGCTGTATACCCTGATTTTTAAATTACCTTAGAAACTTCCCGAGAGCATTATACGAATATAAACAATCATTTGTTTCCCCAAGGAATGACTCTTTTATTTAAATCTCAAAAAAGAAATCTCATTTTGATACTTGAGGCTATATAAAGAAAATCCTTCAAGTATCAAAATAAGCTTTTTTAGAGATTAGAGTCTAACTACCTTATTATAAATCGCGATCTAAATCTTTTACCGTACTAAAGTTCATGTCAACCCGTTTCAACACGCTATGTTAAAACAGGCTGGCACGAGTTTAGTCCCGGGACTATTCTTAGTTCACGATTTGTAATAAAGGGGATAGCATCTTTTCCTTGGGAAAAAATGATTGTTCGACACTTAAGACTAAATAAAACAAATAGTTTTTAGCCTTAAATTTAGCCTCAAGAATCAAATAAAGAAAGGTCACATTTAAAACGTCACATAACCCCATAAAATACAATAATATAGATAATTACCTGGAATAACCATCGTTGATCGTGTGAAAGCCACGCTTCGGCATGAATGGGTAGGCTCGACGGAAGTGTTACCACGGGCTCACAGAAAACCGCATGTAGTACACACAAGCGTAGCGCAAGGTGTGTCTATGAGCACCGGCAATCGCTTACCAACAGGTGATCCGTCTGCTCGTCTACGTCTATCACAAAAACTAATGCTGAAAACTGAAAAGCCAATCGGTCGATTCACCGCAAATCGAACTTATATTAATTCTAAAATTTTATTTATCCACTTACAAATTAGTATATACAGAGAGCGTTCACGTAGGCATCAAGTGTTGCTCAATAGCACTTGGAGTCAAATGACAATGATGTCTCCACTTACAAGTTAGGTGGCAGAGATAGCAGTCGCTGCGGGTTTTGCGTTGTAGGCCTCAAGTCCGTACACGGACCCCACTCACCAACAACAACTGCGCGAGGCACTAGTTGCCATACCCTCCACTTAGAAGTTAGCTGGTAGAGACAGCAGTCGTTGCATATTTTTTCGTTGTAAGCCTCAAGTCTTTACATGGACCCCATTCACCAACAACAACTGCGCGAGGCACTAGTTGCCAAAGTGTCCACTTACAAGGTAGCTGGTAGAGACAGCAGTCGCTGCAGAATGTGCAGCGTGTGCCTCAAGTCTTGTACATGGGCGTCTCTCACCTAAAACAACTGCACGAGGTACTTGTTGCCAAAACCCACTAACAAGTTAGTTGGCAGAGACAGCAGTAGCTTAAAGTTGTGCAAAGTGGGCCTCAACGTTGCACGTGGACTCAAATGACACTTGAGAGTCAAATGACAATGACGTGTCCACGTACAAGTTAGCTGGCAGAGACAGCAATCGCTGCAGGTAGTGCAGCGTGGGCCAACGTGGGCCCTCCGCGCCCACAGTATCTGCGCGAGGCACTCGTTGCCAAAAGTGTCCACTTACAAGTAAACTGGTAAGGACAGCAGAAGCTGCAGGTTGTGCATCATAGGCCTTAAGTCTTGTACTTGGGCCCCCCTCATCTGCACGAGGCACTAGTTGTCAAAGTGTCCATTTACAAGTTAGCTAGCAGATACAGCAGTCGCTGCAGATTGTACAGCGTGGGCCTCAAGTCTTAAACGTAAGCCGCAAGTCTTCCACGTTGGCCCCTCTAACCAACTGTAGTTGAGGGAGGCACTTGTTGCCAAAGAGTCCACTTTCAAGTTAGCTGGTAGACACAGCAATCGCTGGAATCACTAAGTTCGGATGCAACCGGTAATAAGATGATGATAAAGTGCCCACGTACAGGTAAGCTGGCAGAGACAGCAGTCGTTGCAAGTTGTGCAGCGTGGGGCTCAAGTCTTGCACGTGGGCCCCTCTCACCTATAACAACTGCGCGAGGCACTTGTTGTTAGTATCCACTTACAAATTATCTGGTAGAGACAGCAACAGGTTGTGCGTTATAGGCCTAAGTCTTGTACATGGGCCTCCCTCGTCTGCACGAGGCACTAGTAGTCAAAGTGTCCACTTACAAGTTGGCTGGCAGAGACAGCAGCCGCTGCAAGTTGTGCAGCGTGGGCCTCAAGTCTTGCACATGGGCCCCCCGCGCCCACAGCAGCTGCGCGAGGCACTTGTTGAGTAGGAACAGTCCGTAGAGGAACAGGGTGGCGTCACCGCCGCGAGCGAACAGCGGTATGCTGGAAATGTAAAAAAACAATTAAAAATATGAAAATCTAAATATACCTAGGTTGGCCGACTGTGCGTCGGTCCACGCGTCCACCCTGGTATACATTTTTCACGAGATGACGACGAAGATGGCCAAGCCAGCGCTTTGGTCTCGCCGATGGTGTTAGGTGTATTCACAATCTGTTCCATATCGGCAACGAACGTGGAAGGTCGACATCGAGAATGATCTGCGCTAGCTCTTGGTCAATAACTGGCAAGAGTGGCGCAGGATCGACCGAAATGGCGATCTTTTGTTTCGGAGGCCATCTCTATTTGGGTCGCTGAGCCAGTTATTGTTGTACAAAAAGGAAGTTAACATAAATCAGTTCTAAACTATACTCCAACAAAATGTGTTCGAGAAGGAACAATAAATCTTCTGCAGACCTTACAACTAGGTACTTATAATAAAAGTTAACACAAATTAACTATAAAGGAACGAGCTTCAAAGTTTTGTTTAAACTTAAGTTTCATTTATGTAGTTGAAATGAGATTAAAAATTGCACAGTTACTCAAGGGTAGTGAATAAACACTTTTTGAATGATGTTGTGAATAAAAAAAAATTGCGAAAAAAAAATCTGCTGTTCCATAAATTATTGCCGGGTATTCTATTTTGTATGGAACAGCTGATTTTTTTCCGTCTATTCTGTTCATCTAACATGCTAAATGAACTTCACTCACGATATCTAATATGTAAAGGTAGGTAATAAGTAGGTAAATTTTGGAAAATCAGTTCATTATATTCGCAACCTTCTTTTAACATCCGCACAGCCTCAATCCTCACATATACTTTTTGTCACAAAATAGGCAACTTCTATATACAACGACAAAGGAGCGATGGTAGCTCAATGTATATTTGTCACAAAATAGGCAATTTCTATAGACAACTACATAAGAGGAGCGATGGTAGCTCAATGGATAAGTACGCACCTACCATAGTGGCCGTCATTTCGTATCGGGACTTCATTCTACTCTAATCGTATTAGTTCCCAATTTTACCAATAGATGGCGTTGGGTGTCAATTACATCGCGCAAGTTTTCTGATTACCTTGTCTTTAAACCTTGTCTTTAGTATAGACAGTAAATAGCGTGCTATTGTTTCCACTGGTTTGTTCATTTCTACTTACTTGGGGTCAAGCAAGTTCGGCGTGACTTCCGACCATACCATCTAGATAATGATGGTGCGACAGTCTACTACTCTTTGTGATCTATGAGGGAAACCTAAGTAGTCATGCTCACTCAAATGTCTCTGAGGTGGTGGCGTTATGTGGCGGGTCATTACATTCCCTCTAATATGGTTGAGTGAAATGATGGCTGACACATACGTCATACTTGTGAACAGGTGCCACCTTTGGGGACTGGTCCGCTTCGGTTTACCTCATATTTAGCTTTTAATTTGCTTCATTCTATTTTGTGTTGCATTAGACTATATGACTTGGTATGAGGATAATAAACCATTGTAAAAAAGTTGGCGATTAAAAAGACTAACTGGCAAGTTTCTTGCCGGATCTTCTCGACCAGAAACAACTTTCCGAGCCGGTGGTAGAATCGCATTATGTTTATTTATTTCTTTAGTATATTTTATGTATCAACATATATATGTATTAACATGTAAATTATACATAAGTACTTATAAATAGTTTTAAGTCATTCAAATGTATGACGATTTGTAAGTGCTGTGTACAAGCCTATGCAAATAAAGAATTATTTGAATTGAATTGAATTGAGTCGGTTGCTAATTACTAGTGGTGAATGTAATATTACTACTTTTCCATAGCGCCCATAGCGCCTCCTCGTAGTGCCTCGTCCTTAAGAGTATTACATAGTGTAACGTACTACGCTTCGTATAGTGTGTCCACGCCAAGCTCTGCAGAAAAACACGGAACTAAAATTGGATATTCTTTGTGTCTATGACGATAAAGCTCAAAGTTGAATGTTGATAGCGACTCAAACGTGATTTTCAAAGGACTTCTTTCGTGGCGGGTACTCTAGCGACTAATGGCCCGCCCTCAATGCGCATCAGGTCTTTAGTTCCAAATTGTACCAATAGATGGCGTTAGGTGTCGATTATATCGCGCAACATTTTCGTCATTATTACCTTTAAGCCTTGTCGTTATCTATATAAGTTACCTCAGTATAGGGGAAGTGCAGTATCTATATATGCCATCACTTTGTATTGACTCAAGGTCAAATTTGCAGCATTGTGTTGTGTTTCACTGCGTGAGTGAGGGTACCGGAGGACCAATCAGGGGGAAAGGGGGGTTTAAAGGTTGGCAGCGCACTAGTGACTCCACTAGTGTAGCGGGTGTCCACGGGCGGCGTCAATCGCTTACAATCAGGTGATCCGTCTGCGCGTCTGTCACCTATCACATAAAAAAATGTTAGATGCAGGAGATGGGGGCTCCTACCATCACGCCACAGCCTACGTCATCGGGCTCGTCTATTTAAGCAAGAGGACGCGCGCTCCGGGCCTATTTGCTCCTCTGGCGTGCGCTCGGACGGTCATAGCTTCCTTCGTAGATTTTATTTGAATTTAATTATTTTGTAAATATTTTATTAAAACAAAAAAAAATAAAAAATAAAATAAAAACTTTTTATTTACTTAAAGCTAAGCGGTAACAATAAGGTACACAAAGACAGGCGAACATTAAATTAAGTAAACACAAGTATACAACAAATAATGATATAGACAGTGGACCTCGCACTAGGCATAGCCTGTCCTGCGAGGACCATATCCATGATTTCCAATATTGATTTAGGAGGAAATACAATTAAAAAGTTTTTTAAAAATTTCAAAAGAATGGAAAATTAAAATGCTACATATCATAGTAATTCTAGAGTGAATGAAAAAATAAATAAAAAAAAAAAGGATTACAAAATTAATTTTTAAACTGGAATCCTAAGGAACTGCTCAGTCTCTGTATAATTCCATGTTATGAGCTCTTTGAAGATTTCTGCTTTAGCCGCGGAATTCTAGAACATTCTAGCTCATTTCTATTTCTTTTTTTTTAAATAATAATTTTAACCATTTCTAACAAAATATATATATCTTACTCAGTTTCAAAGGGATGGCACCAGTTGGCACCACCGTCGATCCTCACGTTCGCTATAGAAAGAAAGTTTCAACCGTTTGTTCATTTCCACTTACTTGGGGTCAGGCAATTCCGGCGTGACATCCAGTATCTTGCTGGCAGATCCCAGGAGCGTGATCTTGTACCTCAGCGGCTGATTCAACATGGCAGCGGCTAAGCAAGTCGCCTGGGCAACAAAGCCGGTGGCAACGGCGTCGGCGACAGCGTTAGTGGTACGTGGGTTCTCATCCCCGCATATGGGGAGGGGCACGTCGATTATCGTCCACGTTGTGGGGTCTCTCTGTGGATAATATAAGAGGTGTACAGACGGCGTCAGATCGAGTTACGCTCGCCGTCGCAGTGAAAAAATAGCACTTGTGTTCCAGACATCGTGGGAGAGCCACGCTTCGGCATGAATGAGCCGGCTCGACCGGAGCGATACCACGGCCTCACAGAAAACCGGCGTGAAGCAGCACCGTGAGGGTACCGGAGGCCTAAACCGGGGGCAAGGGAAGCTTAAAGGTTGGCAACGCACTTGTGACTACACTGGTGTCGCGGGTGTCCATGGGTGGCGGCAATCGCTTACCATCAGGTGATCCGTCTGCTCGTGTGCCACCTATCATATAAAAAAGAAAAAAAAGAAAGATTTCAATTACTATAGACCTAAAGATCATTTTTCTGTGACACCAATAGCTGTCAACCTAATCAAGCTACAGACTATAGTGGATCGCACTTAATAACGACGGCTGCGCTCGGGTTTCCTTTAGTCCATTCATTATGTAAAGGTGAATAGGACAGTTCTATTTTGACATTAAAAATGAGACGCTCCTTTTAAACCTAACCGATATTTTAAGGTGACGGGTAGGGGACAATAGCGACGCCAATCGATTTAAATTTTTAGCCACTAAACCAGATCCGATTTTGAACAATTTCGGGGTTACAACCTCTCGGCAAACACTTATACTATTCATTAAATAACCATGCACAAATGTTGGGTCCGTTTTTGTACGTTATTGAGATTCCCGCCAAAAGTGGCCGCTTTTGGCGTGAATCAATTTTTCGCGTACGCGTTGGACTCAACATTTGTGCATGGTTATTTAATAAATAGGTGTTTACCCAGAGGTTGTAACCCCGAAATTGTTATAATAGATCCGGTTTAGTAGCTTAAAAATTAAAATCTATTGGCGTCGCTAGTGTGCCCAACCCGTTGCCTTAAAGAATCGAGACATACTCCCCGTCGACGAAAAATTCTGTCGGCGAATAGTTCATAGGTGAAAGGTACTGTCAGCGAAATGTCCGGTGACGAAACGTTATTTCGAAGAAAAGCCAAACAGCAAAATTACTGTCGGAGAAACACTTCCGATTCGAATATTTTCTTTAGAAATCTAATCGATTTTTTATTTTTTTGATTTTTAATTTTAATCAACATTTTATTTATGAAATTCAAATATCTGGATATGAATATGAATCACCTTTATTTAAATAATATGCATTTTATTCATCTGAAAACTAACAACACTCGCTTGACTTGTCCGAACCACCTTCGTCAGCAAAAGAAATTACTAGTTCTTGGTCCCTAATGCAATCTATGCGGACATATTTCGTACGACAATAATCGTGACTCGATGGTAAGATGGTCGCCATACCGATTACTGATTTATTGAGATTGTTTGTGTCAATGCCTACGAGCAAAAATTCCGTTTAGCGCATTATGCAATTCATAAGATATTTTTTACAAAATTTATTGGTAATAACTATTCTAATTTCATGTTCTGATTAATTGAGAATGTTTAATACTTTTTATTTTGGAAGAATATGAACTCAATAAAGTTAATGAATTTACAACTTAATATTTTTATTTGTAGAAAGATGGATGCATGATACGAAACGTTTGAACTGTTCTATGAGAGTGACTTTACATACTGAATGGACTATAGTTTGATTCCCAAGTCGAGAAAGTTGTACTTGCGTGAGTTTTAGATAAACCTTTTTAATTTAAGTTCTGAATTTGGAACCCGGAAAGCACATTAAGGCAGCGCACTCGTAACTCCATTATTGTCTGGTATACGGCAACCGCTCATCATCAGGTCAGGTGACCCATCTATTCCTCCACCACCTATCGCTTAAAAAAAAATACCTGCTGGATGTAGAATATCTGGTGCAAGTGAGACAGCAGCTCTCCCCTAAGGCTAGCCAGCGCGGCGTGCGAGCGAGCAGCCAACTCGCGAAGAGCGCCGCACGATTGCCTCTTCTCTTTCACACACTCGATCCGGCGGGACAGGTTGTGGTAGTTCTCCATCAGTTCTGATCCTGGGATGTGACGTATGTGATGAGTGTACGAAACCCAAATGGGGTATGGGCGTACAATGCGTCAAGAAAGTCGAGACAACGAATGTTTAAGAAACTATATGAGCTCCATAGTTCGCGGGACGCGGCGGCGTGGGTGAGCTCGACTAGTTCTAAAAGGTTTCAATCAGTTGGATGTCGACCGTCGCAGTCACAGACTAATAAGAATAGACGTGTGTACAGAAACGACTCAATGATCCGGCTCAGCCAAATGATACACTGTTCCGAATCTCTAATGTTCGCTCCGAATGTATCATTCGACTCAAATGGATCTCGAGTCCGAGTGAGACGAATGATCCGAATGAGCTGAATGATCCGAGTGAGAAGATAAGATAAAGATAAAGATAAAAAATCTTTATTCAATTTAGGTCCACACAGAACACTTATGAATGTCAAAATAGGTACATAATATCTACCGCTGGTTCGGAATGTCGATTTCTACTGAGAAGACACCAGCAAGAAACTCAGCAGTTACTCTTTTCAAATATTGATGATGTTACAGAGTTTCAATTGAGAAAAGAAAAAAAATACAATTATGAAGGTTAATAGACTACTATGAATAACAACTCAAAAGATAACAACTCAGAAGAATGATCCGAATGAGCTGAATGGTCCTAGTGAGCCGAACGATCCGAATGAGCGGTATGATCTAAAATTGCTGAAAGCTCCGAGTGAGCCCAATGATCCGAATGAGCGGAGTGATCCAATTTCAGAGCGAAAGAGAAAGCTGTGGGCTGTCTGGGGTGAATAGGTTCTTCTTTCCATGTATTACGCGGGGAAAAGAGATAGGTATATTACATGGCACAGCTGGAGGGGATTGATTATTCCTTCGTAACAAAATCAATTAATCACGGATCTATCTGAGAGTTGACGTTCAAATTTATTCAAATGAAGCATTTCAATGTCCCACCAATCCAGATGCAAATGTTCCAATCTTTTGAAAGATACATTTTTGACCAGATCTAAATAAGAATGACAGCTAGAACCGTCCAACGGAGCAATCTCCAAAAAAGGTTTTTCGATTGGTCTAATGCGTGTGTACGTAAGGCCATCTATCGGATTTTTCATTTACATACTAAATCCTCTTGCCTTGCACTGGAAACTAATCCGCTTAGGGGGTTTTTTGACAGATGCCTTCCCCAATCCGATGCCATGCCTTACTGATGGGGTTACCATAGAGTCCGCGCCACCAAAGACCCGTAAAAAACGCGATTCAGTCAACATTAAAATTTGAGCTTTATTTTCAAAGACACAAGGTATCAAATAGTTTAGTTCCATAATTTGCCGCGGGACTTCTTTCGTGGCGCGGATTCTAAAAGACGTAAGTAGCAAAATTTGAAAATTTATAGAATGTGATTTATTCATTGTTTTTGTTGTCCACAATAAAAGAGAAAATTAAATAATCCCGTAGGTACTTATATTGTTTTAGAACGACGTTCCCTCAGTGGATAAGAACGTGTTTGATGACGTCATTTCCCTGTATTCTCGTCTTTGTATAAACATTTGATATTGACTCAGATTTTTTGACGGAGATTCGAGAGAATATTGGAAACCTTACCGATATCCTGATTTTCTTCAAACAGTTTCGCACGTCTCTCTTTCAGTCTTCTTATGTTAGCCAGCTTGCTGTCCCTTTCGTCCAGGAGTATAATGCGTTTGAATCTTAATATTTCTATTTGTTTCGTTAGTCTTATGTGTTCCGACCTTTGGAAGGGCGATGGTTTTGACTAAAAAATAAATGATAATTAATTTAAACACTAATTATAAAAAAATCTGGATAGTGCGAGTCAGACTTGTGCACGAAGGATCCCGTATCTACTTGTATGTAAATAGTTCATTGTCCTCCAACCGATTACGGCTACGGCGGCCAATCTCAACGATCAGCCACGTACGCAGGATATATTATAGTGCTCAAGTGTGTGCGCAAACACAAGTGCACTCTCTATTCCCTTACCCTCATAATCCGATGGGACACTAATGTGACACGACCGGAGAGAGATCGGACGCAGGACCAACAGCTTAACGTGCTTTCCGAGGCACGGGGGTACAAGACCGCCAACTTCCAGACTCCGGGCTCCCACTAAGAATTTCTTGCCGAAAACTTAGGTACAAATTTTTGACCCGACCCGGGGATCGAACCCGGGACCTCTTGCGCAGCCGTCGCTTTAAAGTGCGACCCTCTAACCACTGCGCCACTGAGGCAGTCATAGTTCATTGTAAGTGGGTACCGGAGGCCCAATCCAGAGGGAAGGGAAATTTAAAAGTCTCCCACTGGTGTTGCAAGTTTCCATCGAGATCAATGGTAGCTCAGTGGTTCAGATGGCGCCTTTAATACGGAGGGTCGTGGTTCGAATCCGAACATGCACCTCTGGAGTTTTCAAATCTATGTTTATTTCTATTATTAGCTCGGCGGTGAGAGAAAACATCGCGATGAAACCTGCACGTTTCGCATAGTTTCTTTGTTGGTTTGGTTCCCCTATAAAGACGGCAGTCGCTTCATTGTAATTACCAGACTCCCCAAATCCTGAATCATGGGCTAAACGTACCCCAGGCTCCAGAGCGACAGCATAGGACGTAACCGGGAATTACTAGCTGGAATGAGGAGGAAGAGCTCCATCTCCACATAAGCTACTTTAATAAGTGTAATCACAAGTGTAAGTATAAATTAAAACATACCTTAAAAGACAGGAGATCATTTAACTTTAACGCTAATCTTGGTCCATTTGAAACTGGAGGCTTTTCCTCTTTAATCCTACCGTTCTTCGCGCTCAGGTCCACCTGCGAAGCCGACTTCTGCTGCTCAAGCCCATCATCATCCGGCGAGAACAAATTCTTCTGAGATCTACTCTTAAATTTTAACCTAGCCTCGAATTCATCTTCTGGTTGCGGCCAACTATCATTAGCTAAAGCACACTTCTGATATATCCTCTCCTTTATCTCCTGAACAGCCTCCTGTCTCTTCTTTATAGAATATTGCAGCAAATGTAACTTCTGTAATTTACTAGCGTTGTAACTGGGACGTATCTCCGATTTTAAGAAATTCAACGCCATATATCGATACTTCGGCGCACCGTCCGATTCGTTTCTCAAGTCGTAACTCTCCGCTGTTTCACTCAAATCGATTTTGCTACCAGACAATTCTTCTCGAGAATTATTCTTAGAAAAACCTCCGTTAACATCGCTTGTCCTAAATTCTTTAACATCTAAATTGTCAGGAGAATGTTCGTATATGTAATTGGGGTCTACTTTATTTCTCTCATTGCTATCGTCTCTTCTCCTATCTCTATGAGTCTGGCCAATGTTTAAACTAGCAGATGCTTTGATTATGGGGAAATTCTGCTTGAAGCCTCTTTCAACTGGACTGTTGCTTTTCGAATACTCTTTATCATATTTTTTCGAAAACTGACTTGGAGATACCGATCTCGATTCCTTTAACAACTTATGATTTTGAATGAATTTTGATTCTAACGTAATTCTAGATAGATTCGTCTTTCCAGAAGAATCTGAGGATAGTGAACCATGTTCAATTTCGTTTTCAGCCGGTATGATATCCAGTTTGAGACTTTTGTATGAGCAAAAGTATCCTCCATGCATTTGAAATACTAAGGTATTGCTTTTGAAGCAGTCCGATGTAAAATTTAAGGATAAGTTGGCTCCGATGTACCGGAGGCCTGTGAAGTAAACCCCCCACGTTTCTATGATGGAGTCCTGGGGGGCGTCGCTGGGATTCTCGATGCTTGGAGCTATGATGTGGCACCAGATCCGGATGACGACATTTGTGGATGACATGCGATGTGTTAGATCTGAAATAAATAAGGTGTGATCTCAGAAAATATTTCACTTTTAATGACGACAGAATGTTTTAATTAAGAGTACGTCCAGGTGGCATAATCCGAAGCCGTTACGTTAGGTACGTAGCCGTGTGGTCCCCGTGGTGGCAGAGTAAAATAGGCCACCCTCACTCTTACCGAGGTGGCGTAAAAGGCGACTAAGGTAAAGCTGCTGGCATGATCATCAGCACCCAGAGAAGGAAAACTCTGCATTTATATCAAAACCCTCGCCAACCCGTCTGCCAAGCGTGGTGAGTATGGCAATTACCCCTCATGTGATTGAAGGAGGCCCGTGCCCCAGCAGTGGGGACTTAAATGGGCTGATGATGATGATGACGTAACGAACGAAAATCTGTTTGACGCATCCAAACATACGAGACACACAGCGCGTGTGTTGTCTCCTTTTAGGAGAGAAACTAGGATTCGGTTGTAACGTCTAGTTCAAATGAGACCGGGGTTCATAACCGGCTGGCTGTTACCCTTGCAGCGGTAAATCAACAATTTTACGTTGGCGAAACGTGATGAACCTCTGCATTATTGTGATGTGCGTGTGCGTGTGCGTGTGCGTGCGTGTGTGTGTGTGTGGTTATGTGCGTGCATATTTCCCTTTTAGACGTCGTATAATATTAGATTATGTTTGTATGACTATGCGCCTTATCCTAAAAACAGTGAACTTAGCCTGTCTGAACTATGTCATATGCTCGTACTATGACTCACATTTGGTACGATAACTAATAAAATATGTGGGTCAGTCTGTTTATCTCTCACTGCGTGTCTGTGAGGAATCAGGTTAGGTACTTTCTGAGATTTTTCGCTATTAGATAAATTATAATATTAAGGGTGTGGCGAACGTAATACCAAAATATCTTCGCAGGCCAAATAACGATAGTAGCCCATGACTATTTATTTAACTTTACTTATTTATTTCATCATCATCAGCCTATCGCAGTCCACTGCTGGACGTAGGCCTCTCCAATTGTTCGCCACTGTGATCTATCCATGGCTTCTCGCATCCAGCTCTTGCCAGCCATCCTGCGCAGATCGTCCCCCCACCTAGCCAGAGGGCGCCCTACATTACGTTTGCCAAGACGCGGTTTATTTATTGTTTTTGGTGTGTTTTGGTGTTTTATTTATTTATTTTACTTTACCTATTTATTGTACTTTGTTAATTTATTTATTTTACTTATTTATTTATTTTACTTTATTTATTTATTTATTTTTCAAGAGAAATATACATACTGATCAGAAAAATTACATACCACACATTTCCAACACATTTAACAACAAAGTTTCCACAGTTAAATAGTTCACATACAATAAGCAAACAAGCTAGTTTAAGTGCATTCTCAATTTCCTTTCTATATCTTCCCACTGACAAGGCAAATACTTTGCTGTGAATAAATTTAATTGACTTCCGATCTATTTCTATTTAACGAAAATTCATACCAATTTCCTCAAATGACTTAATAGTGACATACCATGTTTATTGTTTTCAAATCACATGTAGTTTAATTAACGTATTATGTTAATGTCTCATGGGTGAGTAACAATCATTATTTAATGAAGGAAACTAGATGATCTATTATCTCATGCATAGGTACTTAATAAATTAATACCAATTATGGTCACATTATTTATTTATTATTTAAAACTTTATTGCACAAAAGATTTATACAATAGGCGAACTTAATTCCAAGAGGCATTCTCTACCAGTCAACCTTTGGGTCATACAGAAAGGATAATGATGCGCCGAAAGAACGTGAACGTGGAGAACAAAACAAAAAAAAAACTATATAATACATAATATACATATACACATATACCTATATATACATAGCAATACATACTATCCGTGCGGATAAAGAATGGGATTAGAAATGGCGGCGCGTGGAGCCGGTACCGTCAGCATCAACGGTTTGAAAACTTATAACTGACGTTTTTCAGTATAAAATATCGTTACCGTTAAAACTGTTTTGTTTTTTTTAAATAAATAAATTAATGTTATTAATTAAAATACGATTTATGTACGAGTATGTTTTATAGGTTTTAAAATTTTGGAGTCTTTTTGACTGTATATAAAAAATGTATGAAAATTATTCAGATACCATATTATATATATTTAACGATAAACGAATTTGTTCTCAAGTAAATATATATTTACTAGCGGTCCGCCCCGGGTTCGCCCGTGGCACATACATAGCCTATGACCTACCTAACGTACCTTTCCTATGATGAAAGAATGATTGAAATCGGTCCAGTAGATCCTGAGTTCATCGCGTTCAAACCAACTATTTAGCTTTATAATATTAGTATTAAATATAGATTGCGTTAGAACAGTTTATGATTTATACAGTTGTAATTTAATTACATTAATTTCATGTACTATTCTACATGCACTTCATAACTTTTAAAATTAGTATCTTGAAATAAAAGATTGTAATAAGTATATCTTAACTATATCTATATCCTATTGTAACTATATCTTAAAACACTATCTATACTCAATAAATAACTAACAAAACAATTATTTAACATACAAATTAACAATAAACTATAACAACAAACAATAACAAATGACAAAATAACGAAAGGTTCAAAACCACGGAAAAACTGAGAACGCGTCGGACTGATGCGACAGGGAAGGGAACGCAGAATATTTTTTTTGCAGTCAGTACCCACGAGTGCGAGTATAGACGCAAATAGTGTGCGAGCGAGAAGTGAATAGATGCGCCGCCATTTCTGATCCCATTCTTTATCCGCACGGGTAGTATATATTATAAATATGACATAAATAGAAAGAATACATATTTATAACGGTAAGCAATTTAGTCATAATTATTAAAGGGATACTGAGAAGAGGAAAAATGTTCAAAGACCCTTTTCTTAAATGTGTGTTTAGTTACAGCGGTTTTTACAGATAAAGGACACATTATACAAGTTACGCTCCATAGTACAAACAGAAATAGTAATTTCTCTTTACATATTTAAGAATACAATTTTTTTTTATGACAGGTGGCAGACGAGCTGACGGATCACTTAATTGATGATAAGCGATTACCGCCGCCCATGGACACCTGCAACACCAGTGGTGTCACAAGTGCGCTGCTTACCTTTTTACCCCCGTTTCCCTGGATTGGGCCTCCGGTGAGTAAGGGAAACACAGCGCATGCACTGCTTCACGCCGGCTTTCTGTGAGGACGTGGTATTACTCCGGTCGAGACGGCCCATTCATGCCGAAGCGTGGCTCTCCCACTGTTTATCATCTCCCACTGTCTATTTATGGTTTATTTGATCAGCTAATAATATCAAGTTTTTTTATTGTTTATTAAATATTGTAATGTTAACCATCTGTTAAATTTTTTTATCAAAATTATCTATAAGACGACGATCGATAAATATTTTAAATGTGAAAGTGTGTGTATCTGTCAGTATGTCTGTATGTCCGTCTGTTTTTTTTTAAGTGGAGATAGTTGAAGGGATGGGGAATGTCACTCCATCCCTTCACCTATAAGTTAGTATGTTTTAAAAAAAATGGATTTGTATGTAATAAAAGACGTAACTTACTTTTGTTCGCATGTTCGTAGCTTTTACTAGCTTTCCGCACGCAATGCCAGTATAAAATCGTTTCTCGTTTTTAAATGTATTGAGGGATAAAATACCTTTTTGGTGTATGTATTCCCTAAATCGGTTCACTAGATTTCAGTTTATTTGTTACAAAGAAACATTCAAAAATATAAATCTTTTTTAAACATTTTTTGAATATATTTATATACTTTTATTTCATTTTGAATTGGATCAAATCCTGGTTGGATTTTCACAGATGGATGAATAGGATGTGTAATAAAGTTTACTCCGTAATAGTATTATAAATAAGACTATATCTAGTTTGTACGGCACACATTAATGCTATTACTTAACATAATCTGTACTATAAATAAACATGAAACATCGTGTCAATGTAGAATACATGAGCAACCGAGGTCATAATCTTATAATGACATGTTAGTTAAGTAAGATAGACAATCCTACTAATATTAGAAACGCGAAATGTTGTATGTCCCTATGTATGGAAGTATGTAAGGATGTTTGATCTTTAACACAAAAACTACCGAATGCAATTTGATGAATCTTCACAATACGTATAATAGTAACAAGGCTAGAAATAATAAAGATATCATCATATCCCACATCTGTCCACTGCTGAGTATAGGCCTTTTCTTTATCAGGCCACTCCCTTCTGTCCCCTGCCAGCTTTTTATTTATTTATTATGGTCCACTGACATCTGTGATCTCACAGTCATAACTTGGCAACAATAAAAACAATCATAAAAATAAGGCTAGACAGTAATCCATAAATAGTGTACACAACATGTCAAAATTAAACAAGATTAAGTATGTAATTAAATTAATTATAATGTATTAAATTCAAATAATATTATTAAAATTAGATTTAGATCCTATACAATTCAATTCAATGTCAAACAAGTATAATCTACTTACTGAAGTTACTAGAGCGAGAGGGTTTCATTCGCGAATATTCGCGAAGTAAATAACACACTTAAAAATTTCATCTCGTGTTCAGGCGGGACTCGAACCCACACCTTCCACAATCCGGGTGAATGTACTACCAATTATACCACTGAACGCGTTACTTAGTCGACGAAATTTGTAAGTGCTTGATTCGACATGAGCTGTCGATAGTCTCATCAATATTGTAGGTATATTTACAATATCCAGTGGAAATATTATTACAAATATTTGACCACCAGTTAAGATGAGACTGCTAAATCAATAGTTGATATTTTATAGCAATCTTATGCGATTTATTCTTAAGTAAATAACACACTTAAAAATTTCATCTCGTGTTCAGGCGGGACTCGAACCCACCTTACTTAGTCGACGAAATTTGTAAGTGCTTGATTCGACATGAGCTGTCGATTTAGCAGTCTCATCTTAACTGGTGGTCAAATATTTGTAATAATATTTCCAATGGATATTGTAAATATACCTACAATATTGATGAGACTATCGACAGCTCATGTCGAATCAAGCACTTACAAATTTCGTCGACTAAGTAACGCGTTCAGTGGTATAATTGGTAGTACATTCACCCGGATTGTGGAAGGTGTGGGTTCGAGTCCCGCCTGAACACGAGATGAAATTTTTAAGTGTGTTATTTACTTAAGAATAAATCGCATAAGATTGCTATAAAATATCAACTATTCGCGAAGTGTTTAGTTACTGCTCTTTTGTACGACGAAAATTTGTCATCAAATACATCTATACCTGTATCTTTGCTGCCACACGCTATCTCGTTATAAGTCCGTTATAAGTCTCGTTATAAGCTTTATCCATTGTTTCCCCACTGCCGTTATTATTGTCGGACCATCGGGCAGGTGGTCTACCCACAGGACGTCGCACAGAATAAAGATATATTGTATATTATCAACGCGAACAAACCCGCAGGGCGCAGCTAAGGGCCCTTACACATAGAGACTTTTTGACAATCTTTACACGCATGCGTTTCTATAAACTGCGATACATTCGCATCTCAACTCACGGGCGGCTACTTCTGATCTCTTTTTATCAGGTGACCCACTTGCACGTTTGACGCCTCTAGGAATCATCATCATCATCAGCCCATTTAAGTCCCCACTGCTGGGGCACGGGCCTCCCTCAATCACATGAGGGGTAATTGCCATACTCACCACGCTTGGCAGACGGGTTGGCGAGGGTTTAGATATAAATGCAGAGTTTTCCTTCTCTGGGTGCTGATGATCATGCCAGCAGCTTTACCTTAGTCGCCTTTTACGACACCTCGGTACGAGTGAGGGTGGCCTATTCTACTCTGCCGGGGACCACACGGCCTCTAGCAATACATCATACCTGAATCAATTTCCTTCCACTTGGGATGTGGAGACGATATCCTCTCGCTGGTGTAGAAGGGGGCCGACATGGTCGTGTGATGCAGGGTTAGGTAGAAGCTGCATGGGGAACAGCAGCCTTCAGGCGGTCGGATGTTGTAACCAACAATCTGGAAATTAGGATAGAACTTACTTTACTCAGGGTATAAGCACTGAAATTAGGGTAACATTTACTAGACCCAGGGTAAAATTTACATACTAAACTAAAGCACAGTATACTATAGCTCTGCTGCCACAAAGTCGACCTTCCCATGGTTCGCGGGACGCGGGGGCGCGAAGTGCGCACGGCCAATCCAAAAAGTTTATATTCTGTTTGGGCCAATCAAACAGTCAAATGTCGACTGCCGTCACAGGCCATAATGTTTGCAGCTAGAACAGTGCGACTGCGTGAGCTACAAAGAGGACTTTTTCGATATGTCAAGCACACTCCACCCCCCACTGATTGGCCCAAAGATAAAATACACTTCTTTTTCGATTGGTGAAGTGCACTCCGATCCGACAAAAATAGCTTAAAGGTACTGTTATTTTTATTTATAGCCTTTTATTCCGAAATTACAGTTACAAATTCATTTTACATTCACATTTTACATTAAATTAAGTCTCTAATCTCGGAGTGCCTGTTGGCAAAGGCCTCCTCCAGCTCCCTCCAGTGTTCCCTGTCCCATGCAACTCTGGTCCATCTTGGTCCTGCAGTATACCTCAGGTCATCCTCCCATCTCCTGATCGGTCTGCCTCTGCTTCTCTTACCGTCCCTTGGGTACCAGGTTGTCACTATACCGCTCCATTTTTCCAGCTTGCTTCTCAGCAAATGTCCGGTCCATCTCCATTTTTGGGTGTCAATCTTGTGGGATATTTCAGTTACTGTAGTAAAGGTACTGTTACACATACTTAAAGCATGCTACTTTTGAGCAAGTGCTTTTAGTAACATGTGTTGATGGACATGCTACTAATAGACATGCTAATTTTGAGCATGCTCCAAAATCGCATGCCGGTCAATTTATAAGCATGCTACCTGCAGTTCGGGTTCAAAGGAAGTGCTTTAGTTTATTTTTAAGCATACTATTAGATGGCTAATAGCATGCTTATTGATAGCAAATGACAGTTCAGTAAGCATGCTCAAAATGTCAAATATGAGCATGTGTAACAGCAGCTTAACTGTAATCACCAGACTTGGCAAATCATTCTAACCCAGCTTTAGGTTAAGCATCTCTTTAATTTTACTATACAATTACTTTTACATATAAAACATCATCATCTTCATCATCATCATAATGAATCGGTCAAGAAAAGGTCGGCAAAATTAGCCTGACGAACGAAACAATTATGAAACTTGATAAGTATGATAAATCCATTTTTATATATTCTGTCATGGTATCAGATACAGCATAAGATATTGAAAATTGAGAAATTTATCATGTAATTTTTATATACAAAATATATATATGAATGTCAAATATGTTTTCTACCACCGGTTTGGAATTTTGAATTCTACTTAAGAGTATCTTTTGATATGTTCTCTATCATAAGATACTCTTTTCAAATAAATTATATTTGTAGAAGCTGAAGAATGCACAGCTTGGATTTTTGAGACTGGTCAGTAAGGAAGGGCAGATACCTTAACCATTGTTGTCGAAAAAGACTCCTAAATATCCATTCAATTTATTATGTAAGTTCTATGATAGAGAAAATTCCAAAGATATTTTCTATGTTTAGAACAGTTAAATAATAACATGTAAGTACATTGATTGATACTGAAGAGGCGGGAAGATGAACCGTGGCAGACAACATCACAGATGGGATATAACTGGTACAAATTGGAGAAGTCGCACAAGACAGTGTGCAATGGAAAGTATTGGAGGAGGTCTTGGCAAACCAAGAGGCACAGGAGACATAATATAGAATGAATGTAAAATATTATGTAACTTAACTCTTTCACTGATTAAGGGCATCAGGTTGTGTTCTTCTTCCCACATAGTGGAAAAAATAACACTTGTATTTGCAGACATAAGGACAGTCCAAAGTCCGGAAAAGGTAACTCCACATGTACTGTATGTTCTTGAATTAAATCTTAGATTTTTATTGATAAGATTTTTACAAATTGAGTTTCTATTAAGCCAACAAGGCATGGATGCGGCAAATGGTAGTCTGAAACATTTGAATTGTATCCTGTAGGAATTATTCAGAGATTAGAATCTACATATTGTTCTAGTTCATTTATTTTGAACAATAATTGCCTACACTTGTTTGCACTATTGGCAGATGTATTTTAAATTTGATTCTTTGTTTGATCTGAATTTCCAATTACGATCTTCAGCTTTTATTATGCCTAGAAACAAGCATGCCATATTGAACTAACTCCGTGGTGTGATGATTTAGAATGTAGTCTTAAAACCCAGAGGTCATGGGTTTGATGCCCTAACGGTGCCCTAACACTTTGTGTCATAAAGGGCTCTATTGCGATAGGACCTTTTCATTATACCTAATAATATCCAAATTATAGTCTAAGATTATTGACATAAAAACCCTATTAGCGTGAAATATTTTTTACTTTGCTGTATCAACTTTAGTTGCACAATAATAGTACGAGAGCCCACGACCAAAACCATGTCTCATAGCAATACGGCAAAAACCCTATAAAATCGTTAGATTGTATGATTCTGAACCCGACTAGGCGTGTAGTAACGGTCGAAAGTGTAGCAACTGCGTGGGAGGCCATTTCTGCTGTGTCAATAAAAAAAGACAGTCGGTATTATAGCAATACGTCTGATAGTGAAAATGTACATAGATTTTATAATTGTATTTCGAAAAAGTTTGTTTTCAGACATTTTGCGCGTAGCATATAGCCTGAGCGCATTTTTGAAAATGTCAAAAAATTTAGCCGACCTGTATCATAGCAATACGGATAATTTTTTTTTTCAACTTTTTGTATTGCTGCCAGGATTACCAAAAACCTGTTTTCAGACACTTTCAGTGTAGCATATACTCCCAAAAACGAAAATAACGTTTCGGAGTCGCCTGACCGACGCACACTGGGGCAAGATACCCTTATTTCTGGCATTAAATCAGTTTACTGGCTAAATGGCTTTTGTAGTCACTAAATTGAAATAAAATAATGTTTTCGATGATTTAGAATCATTTATATGACTTTAAATACATAAATGTATGTTTTTTAGGTAATTTAACACAAATAATGAAACAAAAAGACGTAAACAATCGCTTATATTTTATTAAAATTATTCTGAACCTACTATTCTAAAGATATGCTAGCGCATCATCATCATCTTCATCAACATCATCTTCATCATCATCATCTTCGTCATCGATATGCGTATATCGATATTAAATGATATCTGGGTATCGAAAAGTTGTCTGATAGAGAAGGTACTACACTTAATTTGTCTGATATACATTTTTTGCACATGTGGACAACTTATTTTATCATGTCCAACAATTTTCAGACATATTGCTATGATACCGATCGGTCAAATTTGTTAACATTTTCAAAACGGTCTCAAAATTTAATGCGTTCACATTTCCGTCTGAAAATTGTTTTGTTCGCATCAAATAACCAAAATTTACTAATAAAAAAGATTTTCAGACGTATTGCTATGAGACATTTTTTTTGTCTCATTTTTTATTTTTGTTAGTGATTTTACGGGTTTGCGCTACACCACTAACGTCTGAAAAATATGTTTCCGGTATCTCAAAACTACCATTCAACTACAGTCTGCAAATCAGACATATTGCTATGATGCAGTTCGGCAAAATTCTTTGACAATTTTGAAAATTCGGTCAGATCAAACGCTACGCGGAAAATGTCTGATATTGGTATTTTCGAGTTCAAGATAATCGTATCTATCGATTTGATGCGGTTTTGGCCGTATTGCTATGAGACAAAAATTTTGGTCGTGGGCTCTCGTATTATAATATTTTGACCAAAAAATTTATTTCCATAAAATGCTTTCTGAACCAGCATACTTATTGATCTCAACAATTTAGATTTCAAAACCTATCAAACACACCTGTGTTCTTCTATTATTGAATGTGACATCTTAACCTTAAGATGTCACATTCAATAATAAATATTGGGATTATTAACCTCATTAAGATAAATATTAGCCACAGCGCCTCTCTTTTAATAGGTATCTAAACTTATGATACTAGCATACCAGAGATAGACAAACAAACAACAAAGATTTTATAGTCAATCATTTTCACCTGCAGTTAACGATTTTCATGAAAATAACAAACATTTATGAAGTTTATTTGCTTAACAATAAGCAAATAAATAATAATTGTAATGTTTGTTGTTAAATCTATGAAGCAGAAGTTAATTTAGGCATTACGAGGAACGTGTCAGACAAAAAATGACACTTAATCGTCCCCCACAGTAAAGTAGGCGTTTGTTTGTAAACCAAAAAAAGTTCCAAGATTCTGTACATGAAACGTGCAGAACCCTTATTACCTGGATAAGACTCCTCAAACGGAGCTGCTGAGTAACCAGGGGCGTCCATTCCCTACACCGTGGTCTCCCGAACATAATATCTCACTAATTTCTGGACCAATAAAAACTACACAACCAAACAATGGATCTCGATTACTAAGCTCTCAATAGTATGACGCAATTTAAAGAATTATCGAACTGATAAAGATGCACAGTTGCACAAGTAAACAAAACGGCAATTTCGTACAGAATGAAACGATGTTAAAATGATAAATAAATAAAATACTTCTGTTCAGCTGACTCAAAAATTGCGAGAATGTCAAAATTATCAAGTTGAGTTGCAAACTGTAGTTTCTAAAATACTACTAAGCACGCTGTTAACCGAAGATGTTACAATAAGAATGAAGCACAAACTATATAGGGATACCACGTCAATCTCAGTGTTTCAAGTTGAAGGCAAGTTGGTATTTAAATAATGACATTGCGTTGGACACTTGGGTTGCCATCTCATATCTACATTTTGCACGATTTTTTTTTAAAGTTACTAAAATTATAATTAGACCCATTAAATAATAATACCTAGGACATGGGAAATGGTTATTGTAGTAACTGTACTGTTTTAATTGTACCTAGACCAACGCTTACTGTTAATGTTCAAGGGCTTACGGGTGAATAAAGTAAAAAGGTTTATGGAATTATAATCTATTTTACTAATCTCTTGAAATTCAATCAAATTATGTTTTTGTACAATCTTCAAGTCACCCACTGACATCGTTTCAAATCTGACAGACAATCTTTTAAAACTGAGACAAAGCAAGTAGGCTATATCATTTAACACTTACAAGTATCTGCCTAACTGTGATTATAAAATTAGTTGGCAAGTTATGATTTGATATTTGTGATGTCTTGATCATACAGTAATTAATAAGAAAGAAATAAATAAAGAGATGCCTACTTATTTTAAGGGTTATCAGGGTGAGTTTCAATTCGTGTAAAATGTGGATCCATTTATTTCACTATCAGAAACACATCAACCTTCATAAATCTTGAAATTATTATTTATTGAATAAATTCTTGCTTATTTATTTTTTATCATAAAGAAGTTCCGGTACCCACGATTACACCGCAGCGTAACACAGTAGAGACACTGCTTCACGCTGTAAAAATCAGTAGCAACTGATTCAACAGACTGATTAATCAGCCTG
The DNA here is from genome assembly GCA_019059595.1 of Marasmia exigua. Lineage (NCBI taxonomy): Eukaryota > Metazoa > Arthropoda > Insecta > Lepidoptera > Crambidae > Marasmia > Marasmia exigua. The sequence goes on along the minus strand of CM032487.1, from coordinate 7,063,770 downwards.
AGCAATCAAATCTTACAATAAAGTTTAAATGGGGAAAACATATTTTTTCATTATCTGGTAACTCTGAGCATTTTGATAAATCGTTTGTATTTTCAGCTTATAAAACACAACATACTATGAAATATTGAAGGCTTTCATGTGAAAAGTGTTGTTATTACACTTCTTATGCTTGTCCGAATCATTGTGACAAAATTTTACCGCGCAATTCATCATAGTTAATTAATTTTCGCGAGATGCCTTTGACAGGCATTGACATTGACGACTGCGGAGCGGTCCGGGCCTTTGGAGCCGTACAGCTCCATTTGAGTTGCTTCAAATAGTGGGCGCAGACTAGGTTTCTAGTCTTGTTGTTATTCTATGAACACTATTCCTATTATTCCAAAACGTGGTCTAAAATAAGTAGTGTGATTAATTCTGGGAATAACTGAAGAACTAGAATAAACATTATTACAAAACTAAGTTTAACGTTTTTTGTATATTAATTTTAATACTTAAATTAAACCACCCGGACCCCTAGTTTAAGATGAGTACTAAAATAATAACCTCAAAATTTAGATTCAGTAACATTATTCCGTAATAATCATGAACTTGATAGTATAAGATTAAAAGCGGTATCAGAGCAGTTTTTTGTAATAAGAGGGAAGCTAATTTGCATAATTAATGTATCTTAGTTCAATATAAAGTTAAGACTAAGTATAAGTAGCATACGATATTTTTAAGCACACTGTGAATAGTAGCTTATAATATCTGTGGTACCTTTTAATTATTATGTAATGCATCAAATGCATGTAGCACTACTATAAACCGGCTGTTGTTATTTTAAATAAATAAAAAAATAAGAAAAACCAAATTCTACTAATTAAGTAGTTTACATTAAGCCTGGCAGCACCTTTTATTATTTTTAATAAACCGCTGTCTCTACAAAGCTACGTACATTATTATTTCCCATTCATACTTCTCTCTGATTGGTTCGAAAATGAAAGTCTTGTGACGTGATCTCTGTCAAACTGAATTCGTTCGTCGAAGTTTGGAATTCTGAGACCTCTGAGGAGGGTGAGACAATAGAAATAAATGTCAGCTGTCGGATCGGAAATCGCGGATTTGTGTCAATTTTATTGGTCTGTGGATGTCACTTTGCGATTTTACGTAAAAAATCTATTAAAATTAAAATAAACATAGAAAAATTATGATAATAAACCACCATCAAAATAAGTAAAAGTTTCTTTTCTATATATTTTCTTCCGGTCCAAGCTGAAGGGTAAGCAATTTTATTGATTTTTTACTTTGGTTACATAGCCACTTCTGGCTTTTTACATAATTTTTTGGTATAAATATAGTTATTTCTTTATTAAACAGGGCTTTCTGAGATGCGGCTTGTTTAGTCGTGTCTGTGTGTTCCTATAGTGTATTACAGCTATCTATGTAGTCATTTTTACACTATAGGTACAAGTTTTCTAATATTATAGGTTATGCTTCTGAGAACATTTTAATTAATATTATAACATAAGTAATACTTTAATACTAATGAATATAAAAATAATTTATAAATAGAAGATAAAATATAGATATAATAGATAGTATGGAGTTTAATGTTTTTATATTATTCTATTCGTTATACCTAGACATTGTTGTATTATATTAGCAATCCTATATGCATAAGTGGAGCAGTAATAAAATTATCATTCTCAGAAAATATTTGACAGTAACAGGTTCCATAACAACCTGTCATGTTCAAATACTGATACAATTATTTTTTAATATTCCACCGACCATTACAATTCTACTTGTTATGAACAACCTTTAGCACTTGTGCCATGACACAGGGTATCAGAATGAATGGAGGAACCACAAATATATTCTTAAATGAATTTGATAACACTCAGAATTTGATCACAAATGTTTGAAGTACACATTTTTGGCTAGCAACATATTTCTTATACAAATGTAATACCAAAGTAATTTGCAATTAGAGGATATCTCGAGATTTCATTGCAGTTACTCGTATTAAGGAAGTATTTATCTATGTCATGGTTAACACCTGCTCTTAAAAATATTTACCCACTTATAAATATATGTGATTACATTTCGTAAATTTTTCGACATTTACAACCTCTTTTCTGCCCATTAGTTTTATATTAAAAACTCAATTATTCATTTATGTAAATTTAACAGAGACTCAGCTTGTATTGTCTAGTTACACAATGTTTTAAAACAAATTAAATTTTATTCATCATTTTTAGTATTTTCGCAAATGCTCGCAAATTTCAAACATGCCATCTTGCTGTGTCTACTACTATCTCGTATTGCAGGCTATGTTTGTACCTTTTTTTGGTGTTAACATCTACCCAATGTAACGAAGCAATAAATGTTTGATTGGTTGATATTTTAATTAAAAGGGCTGACACCGTTATTAGGGATATTCACGCTGTCCACCTGGGTCGCAGTGACCCAAATGTTTAAAAAAGAAAAGAAGAAGAACACTTGTGAATTATTTGAAAAAAATATTGGTTACAGGTCGCGGCGCCTGTGACCTTAGAGTGCTCAGAAATCATCTTAAGTATAAAGTAGCGCAAACTAACGGTCAGCGCTACACTTAAGGTGGCGGGTAGGGCACACTAGCGAAGCCACATGGGTTACAATCTCTCGGCAAACACCTATACTATTTATTAAATAACAATGCATAAATGTTGGGTCCGTTTTTGTACGCGAAAAATTGATTACCGCCAAAAGCGGCCACTTTTGGCGGTAATCCAAAATTCGAGTGCAAAAGCAGACCAAACAGTTAACTATAAGTATTAAATAACTAGTATATGTGTTTGCCGAGAGATTGTAACCCCGAAATTGTTTAAAATAGATCCGGTTTAGTAGCTAAAAATTAAAATCGATTGGCGTCGCTAGTGTGCCCTACCCGTCACCTTAAGTGCCGCGGGCTGTACGGTCAGCATCAAAAGTAGATTAACACTTTAGTACCATGTCGAAGTAACATTTTCACGAACCCCTTGGAAACTGTCTATAATAGGCAGAACAGTTACTTTGACATGGTACTAAAGTGTTAAGCTACTTTTGATGCTGACCGTACCTACTGCGTTTTATTACAGTGTCGGGAAATGATGATTGTATACCAAAAATAGAATGTGTAGGCGTGAAGGGTGCGCTTGCAAAGAAAACTCCCGCCTTTATACGACACTTCAGCTGTCAGGTCCATTTTATATTCCTCGACAGGGCAAAACAGATCTTGAATCAACATCTCAAGGTGCATTTCATTTTTACGATGTTTGTATAGGTGTAGTACACCCGGCCAAGTTCTTTTAGACCACTTTTAAACCTAAATGCATTGCAATAAGATCGAAACGTTGTGTTGCATGGCTACGTACGTAATGTAACTCGTGTACTTGACTGAGTTTTAGAAGTTAGTCTTTGTTTACGTGGTTCTAAGGCTGTTTTCTTTATTGCTGCTAAAATATGTGAATACTTAATTACGTATGACTTCGTACATACCATATGTAGGAAGTACCGTTATGATTGTTTTGGCAATGTCTTTGTTATCATGTCATTGTTAATGACTGACAGCCTCGTTGGCGCAGTGGGTAGTGCGTCGCACTTTAAAGCGACGGCTACGCTTGGGGTTGATCCCCGGGTCGGGCCAAAATTTGTACCTTAGTGCTTCTGTAAAGAAATTTTCAGTGTCAGCCCTGAGTCAAGTTGGCGGTCTTGTACCCCCGTGCCTCGGAAAGCACGTTAAGCCGCGTCCAGCGCCCGATCCGATATGTATGTTTTTAATTCCGCTGTTGGTTCTGATATCCGTAACACAGGTGCTTCAGCTACCTATCTCGAAGTCAGATCAATGTATGTGATGTTGGGAAATATTTATTATAAAACGCTAAGATGAAAATGACGCAGAAGTGATGATAATCATTAAGGTGACGGGTACGGCACACTATCGACGCCAATCGATTTTAATTTTTAGCAACTAAACCAGTGTGACACGACCGGAAAAGGATCGGGCGCTGGACCAATGGCTTAACGTGCTTTCTGAGGCACGGGGGCACAAGACCGCCAACTTCCAGACTCCGGGCTGACACTGAAAGTTGATATTTTTATAGCAATCTTTGCAATTTATTCTTAAGTTAATAACACACTTGAAAATTTCATCTCGTGTTCAGGCGGAACACGAGATGAAATTTTCAAGTGAAATTTTTGAGTGTGTTATTTACTGACACTGATAATTTTTTAAGGTGACGAGTAGGGCACACTAGCGACGCCAATTAATTTAAATTTTTAGCTACTAAACCGGAACTATTTTAAACAATTTTGGGGTTACAACCTCTCGGCAAAAACTTAAACTATTTATTAAATAACCATGCACAAATGTTGGGTCCAACGCGCAAAAAATTGATTCACGCCAAAAGCAGCCACTTTTGGCGTGAATCAATTTTTCGCGTACAAAAACGGACACAAGAAACGGAAAAAAAGTAAGTACACGCTAGAGGCCTTAGTGCTATCTCGCGGACAGCTGAGCATCCTCACAAGAACCATTACCGGTCACTGCAGGCTGAATAAACACTGTACTAGAATAGAACCGGGCTGGCCGGAGACCCCACCTGTAGATTCTGTAAGGCAGGGGACGAGACACCGATGCACGTCCTTTGTCAATGCGATACCCTCGGGCACCCAAGAAGCCGCACCCTGGGCAGCTACCACATCTGCCCGAAAGATGTTAAGGCTACCGCTCCCAAGGCTATTATACGGTTTATGATGACCGTGGGCCTCGGAGACGATCTAGTAAGTGGGAGCGGAGGTCACAATAGATCAAATATGGTCGCAGTGACCACTCGGCAATGAACGCTCCCCAGAACTTTGAATAATACTTACTACGCTGGCTGCTGGAGATTTCGCCATTCCGGTCTTTTTTCGGCCACCTGTCGCCAGTTCGGTCGTTGCAGGTGGGCAATAGTTTGTATTGCAATTTCTTATTAAAAGTTAAATTTTATTAATCACCTACTTATCTCTTTACGTCATCACATACGTCATGGTATCAATATAAATAGTCTAGTTCTTTCACCTATTAGCACAGTAAAAATATTTACAGTAACCACACTTATCTACGGACAGCCACACATCAATGTACATGTTGCCGATTTGAAATGCGGCGGTTCAATGATTAGTCGGATTGTCATTCTTCAATAAGGCGGCCTACGTTTAGCCCATAACAATTTAGCGTACTACTTAGCTCTGAAACTCGATCTTTGTCGATAGTTATTTTACTGTTCCACATTGAAAATAATAGAAATTCTTTGATTGCATCTAAAGATTGTTCATAAACATCAACATATTTGATACGTTTTCTTTAATTCCCTCATATTTAACCCAGGTATTTCCTCAAACGTTCTTTGTCACGAATTTCCTGGCGCAAAATTATGTATCGTTTCTGGGATCTATACATTATAAATGCTGACTTTCTGGTATAGCCCATAAAATAAGTCAGCTTCAGCTGACCTTGATATCATCATCAATAGCGAACTCATGTTCAGTCGTTATACTATAGGATATCATATCGTGTCTCTCCCGCGGATCTGTCTTTGTCATTACCGCCGAAACTAGCTGAGATTACTATATGCGCACCCGTATGTGTGCCCTACTGTGTATTATTATTTTTTATCTATACTGTGTTGTAAGTCTGTTTATCCGTCTATTTGTTTACTTCAATTCCAACCATTCCTTTCCTATACGAAGATCGATATCGATCAATCGCTCGGGAGACCTATTAGAATACCGCTTAAGTAATTTAAAGCGTAAATAAATTATTTATAATTTATAGACCGCCCAGGTGCAATTTCGGTGAATGGTCGAATATTTTTACTGATTTATTGGTGTCATGTGATGATGTGACATAATTTTAGTAACGTGAATAATAGTTGTTCCGAGTTAGGGTTGTCTGAGAATAGTTGCTGTGATTTTTTGGAACAGAATCGTTCTACTCAATTCCACCCTTTGCGTATACGGTCTAACTACGCTGGCTCAGAGACTCAATGTGAATCTTCGCTTTTTCCTTCTATTCTCAGCTATGTGTCTCTTTCTCCTTCTCTCTTTCTTGTTGAACCCGTTATTTTAACTCATCAACTTCGGCTTTTGCTGCCTTGGCTTCATTCTTAGTTTGTTCTACCTTGTCTTTCTCTTCTTGAACCTGTAATTTTAACCCATCAACTTCTACTTTTGCTGCCTTAGCTCCGTTCTTAGTTTGTTCTACCTTGTCTGTCTCATCTTGAACTTGTAATTTTAACCCATCAACTTCTACTTTTGCTGCCTTAGCTCCGTTCTTAGTTTGTTCTACCTTGTCTTTCTCATCTTGAACTTGTAATTTTAACCCATCAACTTCTACTTTTGCTGCCTTAACTCCGTTCTTAGTTTGTTCTACCTTGTCTTTCTCTTCTTGAACCTGTAATTTTATTTCATCAACTTCTGCTTTTGCTGCCTTAGCTTAATTCTTAGTTTGTTCTACCATGTTTTTCTCTTCCTGAACCTGTAATTTTAACTAGCTGCTTTGACTCTCCTCTTATGGTTAGTTTGGCCACGAGCTGTATAGAATACCTAAAAATATTGTGAATAAGTTATTCACTTAACAGCTATAATCTTATATGGTAGTGGTAATTTGTATCTTTTTTTATATAACACTATGTCCTGATTACAGGGCCATAAGCTAACTTGAATTGCCGACGATTTTCTCGCCCTGTCACCTTAATATAACACGGTAGTTTCAAAATCAGCACAATAATGTGGTCACCTACAAAGGCCGGATTGTTGACAAGTGGCTGAGAACAGAGCAGAATGGCGAATTCTCGTGTCGGAGGCCAAGATCCATTTCGGGTCGCTGAGCCAGCGTAGTAATAGTAGTAGTAATGTGGTACTTTGTGGAAAGTCCCTAGTATTCAGTTTAGTCGTTCAAAAATCACTTCCAGGTCACCTTTATGTCATTAGTCTATAGAATGTATTGCCATGATTCATTTATTTTCTTGGCAAAGTATACGCCTCGCAGTAACATAACGATCGACCTTCATTCCTGTACCTACTTGACTTTCCAGTCTCCCGGGAGTCTAGACCTTAGGTCGTGCAAGGTCGTCTCGTCTCGTATTGTATGCGAACCTAAATTGATAAAAAAGACATTATTTTAAAATAACAATTGCTACAAATATTATTTTTAGTCGCGTAAAGAGCAGGAGCCCATATCTCGTGCACTCGACATTGAAGTCGGATATGGAGATGTCATACATTCGTCCATACAAATCTCTAATTCGACATCACTGTCGAGTGTGCGAGAATAGGCTCCCTGCTATTTCTTTGGCCATTATTGTTCGGAACACCTGTATTTTATTAGCTTATAAAATGCTTGTTTTACTAAGTTAATAAGAATACCTCATTTAAGAATAATATTTAAAGGAACACCGAATTACATCGACAAAAAGTAACTGTGTATTGTTTGAAAAAAATTAACATGTTTATACTGAGCGTTTAGAGCTCACAGTTTGAACCATTTTTTTCCTATAATAATAAATATTTGACTGACCGGATGGCGCAATTGGTAGTGACCCTGCCTCTTAAGCCAAAGGTCGTGGATTCGATCCCCACACTGGACAAACATTCGTGCGATGAACACTTCTGTTTGTTTAGTGTCTGGGTGTAATATATGTATTTAAGTATATATTTGTGTTCCTCTGTTGTCTGATATCTGTAACACAAGTGCTTAAGCTACTTAGTACGGAATCAGGTCAACGTATGAGATGTTGTGAGAATTATTATTATTAATCTTTATGTATGAATGTATAACCTGACTTGGCGATACTTTAAACATCCATTTTATATTAAGGTGACGGGTAGGGCACACTAGCGACGTCAATCAATTTTAATTTTTAGCTACTAAACCGGATCTATTTTGTTACGCGAAAAATTGATTCACGCTAAAAGTGGCCGCTTTTGGCGGTAACCAATTTTTCGCGTACAATAACGGACCCAACATTTGTGCATGGTTATTTAATAAATATTATAAGTGTTTGCCGAGAAGTTGTAACCCCGAAATTGTTTAAAATAGATCCGATTTAGTAGCTAAAAATTTAAATTGATTGGCGTCGCTAGTGTGCCTTACCTTAAAAGCGACACTACAAACGCCAGAAATATAACATGTTGTGAGTAGATAATATCAGTTCAAAGAATCACAGTTGCGCGTTAATTAATGTTAAAAATCACATGATCTTACGGTCACATCTCTAATTAGTACCCATACTACCCATTCATGTTCTATTTTCAAACTTAAGACTTATGCAATACTCAGTACTCTGATTAGTCGATCTGCAGTTGGGCCAAAGACAATACTCGTGTGCTCTTCTTTAATCATTTTTTTCTTATTTGGCCAACATATGCCTTTTATAAATCTGTGTGGTGCAATGGATGATTAATTCTGTAGTATTGTCTAGTGTAAAGTGGACTTTATTAATTTTATTTTAATAGTGGTTTAATAAGTCAGCTATGACTATCAAAGATGAAACTCTTGGTAAATATAAATATATTTTTTTATAATGTATCAATATATTTGTCATTTCAAAATAATATACATTCGTAAAAGCGCATACTTTTTACCGTAATTTTTGATTTATTAGGTATTTTATATTTTATTTATTTTTCATTTACTTGCCTTACTGCTCTCCCTTAAAAACTGTGAAAATTATTTATTTATTTGTCCTTCATCATTATTAATGATGATGATGAATCGTTATTTTGGCATTAATGAAAAATGTTTCCTTTTTCCTTTTATTCTAAAAGAAAATAGAAATATATAATAATTTTTTGTACAACCTGTGCGGATAAAGAATGGGATCAGAAATAGCGGCGCATCTATTCACTTAATCTTTTCTTTTTGATCAATGGTGTTCCTCCTCTCCATTTTTGTTGTGCCCGACAGGGTTCACAGTGATCTATTGTGTATACCTATGTTTAAGATCTTATAATGTACACTGTGAAATGCAAATAAAATATTGAGTATTGAGTACTTCCCGCTCGCACCCTATTTGCGTCTATACTCGCACTCGTGGGTGTGCGAGCGAGAAGTGAATAGATGCGCCGCCATTTCTGATCCCATTCTTTATCCGAACAAGTTGTAAGTATCTTTATATTTTCCCTGGACTGAAAACTTTATAATTTCATTGCAATCATATTATAATTAGTTCTTCACACACGTGCAGTCGTGCATTCAGTACCACGATTCGTTCACGTGAACATTTCATTACATCGAGTGGAGAAAGTATTTTTGAATGAGTGATGAATGATGATAATAACATCTGTGACTTTGAATCAAACAATAGAAATCGATATTTTTTCTGAAAAATGTATGTATATTTCACTGATTGATTTATAAATACATTAATTAAAAATCGAGGCAGTATAAAAAGGAGTTTTTTTGAAAACCGTCTTATTGTGTTAAGAAGATACTCGTAATGTATGTAAAATAGAAAATATGACATTGAACGCAATGGAATGACATTATTCCATTTTTTCATGACATAGGTGGCAAACGAACAGACGGATTACCTTATGATAAGCGAATGCCACCCGCAACACCAGTGGAGTCAAAAGTGCGCTACCAACCTTTAAACTCCCCTTCCCCCTCCGGATTGGGCCTCCGGTACCCTCACTCACGCAGCGAAACACAGCACAGTGCTGTTTCACGCCGGTTTTCTTTGAGGCCGTGGTATTTACTCCGGTCGAGCCTGCCCATTCATTCCGATGCGTGGCTCTGCCACGGTCAAATTCCGATATATTCCATATTAGTAAATATCCGGAAATACTCCATATTAGAGAAAGGTTTCCATTATATTTTCCGATATTCAAAAACCTAATTAATACAAACTTTTATCACACGACCATCAATAATAATCGTAGACAAAATATTCCACGACTATATCAAAATGGACATATAATTTGTCCACGAACAGGTTATTCGGCTGACAAGTGATAACGGGGCTTTAGTATGTCGAAATTAGAAAAAATAGAATCCATATTATTATAACTGATATAGTGTTGCCTTTAATGTTTGTCGATACAATTTAATTTGAAACTTTTTTATGTAATTTTGGGCGGCGTTAATTGTTTGTCACCCACCTGTTGTTCGATCTGTTCGTGTTTACCTCATAATTATCAAAATAAAATTGTAAAGCACTGTCATCTATGTAATAAATAGTTAGCAGCAACCCGAGGCTGGGGATTGAAGTTCGCTCAGTTTCGGTGATTGGACTGGTGGGTGCAATGGCAATGATGCCATCTCTTTTGTTAAATAGTTTGCTCTCTTTATGAAAAAAAAATAGTCTTTCCTCCTCACATTCGGGGGCAGACACCCAGGATTACATTTTGCCTGCACCTCTGACTCCACCTACCAACACCGCAGCTAGCTGTCCGGCTCAATTTCACTTGATTTTCATCACTCTAAATTTAACGTCGTAAACGTTTATACCTTTTTCAATAGTAAGTGTTTACAAGAAAGTAAAGTATTTGTTTTTTATGGCTAGTAGTGTTGTCCGTCAGAGACGTAATCAACTTTGCCAATGTCAAGTAAGTAGAGACACATATCACGAAAATTTAAAACTACTTTTTAATGGATTAGTATTGAAGCCATTAATGATAGTTGATTTTTTAAAGCAATCTTTTGCAATTTATTCTTAAGTAATAAACACACTTAAAAATTTCATCTCGTGTTCAGGTGGGACTCGAACCCACACCTTCCACAATCCGGGTGAGTATTTGCCATTAATGATGTTGATAATAAATACTATCGATATTCTTTTCCAATTCTGTCGATAGTTAGTAACATCTTTGAATGATAATATAGTATCGGGCCAATGAACGGAGTGTATGACATCACAGTGCCAAAATGGCGCCGCGATGTGACGTCACGCAATATTCGGATGTGATACTGATAGATAAGCAGCGGGGTGTGTGAGCCTGCCGCGCCTCCAGTCTGTGGCGTTGTTTACGCGGGAAATAACGTACGGATTACGCGCGGGTTTTTTTCTTCGGAAAATACGTAAATATTTTTCTTTGTGTTGAAGTGAGGTTTAGTTTGCGTGTTTGATATGGATGATGGTATGTTGGCTGCTGATGTATTACTGTAGCATTTTAAAGATTGTTATTTTTAAAATATTTGTTAAAACTAATTTATTACTTTTTTATTCGTGAAATACTATTAACTTTCATTGAATTAACTAAGGTAGACTGTATCTTTTGTGTCAACAAAAAGTCAATACTTTATAAAATATTATTCGATTTTTAAAAATGCCTTTTTTCCTTTTTTTTACGGAAATTGACAAAATAATCTAAAGTATGTTACTTTCATTCATAGCATTCATCACAACCAAAGGAATATTAAAAAAGAAGATTAAATAACGAAAACCAAATTTAAGACTTTACAATCTTACGTATAAGGAAAATCTCCGATAAATATTGCAAGTTAAATGATTAACTGGTTTTACGAAAGCGGTACAGTCCCGCCATGTAAGGTTTACTCACGGAGAATTAAATAACTTTTGATATCTCGAGGTATTAGGGTTGATACGCAACTATAAAAAAATAAAAAAATTAAGGCAATATTTTTTTTTTAATATTTGCAAACGCTTTAAATATTCATCTTCATTCTGTTTTGTACAATTTCCTATGAATGGTTTAACTAAATTACTATAAAATGTAGTCTTTTTGTTGTTACGTATTAGCTCCAAACGGGTTTCAAAATGTTTTTATGCTGGTATAAAATGCAAGGTTATTTCCTTGTATAAAACATTTACGCTATTACGAGTACATAGACTACCTAAATATGAATAGCTTGTTGTTTTTAACACTCACACGATTAATGGATAAGGTTATTGATACAATTTGTAATTAAAAATACTTAATTGTAAGTCTTTCATTCAATTGATATGTGCTTAATTCATTGTGCCGTGTGGTCCCCGGCAGAGTAGAATAGGCCACCCTGACTCTTACCGAGGTGTCGTAAAAGGCGACTAAGGTAAAGCTGCTTGCATGATCATCAGCATACAGAGAAGGAAAACTCCGCATTTATATCAAAACCCTTGCCAACCCGTCTGCCAAGCGTGGTGAGTATGGCAATTACCCCTCATGTGATTGAGGGAGGCCCGTGACCCAGCAGTGGGGACTTAAATGGGCTGATGATGATGATGATGATGAAGTCTTTCATTAATAACCAATGATCGGAGTAGGTAGAGCTATTTGGGTTCATTGACCGCAAACATAGATGTTAATATGGACGGACATGCCCCGGGATTGTGACTATGATCCCGGGATTAAAATAAATAAAATTTTATTTTAGAGTTACGCCCGCACTCAGAGACGTCATTTAAGCTAATGTTCATTAACTTTAGTATTGGTAGTCTTTATACGTATCAAAATAAGGGTCAATATTTTTTCTTAAGTAGCCATCTAAGTTAACAACGACTCTGAGTGTGGCAGTTAAATATTTAACGCATTTTGATCATGAAATGGCTCATCCATAAACGTTCGATACCACCATATTCACTTACAGTTGGTTCCTTTCTATCTTACGTTACGTACATTCTTGAATTTCGAAAGAACAAATAGAACTTTTTAGATTTTCGCGTTGCATTATAACTATAATGTATCAATACGGGGATAACACGATATTTATTATGTGGAACAACATTGTGTACTCACATATTTGGCTCGACGGCTGCTGTAACGTAGCCGAAACGTCGAGCCAAATAAGTGAGTACACAATGTTGTTTCTCATAATAAATATCGTGTTAATCCCCGTATTGATACATTATAACAAATATAACTTTTTTAATTAACATGGTATCACAAAGCGTTTATGAATAAGTTCGTAAGGCTAATCATCCGATAATTGTTAAACAATGATCGCAGGAGGTAGAGCTATTTTTGGTACTTGCGATTTTTTTAATAATATGAACATGCCTGGAATCCCGGGGACCCCGGGATTAAAGATATACTTTATACTATTAACAGTCATTTTCGTTTATACATACAAGCAATAACATCAGAACTTATTCAAGGTCAATGAACCCAAATAGCTGTACCTACTCCGATCATTGTTAATAACAGACGGTAGACTTCGGATTTGCGGACATAGAACTTTTTTGTCAAATATCATGGCATATTTTTTCTCGAACTGTTATTTAAAAACATACTATAATAATATTTGATCGTCTTAATTAGGGATATTGATATGAATGAAGAAAATAATGATATCCAACTAAAAAGACAAATGTCTGCAAATCTCAAATCCGTCCCACTGTGTGTCGTAGACTCGTAAAGTAATCTTATATTTTCATTTCTTTACGCATAACGTACTCATATAATTTGACTAAGTAGTTGGGATAATAATTACATAATAAGTAAGTACATTGAATATTTATCATGAAAAAATGATGTTTGTGCAATGCGTAGTATATTGGTTCTAAAGTATAAATGCATAATGTAGTTTTCTTTAACCAAAACTTCCTTGAACTTCGTGATAAAAATAACATTAAGTTAGTCCATTCATTCATGTTTTGCTGTAGGAAAAAAAATGGGTTTACCCTACTACAAGTATTTGCTCATTGTCATTCATTAGGTATGATGTCACAGTTTGCCAATTTTACACATGAAAAAATTTGTTGCATTTCTTTAAAAAAAAATAATGTAAAAATTATTTTTTTTTAAAGAAATGCAACAATTTTTTTTTTTAATCATTAAAGATTTAATGCAAAAAGTTAACATCACTAGTATTTATTATTCAATATGTAATCCCCACATCCTACTATTATGTATGTTTTATGATACCATAATCTAGGGCAAATTATGTCCCGGACTTTTGAAAGGCATGGAGCCGAAGCCAACACGTAGAGGCCCGTTCATTAGACAACTTAATCTAAATGTGATGTGACACCAGCCGGCGATTATCCCTGGATACACTATGGAGTGTAGTCAAGAACAGTCCCTGGACTATATTGGGAGAGTGGAAATAAAAGAATGTGGGCTATAAGGTTGAGGTGCTGATGGACTTACATAGTCCTTGACCTTGAGTATATTTTTAATAATTATAGCTCCTAAAAATAAGGGAGGCCTTTGCCTCCTCTCTCTCCTCTATTTCTATTTCTTCCTCTATTTCTCCACATATACAGGGTGTTTCATGTAAGGTGTCGAGCGGAAGGCCATGGATAGAGGACCCCTTGGGGTACCCGAAACACCCCCATGTATGTTCTACGATTTTTTGAAGTTCGGCACTGTTGCAAGCACCATGGTCACGGAGTAACTGAGTTTTTCCGGGTAAGATGTTACTGGCAGACAAATCGGTTTACCCCCCTTTCTTTCCCCCCCGCAGTCTTTTACTACGCGCACCAGATACATGGTAGAAATCCCGTAAATAACTATTCTAATTTCTCCACATTTCTCGATTTTGGGCGACTGTGGTCCAGTTGGGAATATAGGAGTCGAGCTCATCCCGCCATTACCTTCTCGGGCTACCGCGCGGCCGCCTTCGATTATCGGCCTTCCATTCTATAGCTATTCTAGCCCAAAGGGTGTCTGCTATGCGGTTGACTTGACCAGCCCAGTCCCACTTCAGTTGAGTGGCTTTTTTGGATTTACTATTAAATTAAAAAACCTCCTGACCTTGCCAATCAGATATCTTTGATAAAGTTATTTCTAGCGCCGCGCCGCTTGTAATACCTACGTAGAATTTGATTATATAATTCAAGAATTGGCAAAGGTGATTAAAACGTTGCAAAGTCTTTGACCAATGATATGGGATAGGATTTACTTGAATACTTATTTCGATAAATCTTATTCCGATATTAAATCTATGGTATAGGGCCGTCATTCTATCAAATCTGACGTTTAACATAGATTTATCCACGGATGAAGGTTGCTTTCCGTTCATGCCACATAGTCTTTGGACGTCCTGTATAGTTGTGGTGCATTCATTGACTCTGAAATACCCAAAACACAAGTGCTTTAAATGGGTTGGTATTTCTTAACCGTGTCATTTTAAAATTTAATCTGAATACATATTATACAAACAAATTTATTCATATAATTGTCTAGATTATAATAATAAAGAATATAAAAGAATATGTTTTATATAAGACATAACATGAAAAGTCTGTGCACTTTTTACCCGATCACGGCAAAGCAAAAGGAGGGTTATGATTTTGACAGGCTATGTATGTATGTATGTATGTCTGTGTATCTGTTTCCACGAAACTTCTAAACTAGTTATCATATTTGAACAAATGCGGTGTCGTTAGAAGCGTCTTGGTTGTCTTCTGGTTATAGGCAACATGACGTCACTTTAAATTTATTACAGCGCTAGGGAACTTGAGTAAGGAACTAAAAAAAAATTTTGCTTGACGGTACCGTGTGGGGTATCAAATGAAAAAGCTTTTTTTAAGCACATTTGAAATATGTAATTATGTTTACATAACTAAAAATATGTTAAATAAAAATAAAGTTTAAAAACTAAAACCCGACTACCAAAAAAACACGACCACGGCGATACGGCATAATCATTGCAGCAGAGACCATTTTCTTGTTTTGTACTTTTTAGATCGTGTTTTTTTGGTAGTCGGGTTTTAGTTTTGTCAACTGCCTCATTGGCGCAGTGGTTAGTGGGTCGCACTTTGACGGCTGCGCAAGAGGTACCGGGTTCGATTCCCGGGTCGGGCCAAACATTTATATCTAAGTTTTCGGTAAGAAATTCTTATTGTCTCCGGGCTGAGTCTGCAAGTCGGCGGCCATGTACCCCTGTGCCTCTGAAAGCACCATAAGCTGTTGGTCTTGCGCTCTATCCCTCTCCGGTCGTGTTATGCTGGTGTCCCATCGGATATGAGCGTAACGGAATAGAGAGTGTACTTGTGTTTGCGCACACACTTGAGCACTATAATATATTCTGCGTACATGGCTGATCGTTGAGATTGTCCGCCGTAGCCTTAATCGGTTGAAGGATATTGTTATTAAACTATACAAATATATTTCGATGACAACCTTGAAAAATATCACGATAAGATTGATTTTATTTGTAGTGATTATGTCTATGATATTTAGTGAATATGTTATACAGAGTGTATCAGGACCATTCTTAGAGATGTCATTACCATAGCAATCTTAAAAAGCCATATTTCTCCAAAAGAACAATGGCGAAATAATTGTGAGTTATTTATTTAGCGTTTTAAAGTATCGTTATTATGAAATGATGTCATATAAGTTCGTAAGATTTTTCAGACTTTAATCTATAGCCTGACTGCGCTATAGCCCCCGGTTTAAGAGAAGGCTGCTAAGCCCTATTTTGAGAAAATTCTCGTTTTTCTCAAAATAGGGCTTAGCAGCCTTCCTCTCCGGAAATGTAAAGAACGAATTTTCTTGATTGAACCGAGGTCTCTTCACGTCCGTTTTCTGTGAGGCCGTGATATCTGCGGTCTAGCCGACTAATTCATGCCGAAGCGAGGCTCTTCTACTGTCAAAATATAAATGTATTTGTTAGTTTGTGTCCGAGCTAAATTTATAGGTTGTGATTGTGAATGGTTGTGAATGGAAACAAAAAGATTTAATATTAAAAGTGCCCTGATGTGAAAGGAGGCCGCTAAGCCATAAAATCACATTTTGAGCAAAACGAGAAAAATGTGAAGAACGAATTCTCTTGTCTGATTGGAGATGGACTTGTAAAATTTTTAGTTGAGGTCAAGTAAAATCATTTTGCATCTTTATCCCGTTTTTTCGAAATATGGTTTGTGGTTTAGCGGTCTTCTTTCATAATTATCAGGACATACACTTTTACTACCAACTTTTTTGTTTTTTGTTTAGCTTCTCCTAGTTTTTATAATAATGCGGAAATATTTTTTGAAACACCCATTATATCATCAGCCATAATGAAGTTCCGTAAAATTTTAGCCCGTATCTCACAGACGATAGTTATCAATAGATTGAAATATCATTCATATAAAATGATTAAGAATTATATTAATTAATTAATTCATGAATTTATTGACCTAATACAATAATATACGAACCATTTGGAACAGTGGTAGTGAACGCTGCCTGTGATCCAAGGGTTGCGGGTTGGATCCCCGCACAGTACAAACATTTGTGTGCATGAACATGTCCGTTTGTATTGTTCTGGGTGTTTCCTATGTATTATAAGTATGTATTTACAAATGATAAGTATTATATGTATATATTTGTAATCCCACTGTTGATTCTGGTATCCGTAACACAGGTGCTCGAGCAACCTGTTTCGGAGTCAAATAAATGTATGTGATGTTGTGAAATGTTTATTATTATTATTATTAATATAGAATACTGGAGCCCAATTCTCGGGCTCGTGACATTTATTTTCATACCACATATATCACTAAAACATAGTTTTTTCTATGGTTATCAAGTGATATCCGCCATGTTCTCAAAATATCACAAGCACGAGAATTGGGCTTCTGTAATCATAACCCTTGGTTTGCCTTAGTCTGGTAAAATACGCAGTTAATGAGGATTGCACATTCTTCGTGCGGGATATTATATTACATTAAAAGATAATGTTTTATGGATTAAATTGCTACACAATCTTACTATCATATTTACTGGCTTTATATTGAGTTAGATAAACTATGTTTAAAGCTAAGATTGTTATTATTTTCATTGTCGTTGTTTCTAATGATGGCAATCTAGTTTTATATTTATTTGCACGTCAGGTGATGTTTTATTAAGGTGATTAAAAAAATAATACAATACATGCGTCGATTTGACAACCTCCTTGGTTTTATCTGTTGGTATTTTTTTTAATGTGATAAGTGGCAGACGAGCGGGACGGATCACCTGCCTGATGGTAAGCGATTGCCGCCGCCCATGGACACCAGTGGAGTCACATGTGCGCTGCCAATATTTAAACCTCCTTCCTCCGGATTGGGCCTCCGATACCCTTACTCACACAATGCTGCTTCACGCCGGTTTTCTGTGAGACTTAGGTATCACTCCGGTCGAGCCGGCCCATTAATGCCGAGGCGTGGCTCTCCCACGCTCAAATAAAACTTTAGAATTATTTTTTAAAGAAAATAACATTTATTACTATGGACACCACCATAAAACAATTAAAACTAAGGGATGAGTTATATACAACCATTCCACAAACACAACCTATACATTTAGCTCTGACGCAAACTAACAAATAAAGAAAAAGTATATTTATATTTTGGCAGTGGAGAGCCAATGAGTCGGCTAGACCGAAGTGATACCACGGCCTCACAGAAAAGTGGGGGAGAGTACCGGATACCGAATCTTGGGGAATGGGGGGCCTAAAGGTTGGCAGCGCACTTGTGACCTCACTGGTGACACCGCTTACCATCAGATGTTCCGTCTGTTCGTCTGACGCCCATCACAAAAAAAAAATCATCCACGCATGTCTAGTCAATGTTACGCCGGCCATTTTTTTTCCCAACAATGTCACAGAGTACAGTCACGTGCACTAATTAAGTAGGCAACCCCATTCAAATATGAACCTTATATTACCACCTTAAGAATCGAGATGTTTACATTTCATTGCAGGCGACTGTACGGTACAGAGCATAAAACGTTTTGTCACCTTAAGGTAAATTTTCGCTTGCACGGTAAGAATCAGTTATACCAAACATACCGTTTTAAAAAGATCTGCCAACCTGCTTTAAATTTTCCTTACATCAAAATGAATCAATGATGCTACAAGCAAATCTGAACTTTCTGATCTAACAATTACGCATAATTTTCAGTGCAACATGTATTATTATGACAAATTTACGAAAGGTAATAAGTGCTCATAGCATATCAATAATATTGCCGTGTGGTTTCCGGCAGAGTAGAATAGGCCACCCTCACTCTTACCGAGGTGTCACCCTTTAAACCCCCCTTTCCCTCGTATTGTGTCTCCGTTACCCTCAATCACGCAGCGAAACAACACAGTGCTGCTACACGCCGGTTTTCCGTCATTCCGGTCGAGTCGGCCCATTCGTGCCGAAGCGTGGCTCTCCCACGGCACTCCACGCCCCCGCGTCCCGTGAACTATGGAAAGGTCGACTTTGTCGCGGTAGAGTAGTTGCTTCGCTAGAGTACAAGCTATGAATAGTTGAGAACCGGTGCCTTATATTGTGAATAAGTGCGACACTACGATTTTCTCAATTTTCCTTAATCACTTCAAGGTTTTTCTTATAGTCTTTATCATCGAGGCTACTTATGAACCATCTGTGTGACTCGGGCTAACAAGTAGATACTTGGTAACTACTTGGTGGTGGTGTTTTTATGATTTTATGGCCTTTTTACGTAATTTTCAGTTAAGGTGACGGGTAGCGCACACTAGCGACGCCAATCGATTTTAATTTTTAGCTACTAAACCGGATCTATTTTAAACAATTTCTGGGTTACAACCTCTCGGCAAATACATATACTATTTATTAAATAACCTTAATAGAGTCACGGCGATACGGCATAATCATTTCAGCAGAGACAATTTTCTTGTTTTGTACTTTTTAGATCGTGTTTTTTTGGTAGTCGGGTTTTAGTTTTTAAACTTTATTTTACTCTATATAATATAAGAAATACTTTCTTTTTTATTTTTCTGATTCAAACAACCATTAATTAAATCCAAACAACCATTAAAAAAAATTGTACCTAAAAAAAATATGAATAAATGCATTATGCTAAATAATAATTATGCCACAGTACATATTACGCTAAAACCAAATTCAGCCAAATTAATATTATGCTATATAAATTATGCCAATCCATTTTAGGACAAAACACATTATGCCAATTAAAGGGATCCCCATTTATTCACCGTTGACCGAACATAATTTAAATTACAGTATAACATTAATTGTTATAACGCCGTGTGGTCCCCGGCAGAGTAGAATAGGCCACCCTCACTTCTATCGAGGTGTCGTAAAAGGCGACTAAGGTAAAGCTGCTGTCATGATCATCAGTACCCAGAGAAGAAAAACTCTGCATTTATATCAAAACCCTCGCCAACCCGTCTGCCAAGCTTGGTGAGTATGGCAATTACCCTCATGTGATTGAGGGAGGCCCGTGCCCCAGCAGTGGGGACTTAAATGGGCTGACGATGAAATAAATTATGCCAATTTCATTATGCCAATCCATTTTAGGACAAAACACATTATGCCAATTAAAGGGATCCCCATTTATTCACCGTTGACCGAACTATAAGTTACAGTATAACATTAATTGTTATAATTAGTTTGTTCAATAAGTGAACCATCTAAAGATGTCATACATATTGGTAATTAATAAACAGGTATTATAAATACTTATCACATGAGCAATTTGGAAAATTACCCCGAGTATAAAATGTATAATATTTATTGCTTGGCATTTAGTTGTATATTATAGATAGGATCATTGGACCAATCTTATTCCGATACCAAATCTATGGTATAGGTAGTGATCTGGCATGTCCTTATTTCAAACGAGGTTTGAAAAGAGGTCTTATTCACTTCACGGTAGGCAGCGGCGTAACTCTGCTCTGGCGTTTTTGATGTCTGTGAGCGCGGCGGTTACCATCAGATAGGCCGCTTGCTCGTCTGCCTAATTTTTGCAATAAAATAAAGATAAAGATAAAAAATTCTTTATTCAATTTAGGTCCACACAGAACACTTGTGAATGTCAAAATAGGTACATAATATCTACCGCTGGTTGGGAATGTCGATTTCTACTGAGAAGACACCAGCAAGAAACTCAGTAGTTACTCTTTTCAAATATTGATGATGTTACAGAGTTTCAATTGAGAAGAATAAAAAAAAATCTGTACAAATCTGACGTTATATCATAGATTTTTCCACGGATAAAGATTGGTTGGATCCAGCCTTAGTCTAGTTATGTAATCTATACCTGTTTAACAGCGGGATAAGATAGGATTACTGCGGCAATCGTATGTAGTATGTAATCATATAACTACTCACCATTTGTAATTAATAGGGGTAGGTATTATAAACATATTATGTAATGTAAATAATTGATTAATTACGTGTTGTCTATTGTATACTCATCAACGCTGTGTTCCCCTGTAATTGGCATACATACTGACATCTAATTTACTATAAAAAGCTGTTATGATTATTTTTGTATGATGTGCTGTTGGTGAACCTAAATAAATATTATTAAGTACCTATAGTAAAACTATTAATATCTCTTGTGTTACTCGCAATGATAAACTTAAAGTTGGTATAATGGGTGAGCACGGAGCCCAGAAGGCCTAATTTAAACAAGTGATGATGTGAACAGGCATCTTTTAGGCAAACGCGTATCATCCTACGATAGGTAGAAGAGGGGAGGGTGGTGCGTAGGATTGCACCACCCTCCCCTCTTCTATCTAATGTCCTTTACCTGAAGGTTGTCTGGTAGAGATCGCTCCAAGCGATAAGACCGCCTAAATTGTACATTGTATCTCTGTATACCTAGCTTTTAAGTTTTGTATGTTGTGCAATAAAGAGTATCTATCTATCTATCTATCAT
Organism: Marasmia exigua; assembly: GCA_019059595.1. NCBI lineage: Eukaryota > Metazoa > Arthropoda > Insecta > Lepidoptera > Crambidae > Marasmia > Marasmia exigua. The sequence goes on along the minus strand of CM032487.1, from coordinate 7,042,218 downwards.
CCTACACCTCATCGTCGCTTTCCATCAGGTGCGATTGTGCTCAAGCGCACCGGTACCGATACGACCGAATCGGACATTCCCTCGCTTTCACACGCGTTGTGTGTCTTCTTTGCTTGGATGCGACAGGTATATTCTCGTTCGTTACGAGACGGCTTCAAATTAAGGTGACGGGTAGAGCACACTAGCGACGCCAATAGATTTTAATTTTTAGCGTTTTTGTACGCGAAAAATTGATTCACGCCAAAAGTGGCCGCTTTAGGCGTGAATAAAACGCGTTGGACCCAACATTTGTGCATGGTTATTTAATAAATAGTATAAGTGTTTACCGAGAGGTTGTAACCCAGAAATTGTTTAAAATAAATCCGGTTTAGTAGCTAAAAATTAAAATCAATTGGCGTCGCTACTGTGCCCTACCCGTCACCTTAAGCCAATGATTATAATTATATGCGATGTGCTTAAGAACGTGCGCCTTTTGAAACGGCAAGTCCTAGGTTGATATCTGAGCATATACCTCTGGTTTTTTTAAATCTACAATAGATCGGCGGTGAGGGAAAATATCGTGAGGGAACCTGCACGTTTCGGATTAGCTTCTCAAAATGGAATGATTCTAAACGTGTAACTATGATCCAATTGATCTGGATCCCCTTTCTAAAGACTGCGAAGGTCAGACAGTTGTGGCTTCATTGTAATTACCAGACTTCGAGCTTGGTCCAAGCATGCCCCTGGTACCAAAATGACAGCTTTGGACGCGACCGGGAATTATGATGATGATGATAACAGGGTGAGCCCTCTATTAGTCGGAATAGACGGGTATCTCTAGGTATATAATGTAATCTAATATAGAGATAGATTTACTGCGTAGGGTTTCTTTTAATCAATGAGTTTGTGATCAATTTGTATCTATATGTAGTTTTATATCTACATACATAGGGCTTAACAGCTTGCACGAAGATAACATTTTATATCAATAATCAATGTTCAAAATCAAAAGGATTGCACCACCCTCCCCTCTTCTATCTAATGTCCTTTATCTGAAGGTTGTCTGGTAGAGATCGCTCCCAGCGATAAGACCGCCTAAATTGTACATTGTATCTCTGTAGCTTTTAAGTTTTGTATGTTGGGTAATACAGACTATCTATCTATCTAAATGAATTCATTAATATTGAACAGACAACCACACATCAGATATCTACAATCTAGCCCTTAATTGAGATATTATAAAGATAAGAATGGACTAAAAAGTAAATAAATATTTCACAACATTACATGCATTGATCTGACTCCGAGATAGGTAGCTCAAGCAATTGTGTTTCGGATATCAGAACCAACAGTGGAATTACAAATATATAAATATAATGCTTTTCTTTTGTAAATATATACTTATAATACATAGAAAACACCCAGGCCAATACAAAGAGACATGTTCATGCACACAAATGTTTGTACTGTGCGGGGATCGAACCCGCAACCCTTGCACCAGAGGCAGCGTTCACTACCACTGATCCAAACGGGTCGTCAAATGGTACACATTTCACATTTGTATAAATTGCGTATAAAAATAATTGTGTTATTCCAAAGACGCTAATTATACTAGAGGGTAATAAAGAAATAGACAAGTGTATCAAAGTGATAAGTCTTATCTAATTTATATCCGCCACGGGGACAGATTATACTGTAAACATTCCATTATACATAATACGAGTTATATAGCTAATTAGCTGGGATTAGTCAGTGCATTAAATGAAATTAGTCGTTGATGTAATATTTGATGAGGTGTCCGTAAAAAAAAGATATATTAAGCCGCGTAGACTTGTGTAACTCTTTACTGAAACGACTCAGTGATCCGAATGAGCCAAATGATACACTTTTCCGAATCTCTAATCGTCGTCAGCCCATTTAAGTCCCCACTGCTGGGGCACGGGCCTCCCTCAATCACATGAGGGGTAATTGCCATACCTACTCACCACGCTTGGCAGACAAGTTGGCGAGGGTTTTGATATAAATGCAGAGTTTTCCTTCTCTGGGTGCTGATGATTATGCCAGCAGCTTTACTTTAGTCGCCTTTTACGACACCTCGGTAAGAGTGAGGATGGCCTATTCTACTCTGCCGGGGACCACACGGCGTGAATCTCTAATGTTCGCTCGACTCGAATCTCTAATGTTCGCTCCGAATGTATCATTCGACTCAAATGGATCTCGAGTCCTAGTGAACCGAATGACCCGTATGAGCTGAATGAATCACGGATCTATCTGAGAGTCGATGTTCCAAATGAAGCGTTTCACTGTTCCGCATCTCTACACTGATCCAGATACAAATGTTCCAATCTTTTGAAAGATACGTTTTTGCCAAATTTAAAGTCGCGGCTGCGTACATTGCAAGCTACGCGCACATACATGCGTGCCTAGTGATCTCAGTATGGTTTGCCACAAATGACAGACAGACATGCGGGAGAGACACAATGTAGAATAATATTCTTTTTGATAATTAGTTATGAAACAGAGAAAAAAGTCTGTTTATGTAGCCGTATATCAAACTTGAGTTAGGAATATGGCTGAAGAGGATACGATATACTGGTAACACATGGGTCATGGAACTCTTCGATACCAACGTCTTTCTGTATCTAATCAATCATTTTGTAGTCATGGTTAGATTATAAATGGGGCTAATAACTTTTTGCGTAAAAGGAATTTCGTTTTATATACACGTTTTAGGGCTTCGTAATTCAAAATTTAAAAAAAAGACATTTTTGTAAGATCAATGTGTAGTCTGTCTTTCATGAGTTTCAAGACTCTTGCCCCTTATTACAAATCGCGAAATAAGGCTAGTCCTGGAACAAAACTGGTGCCAGTCTCTTTTAAGGTTACAACCTCTCGGCAAACACTTATACTATTTATTAAATAACCATGCACAAATGTTGGGTCCGTTTTTGTACGCGAAAAAATGAGAGAGTTTGTCGAGAGGTTGTAACCCCGAAATTGTTTAAAATAGATCCGGTTTAGTAGCTAAAAATTAAAATCGATTGGCGTCGCTAGTGTGCCTTTCGCGTCACCTTAACATTGCGTGTTGGAACGGGATGACATGAGCTGTACGGTGTAACTTTTGATCGCGATTTGTAATAAGGTGGTTTATTTCGGTAACGCGTAAATAAATATTAAAACAGCAATACTTATACATTTGATTTGGCATAAAGGCGAAGGCAAAAGAATAAAAGTGAAGCATAATTTCAGGTTGAATCGGGAATAAAACACATGGCTTTATTCATAAACGTTCAACCTTTGTTAGCTAAAACGGGGTTATAGAGGCGTTTTGACGTTTGAAACAAAAGATGTTCATACAACATTTTCGAAAAAAGTATGGACACTGATTTAGAACACCGATTTAGCTAACAAAGGTTTAACAATCATTTATGCCGCTTGCTGGCAGGCTGGATACCATGACTAGGATACCACAAGACCATGCCCGCTCTAAACTCAATCAAAACTTAGTTATTATTATTACTTTATTTTTTATTAATGTTAAATTATACTTAATAAACTTGCATGCATGTTTATTGTTTATGTTAAATAAAAAAAAATAAAAAAAAGTCGCTTCTACATTTTGTGATTATACTATGCAAAGTTGTTTACAACTTGGATACTGGTTTCTTTTTGTTCGTCGGGATTGGTTGACAGGCTTAGTGACTGTTACTTTAAAAAATGTACCTTAACATTAAGACGAGAATCATTACTTTGCCGTAACACAGTTTTTACTCGTACGGAAAGTAAAGAATCTTTCGTTTTGTACTTACCTGCAATATTTAGTTATTATTATCAAAATATTTGTAGTTATTTAGCTGTTATGTAATGTAAAAATTATTTCAAAGTAAGCACAATAAACTATTTGTATGTATCAATGCGTATTTTGGCAAATAAAGGGCCGATAGTACCAATCTAATCAAACCTAAAAAATCTAAATCTATGGTTTAGCGCTGTCATTCATACACATTTGACGTTATACCATAGATTTATCCACCGATAAAGATAGGTCTAAAGAGGGAGGCTCTTTGGCTTTGTCTTAGTCACGTTGGTCCCTTGTTTTAGCTGTATCTATTACCTACTGCCCTTCGAACCGGGACATACTATACGAGTACATAGATAACATTTTATTAATTACGATAACATATGCCTAATATTGAATCATTTAATAGCGTTAGTGTAATTAGTAAATAATGGAAGCCAGAGTATGTTGAGAAGCGATGGTAGCTCTGTGGATAAGAACTGAAAATCCCAGAAAATCTGGATACCCGGGTTCCGACAGCTTGGGACGCAATTGGGAATTTATAATTAAAATTGGGGTAAAGTGTATACGTCAAGTTAGATCAATAAAAGAAGCGAAAAAAAAATCATTCCATTTTATATGGAACAGCAGATTTCTTTTCGCTACTTTTATTTAATTTATTTTTCTCTAAAAGGACTTTATTATTTTATTTATTTATTTATTTATTTCTCTTCTTACGCTATCTTTACAGGACTTAGCCTAATGCGATAGTGCAACTATCTAATTATTATATAAAGCTAGGTATCTATATATTATAAACTAAACACGTTACACATTATAAACTAAACCAATAAATCCTATTTATAACATATATATAGTGTCGTCCTTGCGAATTCACCCAGAGGACAACAGAATATGTCCGCGAGTTCCGATACCGCGTTAATAGTGCGCATGGCGCGCGTGAGCGGCGCCTCGGTCAGCAGGTTGGTGCGCGCGCGCGGCACCGCCAGCAGCGGCGCTCCGCGTACCGGTCAGGCACACAGAGGTTTAAGTGCTCCAGTACTTCTGCGTTGTGTATTCGGCCCCTTAGCACCTTAACGATATATTATGACTAGTGCCCGCCCTCACTTTGTTTCGGGATTAGTTCCAATTTATACTAGCGATGGCGCTAGGTGTAGATTACATCGCGCAAGCGTTTCGTGTTTTTAGATTTCTTATACCTAGACGTTGTCGCTGACAGTGGTATACATAGTATTATGGTGACGGGTAGGGCACACTAGCGACGCCAAACGATTTTAATTTTTAGCTACTCATCATCATCATCAACATCATCAGCCCATTTAAGTCCCCACTGCTGGGGCACGGGCCTCCCTCAATCACATGAGGGGTAATTGCCATACTCACCACGCTTGGCTGACGGGTTGGCGAGGGTTTTGATATAAATGCAGAGTTTTCCTTCTCTGGGTGCTGATGATCATGCCCGCAGCTTTACCTTAGTCGCCTTTTACGACACCTCGGTAAGAGTGAGGGTGGCCTATTACTTTACGACACCTCGGTAAGAGTGAGTGGTGGCTCTGCCGGGGACCACACGGCTCTTTTTCTTACTTCTTTTAGCTACTAAACCGGATCTATTTTAAACAATTTCGGAGTTACAACCTATCCTAGAGAGTTTACCACCCACATTTCACGATGAAGCCCTTATTCTACGAGTGTGCCGAGTATATTTGGCGTGATGGCGCATTTAGGTTTGACTGGTAGCGACCCTGCCTCAAACGCTAAGGCTATGGGCTGGATTCCCACTTTGGGCAAACATTCGTAAAATAAACGCTTGTTTCTCAGTTGTATCGCTCGTATGTTCAGTGTCTGGGTGATAATGTTATTTATGTGTTTAGAACGCCACGTGTAATGATATTGTTGCATAGCGTTATTATTGCTACTTAAACCGATTTTCTTATCTAGGTCTTCAACCAAGGTACTTGTTTCTGGAGTTCGGTTGAAATGCTTAATTTATTTATTTAGGGTAGAAATATCAAGCAGATAATGCGTCAACAAAATCGTGACAGGGTATATTATTGGAACAAATAGGATTACCACACCATGCCATGCCCATGGGGCTACTATACTTAATAAATACCACTATAACGTAAATGACAGTGATGACATTGACTAATCATAATGTACATTTTTTTTGCGTCGGGGGAATGCGACCGGTCCGTAGTGCAGTGGGCCAACGAAAGTGGCCTTATGCATACCCGTACTCCGGAGGGCGGACGGGTTATGTCGGGCTGTCCTCCGGTGAAGCCGGAGGCCTACCGACTAAACCCTCCACGCGGCGCTCCCTTCTTCAGTTAATAAACTTTAACTACACGTTCCTTTCCAGGCAGAATTATAATATACTAGCGGCTCGTCCTCCCTTAGTTTCGGGACATTAGTTTAATTTTTATTATTAAATAATAAATATTTCACAACATCACATACTTTGATCTGACTCCGAGATAGATAGCTCAAGCACCTGTGTTATGGACATCAGAATCAACAGTGGGATTACAATTATATACATATAATACTTTTCTTTTGCAAATACATACTTATATATAATACATAGATAACACCCAGACCAATACAAACAGATATGTTCATGCACACAAATGTTTGCACTGTGCGGGGATCGAACCCGCAACCCTTTTTGCACCAGAGGCAGCGTTCACTACCACTGTTCCAAACGGGTCGTCAAATTATTTTATACCGATAGATGGCGCTAGGCGTCGACTACATCGCGCAAGCATTTAGTGTTTTCGGATTACATACCTATATACGTTGCCGCTCACCGCTGTCCGTAGGATTTACCACTTTATAAATAATAGATTTACTATTTTTTAGAGATAGTTTTAATAGCTAAAGACTGTACAGTACCAAAAAGACTTGTTGTACTGTGTCCTAATTATCTGTCACCTTAATTAGATAGGATCATCATTATTATTAATTAATTATTATATCTTATCTAATTATTATCATAATGCGACAGTCATGGGGAAATAAAAGATATTACTATGTGCTGTACTAAAACCACATAGAAACAGTTTTACCAAGCAAAATAATTATGTGATTCTCATTGTAGGTGGGTTGGTATGTATTGCAAATCATATTAGCGAGACGAAACGACTTTGTATGTATGTATTTGGCATGCGTTAAGCGTTTGTACCTGGAGACCTATTTATGATTTACTCGTATGACTTAGCATCGTGACGAGCGCACGATTTCTACTGATTTTTCTTCGACAGACGAAATTCCGCATTTTTGAATCATTCGTCTGCAACGAGTGACCCCACCCACTCGTTGGTCGAGTGACTTAAAGCGAGCGGTAGAAGCAACGTCAAAATAGTTGTCAATAGCAACAAGCATAAACAAAATATTATAAATTTCAAAACTTTGATTTGACTGATTTTGACATTTGACACAATGTGACATTCATAGTTTTTTGTGACAAAAAAAGCAAAGGTTTCCATATTCAGCCAATAATCTTTAGTTTTTGCGTTCCGTTTGCAATGCGGAAGTTACCGGTTTTTATAAAATTCTGCATGGAAGTGTTAGATTAGAATGTCAATTTACCGTATTATATTGGCAACATCGAAATCATGTCATCAATCATCAATCAACGAATGATTCAAAAATAAGGAAAATCGGCTTAGAATTCGAATGTGACATACGTCGCATGCGACGCCGCTAAGTCATACGAGTGAATCAAAAATAGAGCTCCTGTACAGATATTGTATTGTATATTTGGATTGTTTTCTTGTCTAACAATCTTGGTCTACTTATTGGCTGATTAGTTCAATGAAACTAAATAAAACCCGGCAGCGCATTTGATTTCCTTTTGGCAACGGATTTCCATGGTAGGTAGTTATTAACAATGAAACGCATTCTGAGTAGGATAACAATTATAATAGAAACCAAATTAATTAACAAGTATCAGTACGCGCGAAATATACTATGAATCTGACAGCTCGAGTGACAGACGCCTAGGGATGTGGTATCGTCTAGTGATGTCTAGTCATTCGATTTTTATTCGGCTAAAAGTAGTGATCACTTCCTAAGGTGACCCGTTGGGTTGTTTGTCTCCCTGCAAATTTTTCGTGCGTGCAGTCACTTATAAGACGTTATTGTGTCAAGTAAATATTGTGTTGCTCAATGATCAAACGAACTTACTTACCGTGAAGTTCGATTTTCATAAGCGCTCGTCTAATGTCTTTTGTGAGTTAGATATTTTATTGTTAATTTTGTAATCGTGTTATCTGTTTGTTTCAGAAAACGATATGCCCGTGAGGGACGACGCCAAGAGGCCACTGGTCGGTGTCATAGACGATGGAACAAAGACTGTTAGATTTGTGGTAAGAGACTTATTGCTAACATAGATAGTTTTACAACTCCTTATTGATTATAAACTAATGCCCTACCCTCACTTAGTTCCAGGACTTAATTCATTTTTTTCTAAATTTACTAATAGATGGCGTTGAGTGTCGTTTACATCACGCATCCACGTCCACCCACATCGGACATTCACGAATCCCAGAAAAATGTATATGTCTGTCATCATGACGTTTTAGTAATGGGATACTGTCTTTATTAGTGTGGTATTAATTGAAGCCCTGTTGGTTTTGTGGTTTAACTACAGGGCCGTGATGTCAGGGTCCTGGGTTTGATTCCCGGGTGGAGCGAAAAGTATGTTTCGAATTTTTCGATCATAGCTCGGGTTTATGTTCCGTTTTTTTTCAAGCGTGGCGATTAAACCTAATCCCATCGTAGTAGCGATACCTTGATTTCTATGATGGAGGCTTTTGCTCTTTGGGACAGTTTATAGGCTGATTCTTTACTTTACTTTTTACTTGTCAGATACCTGTTTGATACCCAATTCATTATGTTTATTTAAAACATAAAATATTTAAAATATAGATATGGTCACTTTATAGTAAGAGTTATCTTGAGGACTTATTGGCTTATGTAGGGACTGTTTAACTTAACCGACTGTAATAACATTGATCTCACCACTTTTTACGGTAGAAGAAAGACGCGAATCTTTTAGATGGCATAAAATACTTTACAAACAGGTAAAGCTTGTAAATCGAGATGTTGAATTATTGCAAATCTTACTAGAGCGCTGTGTATGTACAACTTTCACTTACGTTAATCTAAATATCTGTTACATTAAAAATGTTTACTAAGCTGTATTTACAAAACTCGTTTGGCGAGTTGTTTGCAAATTTTAGCAAACTAAAATACCCACTTTGGAAGATGTAGAAATGTTTTTACAATTACAAAATGTATCGATTTTTAACCGACTTCAAAAAAAGGAGGTTCTCAATTCGACTTGTACGATATACAATTCTTTTTTATCCTTGTTCGCCGATTACTTTGCCATTTATGAACCGATTTAGATTATTCTTTTTTAGTTGGAAAATATATAGTCCCGGATTGGTACCATGATCAGGATATCAAGATCTGATGATGGGATCCTGGAAAATTTGAGGGGAACTCTCAAATTTTATAGGGACACGTAATGTTTTTATATCTTTTTTCAAAGCTGCACCAGTATTTGCGCGTAACTGTATTAATTTTGTGGCTCTTCTGATGGTGGACGGTCCCTGTTGAATAATTGAATATTGTATTAAATTACCAGATAGTATTGGGCGCCGACTTCGGTAAAACCTTTTCTCGAGTGTACTGTTATAAAATGTTATTTTAAGTGTATTAAGTGTTAGAAATATTATTTTACACATAAGTTCGTGGTTCTTGAAGGCGGTTTTTTTTCGCAGAAAACTTTTTCTTAGTAATAAAAAGCTGCGTTATTATATGTTTTGAAATAAGGTCAATGATCTGAAAGGTATGTATAATTTTTATCAATATTAGCAATGCTAATGGATTGATGAAAAATATTTATATAAGCATGTACTTAAAACCCGTTGAAATTGTTAAAACTGTCTTTATTTATTTTATTTCAATATAGCTAATTTATATTACTTACTATTAAAATAATAATTTTAGTAACGTAAAACATACACAGTAAGTAAACAATATTTAAGTGAGTGCCAAAATACCGAAATGACGACTTTCCGGTAAAATGGCGTATCCATGTTCTTCTTATTTCCGGCGATGTTAGAAAAAACAATGCACCTATTCCGATGGTATGGTGCCTCAAAATAATCATCACTATGTCATATTCAGTGACATTGACATATGATGCTACATTTTACATCGCGAAAACATCCTTGAACCATTCGGGAAGCGGCGCTAACAGAAAGCTAGTATTTTATAACACACTGAAGAAACACCATCATGATAAAAAATATAATGACTCATTAAATACCATACAAAAACAAGCGGCGTAGTTCAAAAACGCTTGACAGACGATTAAATTTTGTTGACAAACTATCTGCTTATCGAGTTATCGGTTGGCGTTGGCTTATCAACACTAGCGCTGACCTTACGTAGGCTTGACCATGCTCGACCTTAAAAAATAGTGTTGTGTATCCGTCGATAGTTTGTTATACCGTTATTTTAAATTGTCCTCATCATCTAATATTTTATGTAGACTACATTTTGAGATGGTAATTTAAATCGATTCTTATTGCACAACATACAATGTTTAGTTGTGTATGTTGTGCAACAAAGAGTTTCTATCTATATATTTAAATAACATCGATTTAAATAAGTGTACGGAGATACAATGTACAATTTAGACTCTTGACCACTGTATGGGGTGGAGTCAAACACGATCCATGCTTATTAAAGTTTACTCTTAGTTATCAATCCACTATATTTCTCATTCCTGTATGTCTTATTATAATTTATGTTTTTTATGATGAGAAATGAACGATTTATTATTATTTAGTTACTATCTCAGCCTGGTATTCCCGCTTACATTCAAACCCGTTGCTTTGGAGCCCAGGCGTGGATCATGATCCCGGTTACGGGAAGTTTGGCAATTACAATGAAGCGACGCACGTCTGACCTTCGCAACCTTAACAAGCGCCGGCACTTAAAATACTATTCTAAATTAAACGCTAACTAATGACGTCTCATTGTGAAAATTAGAATTAATTCTACCTTATTATGAATCGCGGTTTAAAGTTATTGTCGTTCTAAACCGTAACCGCAGTACCGTCCCGTAAGTTCATGTCATCCCGTTCATCACATACACTTATTCGAAAACGTGGTTTTAAAATTAGTAGTGGGATTTATACTAGGAATAACTGAAGAACTAGAATAAACATTATTACAAAACTAGGCTTTCCCTAGTGGCTACAATTTGGGGGTTTTCAAAGCGCGAGTGAATAGGTATCTTCTAGGTAATCGTGCTACATCTTAGACCATATTATCACTTACCATCAGGTGAAATATGGTCAAACGCTTACCGATCTACAGTAAATAAAATAAAAAAAAAAGTTTAAAGTTAGTTAATGTATCAACTATAATACAAAATTTAAACCACCTTGACCCCTAATTTAAAATGAGTAGTAAATCAAAATATGAATTCAGTGACATTGACAGGTTATCCTCATTTCATTCCGTTATACGTTAAAATTATTTGCGAAAACGTTGTCAAGTTATTTTTTTAATCCCAAAAGTATAAGCAATTCCTATTCATATTACTTGGACACCTTACATAATGTAATATTTTAATTTATTGTTGCATAAAAACATTTCTAAAATAGTTTACTTCTGACAACAATACAAGGTTATGTTGAACAAAACGTAACTGAACGAATGATTCGATCAATTTTGACGCTACTGCGGTACTAAGCCGTCTATGGTTAGTCGAGGATTTGTAATAAACAATTAAGAACTGATGTTATGCCGTAATGATAAAGAACTTGCTAGTTTAGGATTAAAGCCGGTACCAGATTTGAGATGGGTAATATTTAAAGGGGTTGGCACGAATTTTGTTCTGGGACTATTCTTAGTCTGACTGTAATAAGGGGAATTAAGTTAAAGTACCAAAATATAAGTTTTAAGTACTAGTGGATTTTCTTTTAACTATATTTTTTTCATATTTCCTTCATATAAGGATAAAAATAAAAGTATTACTATTTCTGAGCATCACTTGGTCCAACCTTGTCAGTATTCTAAGTGTCAAAATTCCAATGTTGAATTTGTTATAGTTAGAATGGTAAAGTCCGCTGAATCATTTATCATGATATATATTCAGAATATTCGTCTCTATGGTGTAAGAAGTCTTAATTATGAGGTCTAGTGAAACTTTATCATGATTGATTTACCATATGGCAAATTACAAGAGATAAAATCGATATTGTTATCAGTGTCATCAATAATAATGATGCATGTAGTGCTATTTTGGTCCAGTATTATCAATTCCGTGTGGGCTGATGTTTATGTTTTTATTAATGCATTCCATATTTTATGGGATATACATTAAGGTAGAATTATGGTTGACTGTTATCATTATTTCGCGTTGCTTTGCTCAAATTTTTGTTAGTCGAGGGAGTCAGTTAGCACCTGGAATACAGATGGAGTTATTAATAAATATTATAATATTTCAATTTACTCCCTATATTGAGAGAGAGAGAGGGATTAGAAAGAAAGAAAGAAAGAAAGAAGAAATGTTTATTTGGAACCAATAATTACATAATCGTATCAACAGGCACAGGACCATCGGCTTAACGTGCTTTCTGAGACACAGGGGTACAAGACCGCTAAATTCCAGACCGGGTGACGCGTCATCCCGTTCCAACACATACCCTTTTTCGAAAAAGTTATTTTTTTAATCCCAAAAGTATAAGCAATTCCTATTCATATTACTTGGACACCTTACATAATGCAATATTTTAATTTATTGTTGCATAAAAACATTTCTAAAATAGTTTACTTCAGACAACAATACAAGGTTATGTTGAACAAAACGTAACTGAACGAATGATTCGATCAATTTTGACGCTACTGCGGTACTAAGCCGTCTATGGTTAGTCGAGGATTTGTAATAAACAATTAAGAACTGATGTTATGCCGTAATGATAAATAACTTGCTAGTTTAGGATTAAAGCCGGTACCAGATTTGAGATGGGTAATACTTAAAGGAGTTGGCACGAATTTTATTCTGCGACTATTCTTAGTCTGACTGTAATAAGGGGAATTAAGTTAAAGTACCAAAATATAAGTTTTAAGTACTAGTGGATTCTCTTTTAACTATATTTTTTTCATATTTTCTTCATATAAGGATAAAAATAAAAGTATTACATACTATTTCTGTGCATCACTTGGTCCAACCTTGTCAGTATTCTAAGTGTCAAAATTCCAATGTTGAATTTGTTATAGTTAGAATGGTAAAGTCCACTGAATCATTTATCATGATATATATTCAGAATATTCATCTCTATGGTGTAAGAAGTCTTAATTATGCGGTCTAGTGAAACTTTATCATGATTGATTTACCATGTGGCAAATTACAAGAGATAAAATCGATATATTGTTATCAGTGTCATCAATAATAATGATGCATGTAGTGCTATTTTGGTCCAGTATTATCAATTCCGTGTGGGCTGATGTTTATGTTTTTATTAATGCATTCCATATTTTATGGGGTATTCATTAAGGTACAATTATGGTTGACTGTTATCATTATTTTGCGTTGCTTTGTTCAAATTTTTGTTAGTCGAGGGAGTCAGTTAGCACCTGGAATACAGATGGAGTTATTAATAAATATTATAATATTTCGATTTACTCCCTATATTGAGAGAGAGAGAGGGATTAGAAAGAAAGAAAGAAAGAAAGAAGAAATGTTTATTTGGAACCAATAATTACATAATCGTATCAACAGGCACAGGACCATCGGCTTAACGTGCTTTCTGAGACACAGGGGTACAAGACCGCTAAATTCCAGACCGGGTGACGGGAACAGCCGCTATAAGGGGCAACACATACTGGCCACATCGTCAATAATATTTTAAACTATCGATAATCGAATTAGACTATTGGGACAACACTATCGTATTATCAGTGGGCAGTAGGTCAAATCGATGTCCAAAGTCTACAAGTGCCCAAAAATGGTAATCATTCGGGAGCAATGATTTGTAATGATAATTAGTTAGTTTATACTTTTTACCCGACTATGGGAAAGCTGAAAAAGAAGAGTTATATTTTTTGCAGTCTAAGTATGTTTCCGTGATAACCTTTTAACCGGACGTAATATATAACCTTCGCTAGTCGGAGAGGCACTTTAAGAAGACGGACAACATTTTCAGCATAAAAACATGATCACGCATGAGTCATATCTTCTAATTCCTCTGTTGTCTGATATTTTATTTATTTAAAACTTTTATTGCACAAATTTTGATACAATAAGGCGAACTTAATACCAAGAAGCATTCTCTACCAGTCAACCTTTGGGTCATGCAGAAAGTGCAGTGGTGCGGCGAAAGGAAAATTTGTAGTTACTAGTAAGGAAATAAAAACACTAATATTAAATAACTATATTATATACATACCTACATATATAAATATATTTAAATAAATATATTATTATTATATATATAGATATCCGTAACAGAAGTGCATTAACCTACTTAGTACGGAATCAGGTCAATTTACGAGATGTATTTTATATTTATTTATTAGTTGGATATCATAAACCTTTCCAAGCAATTTTACAGTTTTTAATTAACTCACATTTGTATTTGATCAAAAACTCTGTCTTTAAAGAAGCAAAACCAACTTATTTAAATACGTGGACTTATTTATTCGTAAATGATTAACTTGTCCTTCAAAACCGTTCAAAATATGTAAATGAATTATGCAACATTTCGTGACTCGTAATTTACATGCCAAGTGTTAGAAATTACATTTGGATTTTTATGTGATAGGTGGCAGACGAGCAGACGGATCACCTGATGGGAAGCGATTACCGCCGCCCGTGGACACCCGCGACACAAGTGCGCTGCCAACCTTTAAACTCGCATGGGTCTCCGGTACGAGTGAGGGCACCGGAGGGTACACAGCGAAACAGCACAGTGCTGCTTCACGCCGGTTTTCTGTGAGGCCGTGGTATCACTCCGGTCGAGCCGGCCCATTCATGCCGAAGCGTGGCTCTCCCACGGTCATACGGTTTTTTTCTATTTCATTTAACTTATTATGGCCCGCCCTCACTTCGTTTCAGGACATTAGTCCCACTTTATAATAAAAAACAGAGACCATTTAGGTCTGCGTAAACCAGAAACGGTGGAGGTGCTGTGGACGCCAGTACCAGCGCAACTATCTGTTTCATCAGCAGCCATTTGTGTAGGTGCGGAGATCGAACTCGCGACCCTCATGTTCCAACCGGCACTTGAACCATTGCGTCCGTTTCACACAAGCCTACACCTGTCACATACAAGTTATCACTATTTAATAGTATCATATTATTATTTATTCATTTGTATTCTCATTAGGTACGTAGGTATATCTTCGTTATTATTATATATTTTATTCCCCATAACTATGTATAACACAGTAGGTATTAGTACACACACTTATTACATATATGTATTTATACCGTCCGTGCGTCATAGCAATCAGGGCTCACATAATACCAGCGCCATGGCTCACAGGAAGGTACCTACCCCTTCCTTAAGTCGTGGCTTTAGCTGAGTGAGCTCCTTTTTGTATGCACCGCGACACACCTGGACACAATGTAGGTATATATTGCCCGCCTTAAATATTTTAACTTGTAGGTTTTTTTTTTATTTTTCCTTTATTTTAATGTGTTGTATTGTCTTACTGGTATAAACATCAGAAGTTTGTTTTTTTTTTTGTTCTTCATTTGTAATCATGTGTGTCGTGTGTGTTAAACAAATAAATGTTTTTTATCTTTATCTTTATCTTTAAAAGATGGCGCTAGGTGTCGATTTGTGTTTTTGGATTACCTATAAGCGTTGCCATTGTCTTTAGGATTTAACTCTTTGTAATTGGTACAGATGAACGATGTACACATCCACACAACTATACTTTAGCCTGTAGTAATGTAATGTGGCGTTAGCACACGCGTGGACGTCGGCTAGATTAGGTTTGTGGAGGCCCCCTATTTCCCAGTCAGGCATTGGCGTAGGCGATTTTCCTAAGGGAGACCAACCCCCAGCGGCTCCTCATTTGCTACGAAAGGTTCCCCGGTAAGTCATCATGGGGGTTTTCCAGGGGCTCATCGTTTGCTACGGAAGGGTCCAACAGTGACTTTTCACATTGACTTTGTTACGCACGGTCGCCGACGCCTATCGCCGTCACACTGCATGTATGGAATGACGTCATGATATTTTTTATTTCTCAGATATACGAAGCAGAGCGGTCAGATGAGCTGGTCGCCTGCCAGCTAGACAAGACAGAGGTGCAGCCGCAGGAAGGCTGGTCGGAGCAGGATCCCCTCGAGATCATACATCACATCAAAGCTTGCGCTGAGAATGCGATAGCTCAACTTACCGAATTAGGTGAGTACCAGCCATAGAAACACTTATATATACTGAGATAGAGGATCATTATAGCTAGCCAGGGTAGCGCCATCTAGAGGAAAACGTCCAATACTCAACGGCTGTGTTGGCCGTGTGGTCCCCGGCAGAGTAGAATAGGCCACCCTCACTCTTACCGAGGTGTCGTAAAAGGCGACTAAGGTAAAGCTGCTGGCATGATCATCAGCACCCAGAGAAGGAAAACTCTGCGTTTACATCAAAACCCTCGCCAATCCGTCTACCAAGCGTGGTGAGTATGGCAATTACCCCTCATGTGATTGAGGGAGGCCCGTGCCCCAGCATTGGGGACTTAAATGGGCTGATGATGATGATGATGATGACTCAACGGCTCTGTAGTATGACCACCTTCGAGAATCAGTCGGGGAGACGATTAATAAAATATCAGAAGTAACATTATTTGCTCATACCCCGGGCTCCAGAGCGACAGCTTTGGACGCAACCGGGAATTACACGCTATGATGAGGAGGGACAGTAACTTGCACTGTAGAGTACGTAATTTAATAAATGTACGTTTTGTATAAGTAGGTACTTTGATATGTGGCTGACACATCAAAGTATACAAAACTGTCAAATTTCTTCAGTCGATCGAGTCATCTTAATGTCAAATGAATTAGGTTCAATATTAATTGAGGAATTTTGACAGATTTTAGTAACCTTATGATTGTGATTGTCTGTAGCTATTTGTGTCATTATTAGCATTACATTTGTTTTGTCCGTTAAAACGGACTCCATAGACCCTACCATAGATCGCTCTTTTCTTCGTTACCGCATTTAATTAATTGTTTTTTTTTCATTTCAGGTTATTCAAAGGAAGACATAGTCACACTAGGCATCACAAATCAGAGGGAGACGACGATAGCATGGGACAAATACACAGGAGAACCGTTACATCCAGCCATAGGTGAGCACAAAAACATTGCAGAAGACATATTTTTATGTGATAGGTGACAGACGAGCAGACGGATCGCCTGATGGTAAGCGCCTGCCGCCGCCCATGGACACGCGACACCCCCCTTCCCCCCGGATTCACGCAGCGAAACAGTACAGATCTCTGATTCATTCTCTAAATAATCTGACTGTCGTGTTGGAGACGCGCCTTACGGTAACATAAAGATCCTATCATCGAATCCACTTTGTTTAGTACTCAGATTAACAATAATAGCAGTTAGTCAGCGGTATCTGAACCTTCGACTTTGCAATGTCACGGACGGTAAATAACAACTTAGATAATGATCTTGATCACGCACTTGAGTCAATACTCATTTTGTAGTAAATACGCTTGCAATGCATCAGTTCTGAAAGTAAATGATGGCGCCACTGTGACACTTCATAATTGCTGATGTCGTAGACCCCATTGTGTACAAAAACTCCCCTCATCTTAGCATGTAGTTCTCGGTTGTGTCCAAAGCTGTAGGCATAGATCATGATTCAGGATTTGGGGAGTGTGGTAATTACATTAAAAAACTACCATTTTGAAATTAGTCAAGACTTTGAGCCATCTCTAACAATTTGTTAGAGATTGCTCCAAGTGTCCGAAACTTCGTCACAAGATGTTATATAATATGCTATCGAGCAATGTTAACGATTGAAACAAAAAAAAAATGCAAAAAAAACACCTTCAAAAACCACGAACTAAAAAGGGTAAAATAATATTTTTAACACTTTATACACTTCAAATACTATCTTGTAATTTACAGATCTCCTATCATCAGATTTATCTATTTCGGAGTCAGATCAATGTTAATTATTCACCAGGGATTGGGCGCCGCGACTTCGGTAAAACCTTTTCTCGAGTGTACTGTTATAAAATGTTATTTGAAGTGCATAAAGTGTTAAAAATATTATTTTACACTTTTTGGTTCGTGGTTCTTGAAAGTGGTTTTTTTACGCAGATTTTTTTTTTGTTTTCAAAATTTTTTAGTGTCTTATTTTTTGGCAAAAAATAATGAAAACTGCTTTATAGTACCGTTTTAGTCAACAAAGTTTAAGCAAACATTTATGAATAAGACCCTATTCATAATTAATCCTAACTTCCAAAAAATGTTTACAAACACCTCTCGTTTCCCATAGTTTTCTTTTTTGCTGTTTTAATTTTCAGTGAATATGACGCCCTGTTGGTCTAGTGGTTTAAGTACCGGGCCATGATCTCAGGGTCCTGGGTTCGATTCCCGGGTCGAGCAAAAAGTATGTCTCGAGTATTTCGAACATAGCTCGTGTTTGTGATCACCAATCCGCATGAGACAAGCGTGGTGAATAAATAAATAAATAATAAATAAAAAAATCTTTATTCAATTTAGGTCCACACAGAACACTTATGAATGTCAAAATAGGTACATAATATCTACCGCTGGTTCGGAATGTCGATTTCTACTGAGAAGACACCAGCAAGAAACTCAGTAGTTACTCTTTTCAAATATTGATGTTGTTACAGAGTTTCAATTGAGAAGAGAAAAAAATACAATTATGAAGGTTAATAGACTACTATGAATAACAACTCAAAATATTAATCAATTAACATGACCAAGAATCCTTATTATTTAAATAGTCTTGTACACTATAGTAACCTTTCTTCATTAGGCAGGTTTTGATATGAGACTTAAACTTATCCAGTGATAGGTTAATGACATTTTGTGGTATCTTATTAAATATCTTAATACTTAAGCCAACAAATGAATTACCGATTTTATGTAGTCTGAGAACCGGGACGGCAAGCCTATGTTTATTTCTAGTGTTAAGACTATGACTATCGGACTTTTTTGGAAAATTGTGCAAGTTCTTACGTACATACATAATGCAGTCGAGGATAAATTGAGAAGCCACGGTTAAAATATTAATTTCTTTAAATATTTCTCTAAGTGAGTCACGTGATCTAAGGCTGTATATAGCGCGGATGGCCCGTTTCTGTAATACAAAAATAGTTTGTATGTCAGCAGCAGACCCCCACAACAATAGACCATATGACATCACACTGTGGAAATAGCTGAAATATACCAGCCTTGCCGTCTCGATATCAGTCAGACGCCTAATTTTTCTTACTGCATATGCAGCGGAACTTAGTCTTCCTGCCAAGGCAGCAATATGGGGACTCCACTGCAATTTCGCATCTATAGTTATACCGAGAAAAACTGTGGAATTAATGATTTGAATAGATTCATTGTTCATCTTAATACTAGTATCGACCTGCCTTACATTTGGCATGGTGAATTTTACACATTTAGTTTTCTTTGAGTTAAGCAGTAAATTGTTAGTCGTAAACCAGTGCAATACCTGCGAGAGAGTATCATTTACGTCGTCAATTGATTCTTTATATCTATCAACCTTAAAAATCAAGGAAGTGTCGTCAGCAAATAACACTATCTCACATAGATCTTTCGTAAAGTATGGAAGGTCATTTACGTATATTAAGAACAACAAAGGCCCCAATATTGAGCCTTGGGGCACACCCATTAATAGAGGAGCGCCAGAAGAGTCGATTCCATTAACATTAACCCTTTGAATTCTATCAGACAAATAAGATTGAATCATATCAAGTGCGTTAAGATCAAGATTAAGCCTAATCCCATCATAGTAGCGATAACTTGAATTCTATGATGGAGGCCTTGGCCCTGCAGTGGGACAATTTATAGGCTAATATTTTTTACGACTCCTTAGTGGATTACTACTAACATAAATTCTATTCAAATTATTTACTCGAAACACGGTACGTAGAATAGCGTTTACAATAAAATTCTTAAAAATTGTTAGATAGATAGATAGATAAATCATTTATTTGCATCATGAATTACACATAATAACAGATTACAAAATTAAAAAATTAAAACAAGAAAATGCGAAAAATAATAAAAATGAAAACTACTTAATACATAACATATTTAAAAATTACAATACATAGATAGTTGCCATGTGCGAGTGAAAAAGTTAGCGTTTTGTGTGTTGCTGTGATGCAAAATGGCGATAGCTCAGCAAATTGCTGTTCACCGAATGGCAAACCGCTGATTTTCAGCTATAGCCTGACGAAGACGCTAACTAAATGTACATTATTGATTAATTAAATTTACATTATTAATTAGTTAAATTTTCATTATAAATTAATTTAATAAACAATAATACTATTGTCATAATTTCACCGAATAAAATATCATAAGAAATGAATTATTAACTGACCAATAAATACCAAACAAATAATAATAAGGAGGTGTCATATTTTATCCAAATAAAATTACACTTTTAATTTTGTGTTGTGAGTAATTAAGTATTCATTACCAGTGCAATTGTTTGACATTTTTCGCCAAATGCAGGCCTAGTAATTGCGAAAGTTCCATTTTAGAAGTAGTCTTAATCAAAGTATTTGTTTCCCAGCATGGAACGATATCCGCACAGACTCCACCGTGGACGCGATCCTCGCCAAAGTCCCAGACCGCAACAAGAACTACTTGAAGAACATCTGCGGGCTGCCCATCAGCCCGTACTTCAGCGCGCTGAAGATGAGGTGGCTCAAGGATCACGTCAAAGCCGTGAGGAAGGCGAGCCGGGACAAGAGGCTCCTGTTCGGCACTGTTGACGCGTGGATTGTTTGGGTAAATCAACTTTAGCAGACTTTGTTCAAATTAAACTGACTGTGGGAGAGCCGGAGGCCAGCTCGACCGGAGTGATACCACAGCCTCTCAGAAAACCGGCGTGAAGCAGCACTGTGCTGTGTTTCGTAGCTTTAGTGAGGGTACCGGAGGCCCAAATCGGGGGAAAGAGAGATTTAAAGATTGCAGCGCACTTGTGACTCCACTGGTGTCGCGGGTGTCTATGAGCGGCGGCAATCGCTTACCATGAGGTGATCCGTCTGCTCGTCTGCCACCTATCACATAAAAAAAGGAACCGAAAACTTGGGTACAAATTTTTGGCCCGACCCGGGGATTGAACCCGGTATCTCTTGCGTAGCCGTCGCTTTATAGTGCGACCCACTAACTACTACGCCACCGAGGCAGTCGAATGACGTCACAGCCTTATAAGCAACGCCATATTGCTTTACAAGCGTTAGTGCGAAGTGGAAGTGACGACACATGCCTGTAAATGACAGCGGTCCCGTATTGTTCACTTGTCTTTTTGCCTATAGTCATTCATAGCCTTGTAAGCAACGCCATATTGCTATACAAACGTTAGTGCGAAGTGAAAGTGACGACACATGTCTGTAAATGACATCGGTCCCGTATTGTTCTCTTGTCTTTTTGCCTATAGTCATTCATAGCCTTGTAAGCAACGCCATATTACTATACAAACGTTGCGAAGTGGAAGTGACGACACATGTCTGTAAATGACAACGGTCCCGTATTATTCCCTTGTCTTTTTTCCTATAGTCATTCATAGCTTTTGTAAGCATCGCCATATTGCTGTCCAAGCATTAGTGCGAAGTGGAAGTGACGACACACGCCTGTAAATGACATCGGTCCCGTATTGTTCACTTATCTTTTTGCCTATAGTCATTAATAGCTTTGTAAGCAACGCCATATTGCTGTACAAGCCTTAGTGCGAAGTGGAAGTGACGACACATGCCTGTAAATGACATCGGTCCCGTATTGTTCACTTGTCTTTTTGCCTATCGTCATTAATAGCTTTGCAAGCAACGCCATATTGCTGTACAAGCGTTAGTGCGAAGTGGAAGTGACGACACATGCCTGAAATGACATCGGCCCCGTATTGTTCACTTGTCTTTTTGCCTATAGTCATTCATAGCTTTGTAAGCAACGCCATATTGCTGTACAAGCGTTAGTGTGAAGTGGAAGTGACAACACATGTCTGCAAATGACGTCAGTCACGTTTGTTCACTTGTGATTTTGACTATAGTCATTCATAGCTTTGTAAGCAATGCCATATTGCTGTACAAGCGTTAGTGCGAAGTGGAAGTGACGACGCATGCCTGTAAATGACATCGGTTCCGTATTGTTCACTTGTCTTTTTACCCGACTGCCAAAGAAGGAGGGTAATGTTTTTCGAGTGTATGTTTGCCTATAGTCATTAATAGCTTTGCAAGCAACGCCATATTGCTGTACAAGCGTTAGTGCGAAGTGGAAGGTACGACACATGCCTGTAAATGACATCGGTCCCGTATTGTTCACTTGTCTTTTTGCCTATAGTCATTCATGGCTTTGTAAGCAACGCCATATTGCTGTACAAGCGTTAGTGCGAAGTGGAAGGTACGACACATGTCTGTAAATGACATCGGTCCCGTATTGTTCACTTGTATTTTTGCCTATAGTCATTCAAAGCCTTGTAAGCAACGCCATATTGCTGGACAAGCGTTACTGCGAAGTGGAAGTGACGACACATGCCTGTAAATGACATCGATCCCGTATTGCTCACTTGTCTTTTTACCTATATTCATAAACTTATTATAACGCTATGGCTATACGGGCTTTCTCTACGGCTATATTAACATTTGTTTTTGTTTGTTTCAGAATCTCACAGGCGGTCCACATGGCGGTCTCCACCTCACAGATGTGACGAACGCGTCTCGAACATTGCTCATGAACTTAGACACACTGAATTGGGACCCTATGCTGTGTAGGTAAGGTCTAAAATATTTAACTTATTATTTATTATCATACTATACCGCCACAAAGTCGACCTCCCATGGTTATCGGGAGCGTGGAGTGGACCCGACCAACCCAAAAAAATTATATTCTATTTGGGCCAATAAATCAGTCGGATGTCGACTGAGTCGTAAGAGTGACATTCGCAGAAAATCTGCGCCAGCTCCAACGAGAACTTTTTCGATTTTTTTTATGTAATAGTGTGGGAGACGAGCAGACGGATCACCTGATCGCTTTCCATCAGGTGCGATTGTAACCTTAGCCTATTGACCAAAAAAAAAAAGAAACTGCTAATAGATGGCGCTGGGCGATGATATTAGCGCCTTTTCGGCTTAGCCGTAGGCTTTGTCGCTGTCTATAGATTTAACCTGTTTATTTAATGTCCTTTTCAGGTTATTCGGCATACATCGAGACAGCTTGCCTCAAATCCGAAGTAGCTCCGAAGTGTATGGTGTCGTCAAAGATGGGTGTGTGTTAGATGGCATTCGGATATCGGGGGTATGTAAAAATATATTTTTTTTTATGGCTCTACCCGAGGATAATTCGCCAATGTCAAGTAACTTATTGAGAATAAGTAGGTAGTCAACAGTCGAAGTCAGTCAAAGTCACAGTCACTCAATAAAACGCCGGTGATTTACGTTTTATCGACCTACGGATTCCGCGTACATCACTCTTAAAGCCATCGCGGGTTTTAAGACTATTCGGTCCAAGCAAGTTGTCGCGAGACAACGCACTCGACACACAATAGCAGTATTAAAAACGATACAATCCAACGATTCTTATTATTAGGATCACTTTGAGGCACTTCACTGCAAAAATAAACACCAAATTTGTACACTAAAAACCACTAGACACTAATTTAAAACCTTTGAATTGCATTAGCCCACGCAGCTTGTTTAAGCTCTATCCGCCGTGTCTACAATTAGAAAGGAGATTGATTATTTTCTGACGTGAGTCAAATGACAATGTTACGTATAAAATAATCAATGACGTTTAAATTGGATCACGTCTAAGTAACGTCATATAGCGGATTTATTTTTCGCGTGAGACGCCGTGTGGTCCCGGCAGAGTAGAATAGGCCACCCTCACTCTTACCGAGGTGTCGTAAAAGGCGACTAAGGTAAAGCTGCTGGCATGATCATCAGCACCCAGAGAAGGAAAACTCTGCATTTATATCAAAACCCCCGCCAACCCGTCTGCCAAGCGTGGTGAGTATGGCAATTACCCCTCATGTGATTGAGGGAGGCCCGTGCCCCAGCAGTGGGGACTTAAATGGGCTGATGATGATGATCTTTCGCGTTGGCCCTCATAATGGAAATATTGATAAAAAAAATACCTACTTCTATCTACACCGTCAATTCTTTATAGTTATCATACCGAAAACCTCATAATATTGGTATCGTGGTAGGAGTCGGGCCAAAAATGTGTACCTAAGTTTTGGATAAGAAATACTTAGTGTCAGCCCGGAGTATGGAAGTTGGCGGTCTTGTACCCCAGTGCCTCGGAAAGCACGTTAAGCCGTTGGTCCTGCGCAATCCCTCTCCGGTCGTGTCACGATGGTGTCCCATCGGATTACGAGTGTAAGGGAATAGAGAGTGCACTTGTGTTTGCGCACACACTTGAGCACTATAATATAGTACGTGGCTGATCGTTGAGATTGGCCGTAGCCGTAACCGATTACGGCTACGGAGGATATTAGGTATCGTGAATAAAGTCCATTTAGCATGTTATATCAACAAAATAAGCGAATAAAAAAATCGGCTGTTCCCTACAACCCGGTTAATATACCGGAGGCCCAATCCGGGGGAAAGGGGGGTTTAATGGTTGGCAGCGCATTTGTGACTCCACCGGTGTCGCGGGTGTCTATGGGCGGCGGCTATCGCTTACCATCAGGCGATCCGTCGGCTCGTCTGCCACCTATCACATATAAAATATATGTATGGAACAGCTGATTTTCGCTTCTTTGGTTGATCTAATTTTATACACGAGACGATACCTATTATGGGGTTTTCGGGGTGTAAACAATAAAAAAGTGATATAATATGTATATTAAAAACCGGCCAAGTGCGAGTCGGGCTCGCGCACAAAGGGTTCCGTAGCAGCAAAGTCCAAAATTACAGTTAAATCAACCTATCTCAAAAACTATAAGAGATACTTTGATCAAACCAAAAATCGTTGAAAGAGTTAATTAGCATGCATCACCTCTATTTTTTTTAGAATTTTATACCCCGTAGTTATAAAAATAGAGGGGGGGGGACATACTTTTTACGACTTTGAGAGCTGATATCTCAAAAACCGTTCACTTTAAGAAAAATGTTTTTTAGAAAACTTTATATCATTTTAAAAGACCTTTCCATTGATACCCCACACGGGTATGTACATCGAAAAAAAAAATTTCATCCCTCAGTTACATGTATGGGGGGCCCCACCCCCAATTCTTTTTTTTACTATTTAGTGTCATATTTTTGTAGCGGTTCATACAACACATATTCCCATCAAATTTCATCACTGTAGTACTTATAGTTTCCGAGTAAATCGGCTGTGACAGACGGACAGACGGACAGACGGACAGACGGACATGACGAAACTATAAGGGTTCCGTTTTTGCCATTTTGGCTACGGAACCCTAAAAATGCATTACTTTACAATGGGAAGGTGATATTATTTTTTGAGATTCGACCCTTTGTAGGGAAATGGGGAAAGATGTTGGTTTTCATTAGTATAAACTTTATAAAGTATCAACCTATACTGTCCCACTGCAGGGCAAAGGCATCCATCGTAGAAATCAAGTCATCGCTACTATAATGGGATTAGGTTTAATCACCACACCACGCTTGCCAAATGCGGATTGGTAGTCACAAACCCGAGCTATGTTCGAAAAATTCGAAACATAGTTTTTCCTCGACCCAGGAATCGAACCCAGGACCCCGATCACGGCCCGGTACTCAAACCACTAGACCATCAGGGCATTAGTATAATGCGCTTGTAAAGTTTCTCAAAAAGATGTATATAACGGAGTCTGGTCGAGCTCTTTTTCAGATATCAGATAGGTTGTGCAAGATGGCAATATCATTTAATCGGACAATGGTTGAATAGTTTCCACCAGATTTTGAACCTTATGTATCATGACCTACGAGCGAAAACCAATGAAATTTTTCTTTGACTCATATCCAATTAAGGGATATTGAAATTAGAGTCCACAAATTAAAGTCAATTCGGAAGTTTCAAGCGTCTATTGAATAAACTATCAACATGCAACGTGAAAGAACACAAAGGAAACGCGGCAGGTTCGGCATAGCGATGATTATTCTACATTCGTCTACATTTGTTCACTGCGCGATCCTACAGTCCGTTCTGGTATCACCACCATCGAATCCCATCACGAAGTCAAAGCAAACACCAACATTCCCTAAGAAAACACACACCGAATCATCTAGCGATTCCAACGTGTCTCCAAAGTCCAAACGTCAAACTGACAGCTCGCTAAAATCAAAGTAAATGGCAATGGAATAACCAAAAAGTATCAATCATCGCTTTCCCGACTCTGCTCAAGGAAGTTCCTTGACTGTGATGACGCTCTGACATATATCTATTTGCCATTTTTAAAATGAATGTATATTGTTGTCAGATCCTAGGCAACCAACAATCTGCCCTGGTGGGCCAGAACTGCCTGCAAGCGGGACAGGCCAAGAACACGTACCGTAGCGGCTGCTTCCTGCTGTACAACACTGGCCACCGCCGCGTGGCCTCCACGCACGGGCTCGTCACTACGCTCGCCTATAGGCTCGGCCCGAAGGCGCCGCCTGTCTACGCTCTGGAAGGTACCAACGCAGTCATCATCATCATCATCATTTCAGCCAATAGACGTCCAATGCTGGACATAGGTCTCTCCCAATGTTCTCCACACAGATCGGTCCTGTGCCGCCCGCATCCAATGGATTCTCGCAACCTTCACCAGATCGTCGGTCCACCTTGTGGGGGGCGCCACGGCTGCGACTTCCTGTACGTGGCCTCCACTCGAGGACCTTTGTGCCCCAACGGCCGTCTGTTCTCCTCGCTATGTGCCCTACCCATTGCCACTTGAAACATCCCAACCTTTGAGTTATGTCTGTGACCTTAGTTCTCCTGCGGATCTCATCATTTCTGATACGATCACGCAAAGATACTCCGAGCATAGCATATTCCATTGCTCTCTGGGTGACTTTGAGCTTCCTCAAACGGCACATTGTAAGCGGTCACGTTTCGGTTCCGTACCATCGCAGTATCTATTATTATCAACCATGCTTATTATAGGTAACCCGAAAAGTCGAAACACTTTCGCGATGTAAGTACCACCTAGCTCCATCTATTGGTATAGGCTGTAACTAATGTAGAAAAGGAAGCGGGCCTTGCAAAACGAACTAGTAAGTCATTTACATGGCGGATTAGCAGCGGGCTAGAGAACTGAGAAACAATATCGTCTTATTCCGCCATCTTGGGTATTGTTTGATGTTTTTCAAAAATAAAGACTTCATTAGATACCTTAACTATTATTTTATCCGATTACTTAATTAAATCAACAAAATGTAGTAACACGCACACGATGCAATCAGATTGCTTTTCGAAACGCGGAAATTTCGGCACTTTAGTCTGTTGAATATGGCGGCTCGCTGTCACGGGTCGTCATTTTAGCGAGCCAGCGGGCAGCGTCGATACACACAAGTGAAGGTGTCAGGCATTATAATCATCTCAGCGAGTTATTCCCGGTTGCGTCCAAAGCCGTCGCTTTGGACCCCGGGCACGCAAGAACACGTACCGCAGCGGCTGCTTCCTGATGTACAACACTGGCCACTGCTTTTTAGCCTCCACGCACGGGCTCGTCTTCGGCTGAGCCTGTAGGCGAGCGTGGGCCTACAGGCTCAGCCGAAGGTGCCGCCTATCCACGCTCTGGAAGGTACTATCGCAGTATCTATACTAATTTTAAAGATTCTTTTTTGGTTTTTATGACACATTATATTGGCTCTGCTCAGCCTGATGTTAAGCAAGAAAAAAAAATTCTGGAAAAAAAAACCGCCTTCAATAACCACGATCTAAAAAGTGTAAAATAATATTTTTTACACTTTATACACCTCAAATAACGTTTTATAACAGTACATTCGAGAAAAGGTGTTACTGAAGACGGCGCCCAATACTATCTAGTAATTTAATTCAAAACATTCAATTATTCAACAGGTCATCCTCCAAGAGTCCGCGCAAATCTTTATCGACCTCATCTTTCAATATAAATCGAAAAAGTTCAAATGTTCTCAGTTGATTAACTCGCACACATTTCTTGTCAACAGGTTCGATAGCAGTGGCGGGTGGGGCCATGAAGTTCCTCCGGGACAACCTAAAGTTGATCAAGGACGTGGCTCAAGACACCGAACATATTGCTGGACAAGTGTTCTCGACGGGGGACGTGTACTTCGTGCCGGCTTTCAGTGGCTTGTACGCCCCCTACTGGAGGAAAGACGCTAGAGGGTAAGAATCTTGAGTAAATAATTCACTCAAAAATTCTTCGGCGGTCGTTAAAAAACCATAGTAAATCGACGTGTTTTGGTAAGTGTTTGTTTGGTATTGTAGGTGAACCTATAACCTGAAATTGAGAATAAATTGCATTAATTTTAAATTTCAACCTTATTGCGATACTGGGAAAGTTCAAATTCGATTAAGTTTTTCTGATCTCCACGTCTACACAAGACGTGGTCTTTGTACCCGCTATAAGTGAGGTGGATACTGGCTATTGGAGGAAAAATAGTCGGGGGGTAACAACAACAGACCTTATTTTGAAAGCAATAAAGTTTGAATTATTTTGAGTCTCGAGACGCAACATATTGCAGGGTAAGTGTTCTCTGCGGGAGATTTTGTAAGTAATTCGTCAATATGCTCCCTATTGGTGGAATGAAGCTTGAGGGTAAGAAAATTCAGCCTTATTTCGATAGCAAGAAAATTTAATTTTATACTCGCTTACAGTGAAATAATAACTCCATATTGGTGGAAGGACGCTAGAGGGTAAGAACTTTCAACCTTAATGTGATAATAAGATGGTTTGATTTAGATTGAGCAAAATCTTATCGTATTGCGGAGATACTGCCAAATTTATTAAGTGCTAATTGATTCTTATTATGATAGCAAAAAAGGTTAGATTTAGTTTATAATTTAATGATTGTTGATTGAGTGAAATCTGGATTATCCGTTTGCAAACTTCAATTTGAATCTTATTTTTATAGCAAAAAGATTGGATTCAGTTTTGAAATCCTAGATCAGTATACCCGTGACTAACTATTCGTAACTTAGAAAATGCTTGTGGGTGCCAATTTGAACCTAATTTTGTTAGCGAAGAGATTTGATTTCGTTTGAAGAAATGTATTAGAAATTGATGTTTATGAAATAAAAGGTTGATTATGAATTTAATTTCTTTTGAAAATTGTGTAAAACAAGCTAACTTCTAAAAGATTATCAAGTGTCTACACACCGGGCCAGCGACCCGAAGCAGATCGTCAAATCGTTTCCAAATAAGACTACCATCTTTTTTTGTAAAATAACATCTGTACTGTGTGTCAGCGCCACAAAGAGCCACCCAAGGTCAAAATCTCTTGGTAAGAGTATCTAAAGGAAAATACCAAGCGCTTTATTTATAAAAGTTTAATAAACCTTTATTAGTTAAAACGGTTTTATATTTATTTTTGACGTATGAAACAAAATAAAATCGTATAAAATTTACGAATAAAGAATGGACACTGCTTTATATCACTGTTTTAGTTAGCAAAGGTTTA
This sequence comes from Marasmia exigua, assembly GCA_019059595.1. NCBI lineage: Eukaryota > Metazoa > Arthropoda > Insecta > Lepidoptera > Crambidae > Marasmia > Marasmia exigua. The sequence continues at coordinate 7,012,583 of CM032487.1, read as the reverse complement.
ACAAACGTTTATGAGTAATACATCAAGTTATTAGACTAATACGGGTTATCGCGTGCGAAAAATCTGCAAGATGGCGTACTATAGGCCTGAGGTCCATCTACAAGGTGATTGGGTATATTTAGATGTGATTGTCAAATTGTCAATTAGCGAATTAATCAGCCAATGATGTTGAAGTTGGACCTCGGTTCACAGGCACGCCATCTAGCGGATATTTCATTGCATTGGCACTGTCAAAGATTTTGTGCCACTCAATAACATTTTGAACTTAATGTTCTTTTGAATACCACAAGTGATCACTTACCATCAGGTGTGCCGTCTGCTCGTTTGACCGCAAAAAAATTACCAAGTATTTTTTCAGGCATTCGAATTTATTGGTGTTGACTATACATCGAATACTTGTCTAGACTGTACCTACACCTAATCTGCCGGGCCAGAGAAGGCTTTCTTAAGAAATATTGTAATTCGAGTACATAAGAGTGTTTTTTCCCTATTTACAGAATAATCTGTGGCCTGACCGCTTTCACCACGAAGAATCATATTATCAGAGCAGCTTTAGAAGCCGTTTGTTTCCAAACTAGGTAAGTTTTTTCTGCACGACATAGAAATAAGTAGCTATTATTATTATCAGAATGGACAATTCCTACGACAAAAAAAATGTATTTTTATACGCGTTTCGAATCAAGAAAGAAAAAGAGATGACCCATATTTTTTAGTTATCTTTAAATGTGTATTTTTATTACAATATTTTTTAAATTATTAATTAATATGCGGGAATTGACGTAGTCCTGAGGCTCCACGTATTGTGTTGTGATGTCGTTGCTCAAATAAATTAAATTGAAAAACCCCCGACGGCGGCCATCTTGGATTTGGAATCTATCACAATACATATATTCTGCTACTCAAGCCCTTTTATATGATACCCATATTATTGGAGTTGTGATAAAACATACAATCCATATCTTTGTGACGGCGGCCATCTTGGATCGATTTTTATCCAACATAGCTAAGAACACTCCCCCTTTTTCATCTTTTAAACAAAACAAAAACAAAATCGATTTATTTGTTCGGGAGCTACGATGCCATAGACAGACATACAGACAGACAGACATACAGACACACAGACATACAGACACACACACATACACACCCACAGACACGTCAAACTTATTACACCCCGTCGCTTTTACGTTGGGGATTAAAAAGTTTAGGCGACTTTTTTGTCGTATTGTTCATTAGTATGTTTTCTATAAATGTATAACTCATAATGACCTGTGGTATTCACTCATCCACCTCATGATTGTTTTCTCTAATACTGAACCGCCGAGCAAATAATAGAAAAAAAAAATCTAGAGGTGCATGCTCGTGTACAAACTACGACCCCCTTTACACCCCCCACGCGCCTTCAATATGGAAGGCGCTTGATTATCCACTGAGGTATCATTTACTGATTGAACTATGGGTACAATTAGTAATAAAATAGGAGGTACCTGTCACATAAAAAGATACAGCGCGTGTGAAAGGGTGGAGAAGATTAGGTCGTAAAGTCCGGATCGCGCTAAGATTTGTACAAATGAAAGATGATATTTCCAGCAGACCAGGAGCCCAATTCTCGTGCTCGTGATATTTTGAAAACATGGTGGATATCACCTGAAAACCATACAAAAAAACTATGTTTTAGTGATATGTGTCGTATGAAAATAAATATCAAGAGCTCAAGAATTGGGCTCCTGGCAAAAACGTATCTTTCAAAAGATTGGAACATTTGCAACTGGATCAGTGCAGAGATGCGGAACAGTGAAACGCTTAATTTGAAACATCAACTCTCAGACAGATCCGTGATTCGCTCCGCTCATTCAGATCATTCATCTCACTCGGATCGTTCAGCTCATTCGGATCATTGGGCTCATCGGATAATTCCGCTCATTCGAATCATTCGGCTCACTCGGATCATTCAGCTCATTGAGTTCATTCGGCTCATCAGATCATTTAGCTCATTCGGTTCACTTCGAACTCGAGATCCATTTGAGTCGAATAATACATTCGGAGCGAAAATTAGAGATTCGGAACAGTGTATCATTTGGCTGAGTCGGATCTCTGAGTCGTTTCAGTAAAGAGTTACACACGTCTAATTTCCAGAGATATCCTCGAAGCCATGCACAAAGACTGCGGCATGCCGCTGTCGAAGCTGCACGTGGACGGCAAGATGACCTCCAATGATCTGCTGATGCAGCTGCAGGCTGACCTGATCGGTATACCAGTGTGTAAGTATAACCTATGGTTTTTTTTTTATGTGTTTTTTTCTAGCCTAGGAGTGCCGGTGGCTTTTTTATGGGATAAGTGGCAGACGAGTAGACGAGGATCGCCTGATGGTAAGCGATAGCCGCCGCCCATAGACACCCGCGACCCAGTGGAGTCACAAGTGCGCTTCCAACCTTTAAACCCCTCTTTCCCTCGGATTGGGCCTCCGGTAACCTCACTCACGCAGCGAAACACAGCACAGTGCTGCTTTACGCCGGTTTTCTGTGAGGCCGTGGTATCACTCCGGTCGAGCCGGCCCATTCATCCCGAAGCGTGGCTCTCCCACTGTCAACGAGTCGAACGAACAATGCGGCGGTGCTTCTCTTCTTTCCCAGAAAATGACGATTTTCGTTTTTGTTTACGAACTTCATGGCACAGTGGTTGATATTTTGCGCCTAAGCGCTGGATACCACGAGTTCGATTTCCAGTATTTTGTTAATGTTCAGAGCAGATTGATAACCTGATGAAAAGCGATTGCCGCCCATGGATACCCCACAGTACCATTGGAGTCTCAAGTGCACGATTAAGTTTCGAATGCCTTCACTCACAGCGGTCTAGCTGCTTCACGTTTATTTTATGTGGCGCGGCCCATTCATTAAATCAAGTTAGCTTAAATTAGAAAATATTTTCCGGTCTGGGTATGCTGAGAGTCGCCCCTGGTCAAAGTCTACTAGTACTCACAGTACAGGGACCTTAGCGCCGACCGGAAGTAATGAACAAAACACTTGCGCGATGTAGTGATTAGTCAGCGCCGTCTATTGGTAAAGTTTGGGACTAACAGCAAAAAATTGCTCCTAAACGAATTATAGTCCATTCAGCGTAAGTAGGTGAATCGGACAGTTACAACGTTTCGTATCATGCATCCAACTTTCTACAAATAAAAATATTAAGTTGTAAAAATCATTATTTTTTTATGGTCTCATTCTTCCAAAATTTAATCTGAACAAGAACATAAAATAATTATTATTATCAATAAAATTCCGATTGCGAGACACCTGTACTTTTAGCCGGGAAGAGGCCCATCTGACTGAGGCCGATCTAGCTCGGCTGACTGGCTTCCCTCGAGGCTTCTGAGCCGTGTGGTCCCCGGCAGAGTAGAATAGGCCACCCTCACTCTTACCGAGGTGTCGTAAAAGGCGACTAAGGTAAAGCTGCTGGCATGATCATCAGCACCCAGAGAAGGAAAACTCTGCATTTATATCAAAACCCTCGCCAACCCGTCTGCCAAGCGTGGTAAGTATGGCAATCACCCCTCATGTGATTGAGGGAGGCCCGTGCCCCAGCAGTGGGGACTTAAATGGGCTGATGATGATCAATAAAATTTGTAAAAAATATTTTGTAATTTTTGCCCATAGGAATTGACACAAACAATCGCAATACATCAGTAATCGGTATGTCAGCCATCTAACCATCGAATCACGATTATTGTCTTGTTCAAAATATGTCCGCATGGATGCATTAGGGACCAAGGACTGGTAATTTCTCTGGGTGACGAAGGTGGTTCTGATACGTCAAGCAAGAAATTATATTTACAAATTAATAAGATGGATATAATTCAATTATTTGTCATTTGTTGCTTGTGTACAACCTGTGCGGATAAATAATGGGATCAGAAATGGCGGCGCATCTATTTGCTTCTCGCTCGCACACTATTTGCGTCTATACTCGCATCCCACGAGTGCGAGTATAGACGCAAATAGTGTACGAGCGAGAAGTGGATAGATTGGCCACCATTTCTGATCCCATTCTTTATCCGCACAGGTTGTACCACTAAGAAAATTTACATATTGTATTTCATATTCAGATAGTTTAAATTCATAGATAAAATATTGATTAAGTTTTAAAAATCAAACAAATAAAAAGTCGATTAGATTTCTAAAGAAAATATTCTCGATTTTCAAAAACATCGGTCAGGTTTAAAATGAAGCGTCTCACTTTTAATGTCAAAGTAGAACTCTCCAATTCACCTTCAGATACTGAATGGACTATAGTTTAAAGTAATAATGTCCTAAATGTTGTTTATCGTTTGTCCAGTGCGAGCCCACACGTGGGACATGTCGGCGCTGGGCGTGGGCATCGTGGCGGGCAGCGCCGTGGGCGTGTGGAGTGTGGACAAGTGGCGCCAGCACGCCATGCCCACCGATACCTTCCTGCCCACCACAACCGACGACGGTCAGTCACTGAACGACACTCCAGCCCACGCGTGGGCGTGTCGAGCCTGGACCAGTGGCGGCATACAGAAAATAGGCATTAACTTCATTGAAAGTCGATAATAAAAAGGAGACTAAATTTTCATTAGTAGTATAGTTGAGCCAAGCTAATAAGCCACATTTGAAGTTTCTAAATTTTAGCTGTCATAGAGAGGTGACGTACTAAAAAGGTCGATTACAGTGAATAATGAATATGCACTTCAAACAAACGTGAATCGAATACTATAATAGTGGAAATGAAGTTATTAGTACTTTTATTTGGAGGAATGTGAATCAAAATTATTGAAAAGAAAGAGGAAAGTAGGTACTGACCCGAGATATGGCGGCCAGTTTATTTCATTTTCATCGAAATCAAAGAGCTTATATTGTGTGCAATAGATTTCATTTCATTTTACAAAGTTATTAATGTATTTATATTTTTAAACTAGAAGATATTTTTTTATTTATATTTTGTATTGTAATCAGAATTGTGGATTTTCATTTATGGATGAATATTCCTCCACGATCAACATTGAATCCGTTCGATTATTTGGAGAACATCACTAAAGTTTAAAAAGAAAATAGGTTGACATACACAACATTGTACCAACATTACATTCCATAGAAAAGTAAATGTTTGAATAAGTTAATAAATAGTTTAACAGAAAAATTAACTCGTGAAATTATCTTTTTTGTCTTTATTGTAATAAATTAATAGCAAACATAATTTTTAAAAAGATAATTAATTGTGCTTTTTTAACATAAAAAGATTAATAAATTCAATGACCGTTGTTACAAGGTTACGTTGTCGAATTATGTTGAAGTGTCAAATGTGGCCTTTTATATTGGCCCAACTTTAGATACTTACATAACAATATTATCGCTTACCTCCGGGAGTAGAATCCATCACTACATATGCAGATACTATGGAATAAAAACGTAGAACTTCTTTTGAAAGATAACAATTAAATCGTGTGGTCCCCGGCAGAGTAGAATAGGCCACCCTCACTCTTACCGAGGTGTCGTAAAAGGCGACTAAGGTAAAGCTGCTGGCATGATCATCAGCACCCAGAGAAGGAAAACTCTGCATTTATATCTAAACCCTCGCCAACCCGTCTGCCAAGCGTGGTGAGTATGGCAATTACCCCTCATGTGATTGAGGGAGGCCCGTGCCCCAGCAGTGGGGACTTAAATGGGCTGATGATGATGATGATGATGAATTAAATCGTAAAAAACATTGATGAGTTAACAAGTCATATTTTGATATTGCTGAGATACTGCGCGTTGGGGGTAGTTCATTGTGGGTATTACACTAAAAATGTATTCTGTTAGAACAATATTTGTAAGTTTAGACCACGTTTTCCGTAATTTTCGACGCCGTGCGGCATCCAATTGTGTTCCACTGCAAGCTAGTCCCAATACACTAAGCCTACAACATGCACAACATTGACTGCTTCGGTGGCGCAGTGGTTAGTGGGTCGCACTTTAAAGCGACGGCTGCGCAAGAGGTCCCGGGTTCGATCCCCGGGTCAGACCAAACAGTTTGTACCTAAGTTTTCGGTAAGGAACTCTTAGTGGCAGCCCAGAGTCTGGAAGTTGGCGGTCTTGTACGGTCAGCATCAAAAGTAGCTTAACTCTTTAGTACCATGTCAAAGTAACTGTTTTGCCTATTGTAGTCATTTTCTAATGGGGTACGTCAATTATCCGCCGCGGATATTAAATAACCAATCTGGCGTTCCTCTTGTTTTAATGTACGGTCAGCATCAAAAGTAGCTTAACACATTAGTACCATGTCCAAGTAATATTTTATACATACCCCTTAGAAACTGACTATAATAGGCAGAACAGTTACTTTGACACGGTACTAAAGTATTAAGCTACTTTTGATGCTGACCGTCAAGGGTTGCGAATCAGACGACAGTCGCTTCATTCTCAATTCAAAATCCGCTAGATGGCGTACTGTTGTACTAAGGTCCAACATCAACCGCATTGATTGTTTAGTTTGTCCAAATGACATTTTGACGTTCACGTTTCAGATCACGTTTAAAAATAACCAATCACATTGTATATTGACCTCACTCCTATAGTACTCCATCTAGCGGATTTTTCACACGCGACATCACCTCATTTCCACACTCTACAAATCCTGGATTGGTATATGTGTATGGTCTGTCACTAATTATTTTATTTCCTCCAGATCGTGACGCCCGATATACCAAATGGAAGATGGCTGTGCAGCGTTCCCTCGGCTGGGCGACAACTAAAAAATCAATCACAATGACAGGTCAGGCCAAACGAAAGAGTAGTATGGTTCCGCTTCACAGCTTCGACTTGCCCGCGGGCAGTAGGAAGAACTCAGTCAAAAATGTCACTTACCTCCTAGACGAAGATAGGGATTCTATCATAGACGAAACTAGCGAAACTAACTCTATAGCTGACGAAAATGAGGATAGTAGGCGAAGTTCTCTTTTAGATCACACTTTAGATAGACAAAGCTCTTTGCTTAGTAATGGGGAGGGCGACCGTAAGAATTCC